>ML801529.1:106734-166727 GCA_009831015.1 Picea engelmannii | reverse complement strand
GTCAATTTTTCCAAGAAAAAGGTATGATTCGATTGTCAGATGATAGGGCTTCTTCTTCCAACATGACTTAGGGATTGTGACAAATGTCTTCATGGTGTCAACAGGTTGCGACACTTGATAAGGTGCATACGACACTTGAGACGGTGCATATGACACTTGCCAAGCGACACTTGAGACAATGCATATGACACTTGCCAAGGTGCATACGTCACTTTGCGACACTAAGGGTGCGATATTTAAGTGTAACAAATGCCCCCTAAAGTGTGAGGTTAAAAGAGAAACTGATGGTCAAACACTTTACAAATTCTTCAATGCAAGGGTACTGGAGTTGGAGAACCTGGCAGACGTTGCAAACAAACATCAATCAATGTACATATATGTTTCATTCCAGAGGCATGCATACCTATGCTCGGAATACAAGATGACTCAAAGCATGGCCGTCGACCAATACACTGCGGATCCATGAAAACACCGACTAAGGATATGGCCACCAAATATATAATGTGGATCCATACCTCCATGACATGCACTGATCGCAGCGACGAAAAATACACAATGGAGCTACGAGATGACAAAACATAGTGACAGATCATTACAATGTGGATCTATGTGACAATATATATACACATCGTTGGTTGCTAGCATGGTCATTGTACTGAAACCTTTTACATGCTCAAATGATCTCCAGGCAAAGCACGTAACAAAGTGAGCGTTCAACCTAGGATTTTTGTCTCGATCCTGAGATGGTACAAATCTAGCCATGTGAATAAATGTCTTGATGTCGAACATGGTAGAAACCACTTGATTATCGGTCATTGAGGTATATTGTTAACAAGTGCGAGGGAAATCACCAATGATGACAATGATTTCTAAGGCACCTTTAGTACATTCCAACGAATGTGAATAAATGCGTCAAGGTCTAACATCCGTGGAATCATTCGATTAGAGGCCCATGATGTAAATTTACTGTCAAAAACAAGGAGGCATGCCATTAAGGCATGCAGGTCCCAAGGTACTATAATTGGTTTCTAAGTCTAATTCCTGGATAATGTGTTGAAGTCGACAAGAAAAGACTTGTGGAAGGAGGGCCATGATGTATCCCCCATCATTGACACGAAACTGGCACATGAAAGTGATGTAAGATGGTAGATTAAATGAATATGGACTGACATAGGAAATGGAAATTGGTAATACTGTAGATGGATGGTTTGAAGTGAAACTTCCCTTGAACATGATGAGGCATGACAAGTAACTTGACAACATTGACTTGACGAGTACCAAGAACATAATGTGACGAAAAAGAGCACTCTTCCACTGGAATGAAAAAGTATAACGACACATGGAATTGGTATGACTCAGAGACAAACAGAGTACCCAACTATAAAACGAGATGCAAATAGGTGCAATGTTCAAGGGCAACAATAGCTGCCATAAAGGATTCCAAAACACTTGACCCACTTCCTTCAATTTCCCCCCCTGCATGATTGATGAGTATCTCTTTCTTTTTTAATGAGTCCGAGGAGGATAATAGATGCTCGATATAGCTCATCCTTCAGATGAGTCCCTCATCACATGTTTAATGAACCCAAATAAGGAGGGGTTCGGTCTTGTATGGGTCCTGGAGATTGGACTCACATAGGTCCTTCAATGCCTAATTTTACAAGCCCAAAGAAGGTAAAATCGATGGTTTTTCATGTTTAGAGAGTCTGAAAAGATCTTAAAGACGACTCCATGAGTGACTTTTTCGTAAATTTAGTCTCCCAAGCTCGAAAAAAGTGTAAACCAATACAAGGGGGCACTCTTCTAATCATGCTTGATCAGAGTATTATTTTTTCGTAATTAGTTTTGCGAGGTCGAACAAGAAATAAACTACCACTTGAAAGACGTCCTTTCAAACCTTTTAACGAGTGTGTAAGGAAACAAGCTCACTCGACAATCTTTTCATGTTTAGGGAGTCTGAAAAGAGATTAAAGGAAACTCCAAAGAGTTCCTTTTTCGTTTAGCTTTTAGGATTTCGAAAAAGAGATACAAGTATACTCGGTAACCTATTCTCTTGTTTTAACGAGCACGAGAAAGAATAAAGACTGAGCTTGGTAATCTATTCTCATGTATTTACAAGCATGAGAAAGAACAAAGAGCTCGTTCTAGAAACAACTATTACATTATGACGGGAACAACCCCCAAGCGAGGACCACTCCTAGCAACGTGTCTCTCTAGAGGTATTTTGCCCCCAACTTGCATGATAAAAGCTAGTGGCATCACTTCAACATGATGTCTATAGGTTGTAGAATACCCCTGAAGTGTCGTTTCCTTTGAGGACTCTTCTTCTCTCCTTGTTTAGGCGTCTGGTTACTAATAGGAACATTTTCACTAGGCGAAGGAAAAGAAGGTTCAAGTACTCAATCCCTTTGAGGACTCTTCTTCTTTCCTTGTTTAGGTGTTTAGGTGTCTGGTTACTAATAGGAACATTTTCACTAGGCGAAGGAAAAGAAGGTTCAAGTACTCGATCCAAAGTGAGACTTGGTTCGAACATAGTTTTTTTTTTCATTTTTTAACGAGCTTGACAAAGCCAATGAACTATGCCCGTAAGCGTCTGTTTCATTTTTTAATGAGCTCGACACAAGAAAAGAACTATGTTCACTACGACCAAATACTGCCAAAGGATCAAGTGATTTTAGGGATTGTCACACTTGAGTTGAAATCATATTTAATGTGGCAACCTGCGCGGTGGCAGACGTAGGTAAAGGAAAAACCCCCATGCATGAGGAATCCTTAAGAAGACCTGCTCCTACACTCTCAAGACTAGATTGTCCTAGAAAAGAGACATTATTCGCTGCGACATTGTGGAGATCTAGAGTTATATAGTCAAGTTGGTCAACAATGAAAATTTTTCCTTGATGGGGAAATCGTAAAATACGAAACACCGAAGACGCGACAACAATCATTGCATAGAACCAACTATGACCCAGTAACAAATTGTAATCCAAGGGTGCGTCAACCACTTCGATATCGACCAAAACAATTTTACCCTTCAATGTCACATCGAAAGATTGCAAGAGTTCGTGGGGTTGGAAATCACGTCCATCGAACACTTTCAGGGTGGTAGGAGACGAGGTAAGTTTAGGAGAACCAAGGGCTCTCCAACAAGGCAAAGACATGACATAGGTGGAGGTTCCTTCATCCAAAATAGTGCGATGGATGTTTTTTCCACCAACCAAAATTTGAATTTGGAATGCGAGGTGGTGCGAGATCCTCTCCTTAAAATAGTCTAGATTAAACATAATCAGATTTGACTCTTCTGGATCCATAGTTCCAATGGTTGACAACCTGATTCTACGTTGACTTGGAAAGTTATGTAGAACTTCGAGGGTTGACATAGCACAAGGCGCTTGCACCAAATATTCAACGATATTGTAGTTTTGTGCGGCACGAGAACTTGGATTAAATGTTGTTTTTTGAATTGCGCTCTTGGGCGGGCGCAACACTGCATCACAAATTGGCTTCTCAATTTGAAGAGGATTGGATGATGGAGGAGTGGATGTGGAGGGATGATCAATAGTATTTCCATTAGTCTGATCACTTGGAGGAGTGTCATAATTATTTTCTCAAGTCGTTACATTAACAGTCTTAAACATGTAAACCTTAGAGGTTCTCGAGGAAGCATCCCCGTGGTGGAAATGACCTGCGTTTCCCCCTTGCGGAGGGGCAAGGTTTTGTGCAATCAGATGTTGCTGCTGAACCAGGAAAGGGTTAGTTAACACTGCGGGTTGAGAGGTACTCTTCATAAATTTAGCGACAACCTCACGATGAGGGAAGTCTTTCTTGTTGTGGTCTTCCTCTCAAATCATTCAAGGAAACTTAACCTTGCTAGTGTGATCAAAATCTGGACTAGGGGTCAAATTTTAGCTCAAAAATCAATGTTCTCGGAATTTCCTCAAAACGAACGTGAGCGTAGCCCTCGTCATCACGAACCTAACACAACTCGTTTCGTCTCAAACGGACGTCGGGAGCGAGAGATATTGCGATCTGTTCGAATCGTCAAACAGGGAAAAAAATGGACGCTGACTGTACAATCCGTACAGGTTGACGTGGCAGTGTCCGTACATGATGACGTGGCGATCGTACAGTGACATGACACCCGCTGACGTGGCGGTTTGTGATTAGTTGACAATTGGACGAATGTTATTGCGACACGTGGCATCATTTGGGTGAATGGTAAGGTGCCACGTGGCCCAGTGATGGGCTACCACGTGGCACCCCTTTATTGGCTAATGGTTTATTGGTTTGTTGTTTAAAATTTTGTGGAGCCGATCGGATTTGAACCGGTGACCTCCCCCTTTGATAAGCACTTTAACAAAGTCCGCCGTGCCAATAGGCCACAAGATGTTACTTGTAATGTATGCGAACTTTAATATATTTAAATTTGCAAATTGTAACCGTTGGCGGGGGGACGGGCCGGGGCTTAGCCCCGACCCGCGGTCATTTGCGTTTGCATATGTCCATGCCCTATTATATTACACCCAACCGTTGGCGCGGGGTTTAACACATAGCCCCGGTTCTTATGTGCGTGAGTTTATTACATATGACCACATATATTACGAAGAGCGCGCGGTTTTATGTTTTGGATGGAGCCCGTGGTCGCGTGGTTCTATTTCATATGACCCTAGTTAAGTGCGCGGGAAGTTGGCACGGTTTTGACCGTTAGTCCTTTTGCCAATACGCACGGTCTTATGGACCTCATATGCCCAGGTGCTAGGCGGTTAGGTGCTGGAGGCGCTCTAACCGTCCTACAATTTGCACAGTTATTCGGTTGTGAGCGTGTGCTGGGTTTAAACACGAATTTGGAGCGTGTTCTTGGTTCAAGCACACAGAGGTGCGTTTTGGCGAACCAGTTTCAGCAAGGTTGAAGGAAGAGAATGGCAGGAGGCCTAACTTTCTCATTTTTTGGTCGATTGAGGTGTCGTAAAAGCCCAGCTAGGGGTTTTTGGACGTTCTGAATCCATTGGCACTGTTATCAAGGCCATTTGAAGACTTTTTTTGCAGGTTTTGCACCGTTGAAGTTTTAGGAAGCTCCAGGGAGCTTTAAGCCCTCATTGATCGAGGACATGGTTTGGTGAGCCAATGTTTGTTTTCTGTGATTGAATAATCATTTTTGGCTAATTGATATGCTCTGAACACACTGGGACAGGTTTCAGAGGCTGTTGAGGACTTTTATAGGTGTTTTTGCCAAAGAGAAGCTCAAGGAAGTTTATGGCCACATGTAGAAGAGGTCATGCCCGGATGAGCCATGATCCGTTTTCAGAGTTCTATTAGTCATTTTTGGGGTTTTTCTGTGTTCTGATCTCAATGGTACAGTGTGTTTTTCCATTGGAGTTGAGCAGTAGCTTGTAAAAGAACTTTTAACAAATTAATCCCAGAGAGCCAAGTCCCTTGATCAAGGCTCAATGAGATGTAGCTCGGAGGGGGTGAACTCCTTTATCATGTTGTTCTTGTTGTGAGTTTGATCGTTTATTTGCTGCAGGTTGTGTTGCTGTGTATTTGTTTAAAGTACATATTTAACCATCTAAAAGAACACTTCCTCACACATAAACATTTACAAGAAGATGCATGAACTTAACACATAATTTTATCTTGCATATTTTAACACATGAAGCAAGGCCCTGTAAAGTTTATTTTTAATGAAGTAGAGGGTGCTTGCATAGCATAACAAGTCAACCTTCTATTTTCAGATCATAGTGGGTTGAGTATCTACAATCTCTGTAGTATCCTACTGGTTAGAAGATTTCTTGGATTTACCCTTGTTTTTCTTCTTACCTCCCGGTTGTCGAGATGAAGTGGATTGGGCCGCAATCACCTTGGAGGTTTGAGTTGGAGCGGAAATAGTTTTGGTGTCTGAAATGAACACTAGTTCTAGAGCAGGTCTTGTCGGATCGTTGGACGGACGAGGAGCATGAGGGATCATGTCGTAAAGTGTTCCATACTGAGAATATACCAAGTCCAACTACTGCATACGACTGATAACCTGCTCCTTAGTAACTACATTCCCCATAGCAACATCACGGGCGATGGGTTGGCTCAGAATTGGAGCTTTAATCAATTGTCTCCGTCGTCTCCACTCATGAATATGATTAGATATGTGGGTGGAAGAGGATTGCTGGAGTGAGGTCAAAAGTTCTGTACCGATATCATACCGTACAGGCAACTGAAAATGCGTCAGAAAAGCCATGGCAAGAGAATTAAAGTCGAAAAAGGAGTTACATGACAACTCAATATACCATTTGGATGCTACACCTGTAAGTGTTATCTGAAAAAGTCTCAGATGAATGAATTTGTCCATCAAAGAGTTGGAAGAACACCATAAATGAAAATTCATAACATGATTGTTAGGATCTTCCCCAAGTTTTTCGTCGAATTTCGGGATGTTAGACAGTAATTTGGCAGGGATCGCGGGCCAAAACGGGGTATGTTGAATGGGATTGTTTGTTAAACGCGACTTATTTGATAGATCTAATGGAGCCAAGAATGGAAGCTGTCGATTAGCGTGTGGATATTGGTGATAAACGCATGGCATGGAAATACCAGTGGGATTAAATCCAGGTTATGACGAGATGGAAAAACTAGATGGTCTTCGCATATATGGTGGCTGCCCGGGTTACCATATGGCATGGAAACACTAGTAGGACTAAATCTAGGTTGTGACGAGATGGAAAAATTAGATGGTCTTCCCATATATGGTGGCTTCCCGGGTTGTCTACCCATGAAAGGTGGTTGTCTTGATTGTCCACCCATGTACTGTGATTGAACAGACGACGCTCCTATGTACTGAGATTGACCTGATGGTCCCACCATGTATTGTGATTGAAGGGACTGTTGTGTTTGAATCATGGGGTTTAAGGTTTGATAGGGAAATGTTCTTTGTTGATGAACGTCCACCGGATTGGGTTGACCCCACAAAGGGTTAGCAACTCCTGGAAATGGTTGTCTAGGATACATGCCAGTGGTAGTAGGTATAAAAAGAACTTGCATGAGCCCCAACAACATCAACTACAGGAGTTGTGGAAAAAAAGAAATTCCCAAGTCTTCCAGGAAAACCAAAAGAGGATGGGTTCATGCAAAAAGATTGTGTAGTCGCTGAAACGGGCGGTAAAAAGTAAGAAGAATAGGCATCAATAAATCTCGTGGATGGTGGATCAATGAGTGGTTGGCCAAGTGGATCAGTAAGATGCAAGGATTTCTACGAAGGTTGTGATCGGTTCTTCAACGTGTTGGCCACTTCCAGGGGCTACACTCTCGGTCTCAGAAGTTTGATCTTGGATCATTCCTTCGTAAGAAACATCGAGTTGAGGTTCTTGAACTTCATGATCCATACCTTGTATACTATGAGATCTTTGATCCTAAGGCCGACTACAAATGTCAAAGAAACACACTCCTAAGAAAACTAAAAGCAATCAACCAAGCAACAATAGGCTCAAGGATCTTCCAAAGATGAGATATCAAGTTGCCAATGAAGAAATCATAAACAATTACCCCGACCTCCACGTAATTTCCCTTCTCGGTGCAAACAACCCTCGCTTTCGCTGGATCACTCTCCAAGGGTATTGAAAGTGTGATACGACCTCTGCCTCAGGCACTGTGGGAATCCCCCCACAATCACCTCTGTAGATACATAGGAAAGACCACTAAGGTTACCGACTCGCAGTCAACCTTCGGGCGGGTACAATCAATAGTCGGGACCGAACATATGGGAAATATATCAAAGTCTGAAGTTCTTCTAGAGTATCGAGGACAAGGGGACCAATAGATTCCAAATGACCCCAAACAGATTCAAAGTTCACGAAGAACCGAGACCAAATGAGTTGGTGACACTTCAAGAAGAACGCCCACTATACACTCTTTCCGCTACACTTGGTTAAACATTGGAGGGTTAATCTCCGCTGCTCTTCTGCATGCGACCTCGTGTTTAGCCTTTGTGTGAGAGGGAGTTCCTGACTATGCTTGTTCACTCTTTAGTTCTCTACATTCTGTTTAGTAGTGTTGGACAATTTACTCACTTTTCTTAGTCCAAAGACTCTAATCCCGTGCTACTGTTGGTGTGCTAAAGCAAAAAAAATGTTCTATTGATTTTATTGGCACGTGGTTGATTTTAATGGCTTTTTACTCATTAGGTTCACGGAGATGAAACTGATGATGTATGAGAGAGACTCGACTCCAATAGAATGCAAAAGAATGAGATGAAGTTCATTTGTTTTTTTAATAAATTCTATGTATGGAAGGGAGAAGAGTTGTATTCTTCTTAACACAAACAAACACTCAAAACTATGGAACTTTCAATTTCTAGGATCAAGATGATGCCAAACTACCAAACAAATGTTTCCGAAAAGCGAAATGCACATGCAAAACTAGCTTTTTTTTCAAATGTGTACCAAAACAAATTTCCTAAAGAATGCAAAAAATTCTTTGTTTGATTATGTATGCAAGGAGATATGCAAACTTTTTCGCTTCTAATGTTTCAAGTGAAAGAGATCTATGTTTGGCACAGAAATACGAGGCAAAAAAGAAATCAAACAAAGCACACTCCCAATGATGAGAATTGAAAGAAATAAAGTGTGAGATAACTCGTTCAATCAAGGACTCAAAGATGCAAAAGAGAAGGAAGACGAGCACTCATGAGAATCCTAAAAAATGAGTAGCAAGAAACTGTTAAATTACGAGCTTGATTTCTTATGCAGATTAATTCTTTTATTTTCTTCAACACTTTGATTCCAATTTAATACACTTCAACAATACCAAATCATAATCGAATAGCAATAACTATGTAGATAAGTAAGCATGCACATCAACAACACATATACCCTGGGGAAACCCTGTACAGGGAGAAAAACCCCAACAAACGATATTCCGTATTGCATTAATAATGTAAGATCACTTACAAATATCCACCGTGAATGTTCTTCTTTTAAAGAGCTTTCCAAGATGACTGACCCGACAAAGACCTAAAAGAGCTTGCTGAAATACACCTCTGATATGCTGCCTCTATTGTTGATATACAACACTGATATGCTGCTTTGGTATGTTGCCTCTTTATCACTGATATGTGCCTCTGTTGCTTCACCTTTACCTGCATCTCAAAACTGTGTTGAAGAGGGGTGGACCTCTGCTTATATAGGCTGAAGAGGAGAAGAGAAGAGACTCGAAATAGTAACCTGTTTGCATGAGTTTATAATAACTCAGCTTCATACTTTAGTTCGAACTTAGAACTAGACTTGAGACTGGTTACAACTCAACATTACACTTTAGTTCGAAAATAGAACTAGACTTGAAACTGGTATGCTTTAGTTTGAAAATAGAACTAGACTTAAGACTTCAGTTGCAACTCAATATTACACTTTAGTTCTAAAATAGAACTAGACTTAAGACTTCCGTTACAACTCAACATTACACTTTAGTTCTAAAATAGAACTAGACTTGAGACTTCAGTTACAACTCAACATTACACTTTAGTTACAACTTGATTCTTTACAAGGCAATTCTAATTTCTCTTCATGGTGGATAATGTTACATGTGCCAACGCACTAGATCAATACATTTATATCATTTGCAATAATAGGAATATCATTTGTTTCTAGCTCATAGGAATTTTATATTCAACTTAACTTTTGCTAGATGCCTTGACTTTTGCTCATGGCTAACAAGGTTTGACTAGGCTCATAGAGGTTGTATGTTCCCCTTGACTTTTGCACTAGTCTGTCTATGCTCACAGAGGTTGTACGTTCCCCTTGACTTTTTCACTACACTGTCTATGCTCACAGAGGTTGTATGTTCCCCCTGACTTTTGCATTAGACTCATATATCATCTTGTTCATATTGAATTTTGGTTTGACTAACAGAGGTTGTACGTTCCCCCTGGATTTTGTCAATACCTCACTAGACTGGTTGATTATCCAAATATCCCTGGCTAGCCTCAGGGTGGCCCATATGGCCTCTCATTGGTGAATGCCTATCGATGCCGCCAATTTTAACAGTCCCTCTCAACGAGGGAGTCATTCTCAGCCACACCAAGCTTGCCTCTCAGCTGCACAAATTGTCTCAAGGTTAGAGGCTTGGTCAGGATATCAATGACTTGCTTGCTCGTGGCTATGTACTGTAACTTTACAAGTCTTAGATGTAGTGGTACCTCATGTCAATATGTTTTGACCTGTCGTGAAATACCGAGTTCTCTGTCAATTTTATACAACTTTGATTATCACAGTGAACCACCGTCGTCTTGATCTTGTCACCAAACAACCCAAAAACCATTTTTCTGAGCCATACTGCTTCCTTGCTAGCATCACTCTCTGCAATGTACTCAACCTCTGTCGTACTTTGTGCAATGGATCCCTGCTTTCGGCTTGAACAAGAGATCACAACAGATCCTAAACTGAAGCAATATCCGAAAGTTGTCTTCCGATCCACTAGGCTTCTTGCTTAGTCAACATTTGCATACCCATGCAGAAATAAACCACCATTGGATGTATATCTCAGACCATAAGTAATGGTCCCTCTGAGATATCTCAAGATGTGCTTTGCCGCCACCCAGTGTCTTTGTCTCGGTTCAGTCATGAACTGACTCATTGCAATCACTGCATAGCATATATCTGGCCTAGTGTGGATCATGTACATCAATGATCCAATCAGTTGCCTATATATGGTGGGATCCATCAAATCTGAACCTGTATCAGAATCATGCAGCTTCCTCAGGTTGGTAACCATCAAAGTAGACATGGATTTGAATTCCATCATACCAAACCTCTTTAGTACATCCACTGTGTATTTTCCTTGTGCCAGAAATATCTCGCCCTGTCTTTGCCATACTTCCAATCTTTAGGAAGTAATGCATCAAGCCTAAGTCTCTCATCTTGAATTATTAGGTTAGCTCCCTCTTACACCAGGGTATTATCCTTTCATCTCCTCTTAGAAATATATCATCAACATACAAGATTAGTATAACATGTTGGTTACCTCTTACCTTGAAGTACAAATTTGAATCAACATCACTTTTATGAAATCCCAGGCTTTTAAGAAAGCCATCAATCTTATCATACCAAATTCTGGGAGCCCGCTTAAGACCATACAAGGACTTCCTTAGCTTGTATACATGAGTTCCTTTGTTATGAAGTACAAAACCATCCGGTTGTTCCAAAAATACCTCCTGTTTAATCTTTTTATTAAAGAATGCAGTTTTTGCATCCATCTGATGTAGCTTCCAACCCAGAATGGAGGCTAAAGAAATAATAGTTAGAATGGAGGTATACCTGGCTACTAGGGAAAAAGTCTCTTCGTATTCAATTCCTTCTTTCTGAGTGAAGCCTCCAGCTACAAATCTTGCTTTGAACTTTTCCACACTTCCATCAGCTGCATGTTTGATCTTATAAATCCTTTTGGAAGAAACCACTGATTTGTCTTTTGGCCTTGGCACAATGTCCCAAACATTGTTCTTTATAATAAACCTGTATTCTTCAAGCATGACATCCTTCCATACTTGTAATTTATCTTCTTCTTCAAATAAAGAAGGTTCGACATCACTAATGCTGCTCATCAGTGCAACATAGCCTCCAAACCTATGGGGCCTCTTCCTTTCCCTGAAAGTTCCTTTGGGAGCAACTATCCTTTCTGCTTCGTGCACTATTTCTTTAAGCCATCCTGGCTTCCTTTTGGCTGGAGGTTCTTCAAGAGTTCTTTCTAACACTTCAATAGGTTCTAGGGGCTCATTACTTGGCCCTTCACGAGGTTCCTCCCTCTGATCATCTGACTCTTTATTTTCAGAAGAGGGTGAAGCTGGCTGAACTGCTTCTGATTCCTGCTGAAGCTCTCTGGATTTCTTAAATGCGACTTCCTCATGGAAAGTAACATCTATGCTTACCTCTATTTGCCTCTAACCTGATACATAAATCCAGTTGGAGTTCTCACTGGACCCCACAAAAACCCCTTTCTTGCCCGAGGGTTCCATCTTTGTCCTCTTTTCCTTAGGGACATGAATATACAAAGGAGACCCAAATATCCTTAGATGCCCTACTTCAGGTTTGATCCCCGAGAAGACCTCTTCAGGAGTCTTTTCCTTCAATATAGCATGTGGACACATGTTTTGAGTATACATGACAGTGGAGGTATCTTCTGCCCATAAAGAATTTGACAGATCCTAGTCAAACATCATTGCTTTCATTGTCTCACAAATTGTCCTGTTTTTCCTCTCAACAACTCTATTTTGCTGAGGGTTATATGGCATGGTCAATTGTCTCTTGATTCCTGTTGACTTGCAGAAATCCTCAAACTAAAGAGATTCAAACTCTTGTCCATTGTCTATTCTAAGGATTCTGATGTGTTTCCCTGTTTGCTTTTCAATAAAGGCTATATACTCTTTGAATTGATCAAAAGTGTCACTTTTAGCTTTAAGAAAATATATCCAACATTTTCTTGAGTAATCATCAATAAAAATGACATAATACAAACAACCACTGAATGAGGGAGATGACATGGGACCACCCACATCAGAATGAACCAGAGCTTAAGATGCACTGAGCTCTATTGTCACTACTAGGAAATGCTTTCTTTATATTTTTACCTAGAATGCATCCCTTACAAATTTCATTTTTACTAAGAGAAATAAAGGGCATTCAACATACCATGTTTTGTATATTTGGAAGAGCTTTGTAATGAGTATGTCCAAGTGTTTTGTGTCACAACTCGCCGGAGTTAGTCACATCATGAGCCAATGCCTGAACTGACTGTCCTGACACGACATATAGTCCTCCACTACGAGTTCCAATGGGCTCTTCTGTACTTAAGTGGCTACCTTTAGGCAATAGTAGTGTCTTCTTGTCCTCGAAGATCACCCAATATCCCTTGTCATCAAGGGTTGCAACTGATAATATATTCTTGTTGAGCCCTGAAACATATAATACTTCATCAACATGAAGTCTAGCCCCAGATTCCAATTTGAAGAACATAGAGCCTACTCCCTCTATCTTGTAACATTTTTTTATCTCCAAGCTCGACCTGCTCTGCAAAATATTTTGCCTCAAAATATGAGAGGATCTCCTTGTACCCTGTCATGTGCTTTGATGCACCACTGTCTACTAACTAAGTTTTCGGCCCCGTGGAAACTTAACTGGATAAGGCAGAAACCAAGTAATATTCTTTTCTATTTTCTTTTCCTTTAGAAGGACTTTTCTGTTTTCTTTTAGATTCATCATCCTCAACAGTTGAGGCATGATATTTCCCTTTCCTTGGATATTTCTTTCTAAACCAACAATCTTTAGCAAAATGACCCAACTTATTACAACTAAAGAATTTAATCTTAGATGTATCAATATTCTTGCCTTTGAATGTACCTTTGGTGTTTGGCTTCCACTGAGAGCCTTTTTGGAAAGTGCCTTTCTTCTTTCCCTTTAATCTTGATGCTAAAGTTGAGTTCTCTTCTTTCGTTGGCTCGCTCTTGGTCGCTGTGTGATTCTCATCCTGGAGGCAATCATGCCATAATCTCTCAAACGTGGGCTAGATCTCTCTCCCACTTACACTGGATAAGAAGGTCTCCCATGAAGAAGGAAGACCGTAAAAAATGGCCTGCACTAAATCATCATTGTCCACTGTCACTCCTGTGACAAAAAGATGATCTCTGATCTAGGCTATCCTGGAACAAAAACATGCCATTGATTCACCTTTCTCCATCTTCAAATACTTAAGCTTGTGCTTAAGTGTCCTCTTTTGAGTTGGATCCTGTTTCTCATACAGATTCACCAAGGTATCCAAACAGTATTTGGCAGTGATTAACGAGGTCATTGCATGCATTATATTGTCTTTCACTGAGTCAAAGAAGATTCGCTTGGCCTCTGCTTGACTCATTCTGAAGGTCTCTCTTCCTGCAGTATTCGTGGGTTCCTCCACCACTGTGGTCACATACTACTCAAGATCATGCTCTTGCAAGATATTTGTTATCTGGAGCTTCCACACATTGAAGTTGGTAGCTCCTTCGAGCCTATCCTCAGTGCTGACTAAAATGGAGGATGCCATGGACCTCACACTGGAAAACTAATCAAGCTAGCTTGGATCTGTGTGTACCCACTGTTGCACTTTAACACATTTAACACACCCTAAACTTTGATACCATGTTAAATTATGACCTTGACTTCTTATGCAGATTAATTCTTTGATTTTCTTCAACACTTTGATTCTAGCTTTATACACTTCAACAATACCAAATCATAATTGAATATCAATAACTATGTAGATAAGTAAGCATGCACATCAACAAGACATATACCCTTGGGAAACCCTGTATAGGGAGAAAAACCCCAACAAACAATATTCCTTATTTCATTAATAATGTAAGATCACTTACAAATATCCACCATGAATGTTCTGCTCTTAAAGATCTTGCCAAGATGACTATGACTTGACAAAGACCTAAAAGACCTTATTGAAATACACCTCTGATACACTGCCTCTATTGTTGATATACAACACTGATATGATGCTTTGGTATGCTGCCTCTTTATCACTGATATGTGCCTTTGTTGTTTGACCTTTAACCTGCATCTCAAAACTGTTAAATTATGAGTTCGAATGGAGGTATACCTGGCTATAGGGGAAAAAGTCTCTTCGTAATCGATTCCTTCTTTATGAGTGAAGCCTCTAGCTACCAATATTGCTTTGAACGTTTCCACACTTCCATTAGTTTGATCTTATAGATCGATTTGGAAGAAACCACTGATTTGTCTTTTGGCCTCGACACAATGTCCCAAACATTGTTCTTTATAATAGACTTGTATTACTCAAGCATGGCATCCTTACATACTTGTAATTTATCTTCTTCTTAAAATGAAGAAGGTTTGACATCACTAATGTTTCTCATTAGTGCAACATAGCCTCCAAACCTATGAGGTTTCTTCCTTTCCCTGAAAGTTCCTTTGGGAGCAACTATCCTTTCTGCTTCGTGCACTATTTCTTTAAGCCACCCTAGCTTCCTTTTGACTGGAGGTTCTTAAAGAGTTATTTATAACACTTCAACAGGTTTTAGGGGCTCATTACTTGGTCCTTCACGAGGTTCCTCCCTCTGATCATTTGACTCTTCATTTTCAGAAGAGGGTGAAGCTGGCTGAACTACTTCTAAATCATGCAGAAGCTCTCTGGATTTATTAAATGTGACTTACTCATGGAAAGTCACATATATGATTACCTCTATTTGCCTCTGACCTGGTACATATATCCTGTAAGTCTTGGAGTTCTCACTGTACCCCACAAAAACCCCTTTATTGCCCGAGGGTTCCATCTTTGTCTTTTTTTCCTTAGGGACAAAAATATACACATGACATACAAATATCCTTAGATGCCCTACTTTAGGTTTGATCCCTGAGAAGATCTCTTTAAGAGTCTTGTCCTTCAATTTAGCATGAGGACACCTGTTTTTAATATACACGGCAGTGGAGGTAGCTTCTTCCCATAAATAATTTGGCAGATCCTGGTCAAACATCATTTCTTTCGCTGTCTCACAAGTTGTCCTATTTTTCCTCTCAGCAACTCCATTTTGCTGAGGGTTATATGACACAGTCAACTGTTTTTTGATTCCCGTTGACTTGCAGAAATCCTGAAACTGAAGAGATTCAAACTCTTATCCATTGTCTGTTCTAAGGATTCTGATGTGTTTCCCTGTCTGCTTTTCAATAAAGGCTTTATACTCTTTGAATTTATCAAATGTGTCACTTTTAGCTTTAAGAAAATATATCCAACATTTTCTTGAGTAATCATGAATAAAAATGACATAATACAGACAACCACTCAGTGAGGGAGATGCCATGGGACCACATACATAAGAATGAACCATATCTAAGATTCCCTGAGCTCTGTTGTCACTACTAGGAAATGCTTTCTTTATATTTTTACCTAGCATGCATCCCTTACAAATTTCATTTTCACTAAGAGAAATAGAGAGCATGCCACATACCATGTTTTGTAGATTTGGAAGAGATTTGTAATGAAGATGTCTAAGTATTTTGTGCCACAACTTGCTAGATCTAGTTGCATCATGAGCCAATGCCTGAACTCACTGTCTTGACACAACGTACAATCCTCCATTGTGAGTTCCAATGGGTTCTGCTGTAATTAAGTGGCTACCTTTGGCCCATAATAGTGCCTTCTTGTCCTTGAAGATCACCTAATATCCCTTTTCCTCAAGGGTTGTAATTGATAGTAGATTCTTCTTGAGCCCTGGAATATATAATACTTCATCAACATGAAGTCTATCCCTAGATTCCAATATGAAGGAGATAGAGCCTACTCCCTCTATCTTGTAACATTTTTCATCCCCAAGTTTGACCTGCTTTGCAAAATATTTTGTCTCGAAATATAAGAGGATCTTCTTGTAGCCTGTCATGTGCTTTGATGCACCACTGTCTACTAACCAATTTTTCAGCCCCTTGGAAACTAAACTGGATAAGGGAGAAACCAAGTAATATTTTTTTCTATTTTCTTTCTCATTAGAATGACTTTTCTGATTTCTTTTGGATTCATCATCCTGAATAGTTGACACATGATTTTTCCCTTTCCTTGGATATTTCTTTCTAAACCAACAATCTTTAGCAAAATGACTCAACTTCTTACAACTAAAGCATTTAATCTTAAATGTATCAATATTCTTGCCTTTGAATGTAACTTTGGTGTTTGGCTTCCACTGAGAGCCTTTCTAGAAAGTGCCTTTCTTCTTTCACTTGAATCTTGATGCTAAAACTGATTGCTCTTCTTTCGTTGGCTTGCTCTTGGTAGCTGTGCGATTCTCCTCCTGGAGGCAATCATGCCATAACCTCTCAAACGTGGGCTGAATCTCTCTCCCACTTACACAGGATAAGAAGGTCTCCCATGAAGAGGGAAAATCGTAAAAAATGGTCTGCACTAAATCATCATCGTCCACTGTCACCCGTGTGACCAAAAGATGATCTCTGATCTGGGCTATCCTGGAACAGAAATATGCCACTGATTCACCTTTCTCCATATTCAAATACTTAAGCTTTTTCTTAAGTGTCCTCTTTTGACTTGGAGCCTGTTTCTCAGACAGAGTCAACAAGGTATCCACATAGTCCTTGGCAGTCATTAACGAAGTCATTGCTGGAATTATACTGTCTTTGACTGAGTCAAAGATGATTCACTTGGACTTTTCTTGACTCTTCCTGAAGGTCTCTCTTCCTGCATTATTTGTGGGTTCCTCCACCACTATGGTCACATACCGCTCAAGATCATGCTCTTGCAAGATATTTGTTATCCAAAGCTTCCACACATTGAAGTTGGTATCTCCTTCTAGCCTATCCTCGGCCCTAACTAAAATGGAGGATTCCATGGACCTCACACTGGAAACTTAATCAAGCTAGCTTGGATCTATGTGTACCCGTTGCTACACTTCAACACGTTTAACAAACCCTAAGCTCTGATACCATGTTAAATTATGAGCTTGATTTCTTATGCAAATTAATTCTTTGATTTTCTTTAACACTTTGATTACAACTTAATACACTTCAACAATACCAAATCATAATCGAATAGCAATAACTATGTAGATGAGTAAGCATGCACATCAACAACACATATATCCCGGGGAAACCCTGTACAGGGAGAAAAACCCCAACACACGATATTACTTTATTGCATTAATAATGTAAGATCACTTACAAATATCCACCATGAATGTAATTCTCTTAAAGAGCTTGCCAAAACGACTCTAACCTGACAAAGACCTAAAAGACCTTGTTAAAATACACCTCTGATATGCTGCCTCTATTGTTGATATACAACATTGATATGCTTCTTTGGTATGCTGCCTCTTTATCACTAATATGCTCCTATATTTCTTCACACTTAACCTGCATATCAAAACTATGTTGAAGAGAGGGCTCGACCTCCGCTTATATAGGCTGAAGAGGAGAAGAGGAGAGACTCGAAATAGTAACATGTTTGCATGAGTTAATCATAAGTCAGCGTCATACTTTAGTTCGAACTTAGAACTAGACTTGAGATTGGTTACAACTCAACATTACACTTTAGTTCGAAAATAAAACTATACTTGAGAATGGTATGCTTTAGTTCGAAAATAGAACTAGACTTAAGACTTCATTCACAACTCAACATTACACTTTAGTTATAAAATAGAACTAGTCTTAAGACTTTAGTTGCAACTCAACATTACACTATAGTTCTAAAATAGAACTAGACTTAAGACTTCAGTTCCAACTCAACATTACACTTTAGTTCTGAAATAGAAATAGACTTAAGACTTCAGTTGCAACTCAACATTACACTTTAGTTGCAAAATAGAACTAGGCTTGAGACTTCAGTTACAACTCGACTCTTTACAAGTCAATTTAAAATTCTCTTCATGGTGGATAATGTTACATGTGCCAACACACTAGATCAATACATTTATATCATTTGCAATATTAGGAATATCGTTTGTTTTTAGCTCATAAGAATTTTATATTCAACCCTAATTTTGCTAGATACCTTGAATTTTGCTCATGGCTCACGAGGTTTAACTAGGCTCACAGAGGTTGTATGTGCCCCCTGACTTTTGCACTAGATTGTCTATGCTCACAGAGATTGTACGTCCCCCCTGACGTTTGCACTAGACTGTCTATGCTCACAGAGGTTGTACGTTCCCCCTAACTTTTGCATTAGACTCACATAACATCTTGTTCATCCTGACTTTTGGTTTGACTCACAGAGGTTGTACGCTCCCCTTGGATTTTGTCAATACCTCACAAGACTGGTTGATTCTCCAAATCTCCTTGGCTAGCCTCAGCGTGGCCTATATGGCCTCTCATTGGAGAATGACTATCGATGTTGCTAAATTTAACAAAAAATGTGTTGAAGAGAGGAGTCGACCTCTGCTTATTAAGGCTAAAGAGGAGAAAAGGAGAGACTTGAAATATTAACATGTTTGCATGAGTTAATCATAACTTAACTTCATACTTTAGTTCGAAGTTAGAACTAGACTTGAGATTGGTTACAACTCAACAATACAGTTTAGTTCAAAAATAGAACTAAACTTGATACTGGTATGATTTAGTTCGAAAGTAGAACTAGACTTAAGACTTCAGTTGCAACTCGCCATTACACTTTAGTTCTAAAATAGAACTCGACTTAACACTTTACTTGCAGCTCAACATTACACTTTAGTTCTAAAATAGAACTAGAATTCTAAAATAGAACTAGACTTGAGACTTCAGTTACAACTCACCATTACACTTTAGTTCCAAAATAGAACTAGACTTGAGACTTGACAAGGCAATTCAAATTTCTCTTAATGGTGGATAATGTTGCACGTGCCAATGCACTAGATCAATACATTTATATCATTTGCAATATTATGAATATCGTTTGTTTCTATCTCATAGGAATTTTATATTCAACCTAACTTTTGCTATATGCCTTGACTTTTTCTCATGGTTCACAAGGTTTTACTACGCTCACAAAGGTTGTATGTTCCCCCTGACTTTTTCACTAGTCTGTCTATGCTCACAGAGGTTGTACGTTTCCCCTGAATTTTGCACTAGACTGTCTATGCTCACAGAGGTTGTACGCTCCCCCTGATTTTTGCATTAGACTCACATAGCATATCATTTGTCCTGACTTTTGGTTTGAGTCATAGAGGTTGTACGTTCCCCTTGGATTTTGTCAATACCTCACAAGACTCGTTGATTCTCCAAATCTCCCTGGCTATCCTCAGGGTGGCCCATATGGCCTTTCATTGGAGAATGACTGTCGATGCTGCCAAATTTAACACTTCCTCTCAACGAGGGAGTCATTATCACCCACACCAAGCTTGCCTCTCATCTACACAAACTGTCTCGAGGTCAGATGCTTGGTTAGGATATCATCTACCTGCTCACTCGTGGCTATGTACTGTAACTTTACAGTTTTTCTCTGGACCAAGTCTCAGATGTAGTGGTACCTCATGTTAATATGTTTTGACCTGTCGTGAAATATAGGGTTCTCTATCAATTTTATGCAACTTAGATTATCACAGTGAACCAACGTCGTCTTGAGCTTGTCTCAGAACAACCCAGAAACCAATTTTCTGAACCATACAGCTTCCTTGCTAGCACCACTTGTTGCAATTTACTCAGCCTCTGCTATACTCTGTGCAATGGATCCCTGCTTTCGGATTGACCAAGAGATCATAGCGGATCCTACACTGAAACAATATCTATAACTACTCTTCCGATCCACTGGGCTTTCTGCTCAATCAACATTTGCACACCCATGCAGAAATAAACCACCAATGGATGTATATCTCAAACTATAAGTAATGGTCCCTTTGAGATATCTCAAGATGTGATTTGTTTCCACCTAGTGTCTCTGTCTTGGTTCAGTCATGAACTGACTCATTGCAATCATTGCATAGCATATATCTGGCCTAGTGTGGATCATGTACATCAATGATCTAATCCACTGCCTATACATGGTGGGATCCACCAAATCTGAACCTGTATCAAAATCATGCAACTTCCTCAGGTTGGTAACCATCGGAGTAGACATGGATTTGCAATCCATCATACAAAACCTATTTAGTACATCCACTGTGTATTTTCCCTGTGCCAGGAATATATCGTCCTGTCTTTGCCACACCTCCAATCCTAGGAAGTAATGCATCAAGCCTAAGTCTTTCATCTCGAATTCTAAGGTTAGATCCCTCTTTCACCAGGCTATTATCCCTTTATCTCCTGTTAGAAAGAGATCATCAACATACATGATTAGTGTAACAGGGTGGTTACCTCTTACCTTGAAGTACAGATTTGCATCAACATCACTTTTCTGAAAGCCCAGGCTTTTAAGAAAGCCATCAATCCTGTCATACCAAACACTGGGAGCCTACTTAAGACCACACACAGACTTCCTTATCTTGCATACACAAGTGCCTTTCTTATGTAGTACAAAACGATCTGGTTGTTACACAAAGACCTCCTATTCAATCTTTCCATTCGAGAATGCTGTTTTTACATCCATCTGATGTAGCTTCCAACCAAGAATGGAAGCTAAAGCAATAATAGTTCCAATGGAGGTATACCTAGCTATAGGGGAAAAAGTCTCTTCCTAATCGATTCCTTCTTTATGAGTGAAGCCTCTAGCTCCCAATATTGCTTTGAACTTTTCCACACTTCCATCAGTTTGATATTATAGATCGATTTGGAAGAAACCACTGATTTGTCTTTTGGCCTCGACACAATGTCCCAAACATTGTTCTTTATAATAGACTTGTATTCCTCAAGCATGGCATCCTTCCATACTTGTAATTTATCTTCTTTTTCAAATGAAGAAGGTTTGACATCACTAATGTTTCTCATTAGTGCAACATAGCCTCCAAACCTATGAGGTTTCTTCCTTTCCCTGAAAGTTCCTTTGGGAGCAACTATCCTTTCTGCTTCGTGCACTATTTCTTTAAGCCACCCTGGCTTCCTTTTGATTGGAGGTTCTTAAAGAGTTCTTTCTAACATTTCAATAGGTTCTAGGGGCTCATTGCTTGGTCCTTCACAAGGTTCCTCCCTCTGATCATTTGACTCTTCATTTTCAGAAGAGGGTGAAGATGGATGAACTGCTTTTGAATCCTGCAGAAGCTCTCTGGATTTCTTAAATGCGACTTACTCATGGAAAGTCACATATTTGCTTACCTCTATTTTCCTCTGACTTGGTACATATATCTTGTAAGTCTTGGAGTTCTCACTGTACCCCAAAAAAACCCCTTTATTGACCAAGGGTTCCATCTTTGTCTTCTTTTCCTTAGGGACATGAATATACATAGGACATCCAAATATCCTTAGATGCCCTACTTTAGGTTTGATCCCTGAGAAGACCTCTTTAGGAGTCTTGTCCTTCAATATAGCATGAGGACACCTGTTTTTAATATACACGCCAGTGGAGGTAGCTTCTGCTCATAAAGAATTGGCAGATCCTTGTCAAACATCATTTCTTTCGCTGCCTCACAAGTTGTCCTGTTTTTCCTCTCAGCAACTCCATTTTGCTGAGGGTTATATGGCACGGTCAACTGTTTCTTGATTCCCGTTGACTTGCAGAAATCCTCAAACTGAAGAGATTCAAACTCTTCTCCATTGTCTGTTCTAAGGATTCTGATGTGTTTCCCTGTCTGCTTTTCAATAAAGGCTTTATACTCTTTGAATTTATCAAATGTGTCACTTTTAGCTTTAAGATAATATATCCAACATTTTCTTGAGTAGTCATCAATAAAAATGACATAATATAGACAACCACTCAGTGAGGGAGATGCCATGGGACCACATACATAAGAATGAACCATATCTAAGATTCCCTGAGCTTTGTTGTCACTACTAGGAAATGCTTTCTTTATATTTTTACCTAGCATGCATCCCTTACAAATTTCATTTTTACTAAGAGAAATAGAGGGCATGCCACATGTCATGTTCTGTAGATCTGGAAGAGATTTGTAATGAAGATGTCTAAGTATTTTGTGCCACAACTCACTAGAGCTAGTTGCATCATGAGCCAATGCCTGAACTGATTGTCCTGACACAACGTACAATCCTCCATTGTGAGTTCCAATGGGTTCTGCTGTAATTAAGTGGCTACCTTTAGCCCATAGTAGTGCCTTCCTGTTCTTGAAGATCACCTAATATCCCTTTTCCTCAAGGGTTGTAATTGATAGTAGATTCTTCTTGAGCCCTGGAACATATAATACTTCATCAACATGAAGTCTAGCCCTAGATTCCAATATGAAGGAGATAGAGCCTACTCCCTCTATCTTGTAACATTTTTCATCCCCAAGCTTGACCTGCTTTGCAAAAGATTTTGTCTCGAAATATGAGAGGATCTCCTTGTACCCTGTCATGTGCTTTGATGCACCACTGTCTACTAACCAATTTTTCATCCCCTTGGAAACTGAACTGGATAAGGCAGAAACCAAATAATATTCTTTTCTATTTTCTTTCTCATTAGAATGACTTTTCTGATTTCTTTTGGATTCATCATCCTCAATAGTTGATGCATGATTTTTCCATTTCCTTGGATATTTCTTTCTAAACCAACAATCTTTAGCAAAATGACTCAACTTATTACAACTAAAGCATTTAATCTTAGATGTATCAATATTCTTGCCTTTGAATGTAACTTTGGTGTTTGGCTTCCACTGAGAGCCTTTCTAGAAAGTGACTTTCTTTTTTCCCTCGAATCTTGATGCTAAAGCTGATTGCTCTTCTTTCGTTGGCTCGCTCTTGGTAGCTGTACGATTCTCCTCAAGGAGGAAATCATGCCATAACCTCTCAAACGTGGGCTGAATCTCTCTCCCACTTACATTGGATAATAAGTTCTCCCATGAAGAGGGAAGACCGTAAAAAATGGTCTACACTAAATCATCATCGTCCACTGTCACCCGTGTGACCGAAAGACGATCTCTGATCTAGGCTATCCTGGAACAGAAATATGCCATTGATTCACCTTTCTCCATATTCAAATACTTAAGCTTTTGCTTAAGTGTCCTCTTTTGACTTGGAGCCTGTTTCTAATATAGAGTCAACAAGGTATCCATATAGTCCTTGGCAGTCATTAATGAAGTCATTGCTGGAATTATACAGTCTTTGACTGAGTCAAAGATGATTCACTTGGCCTTTTCTTGACTCTTCCTGCATTGTTTGTGGGTTCCTCCACCACTATGGTCACATACCACTCAAGATCATGCTCTTGAAAGATATTTGTTATCCGAAGCTTCCACACATTGAAGTTGGTATCTCCTTCTAGCCTATCCTCGGCCCTGACTAAAATGGAGGATGGCATGGACCTCACACTGGAAACTTAATCAAGCTAGCTTGGATCTGTGTGTACTGCTGCACTTCAACATGTTTAACGCACCCTAAGCTCTGATACCATGTTAAAATATGAGATTGATTTCTTATGCGGATTAATTCTTTGATTTTCTTCAACACTATGATTCCAGCTTAATACACTTCAACAATACCAAATCATAATGGAATAGCAATAACTATGTAGATGAGTAAGCATGTACATCAACCACACATATATCCCGGGGAAACCCTGTAGAGGGAGAAAAACCCTAACAAACGATATTACTTTATTGCATTAATAATGTAAGATCACTTATAAATATCCACCATGAATGTACTTCTCTTAAAGAGCTTGCCAAAACGACTTTGACCTGACAAAGGCCTAAAAGACCTTGCTAAAATACACCTCTGATATGCTACGTCTATTGTTGATATACAACATTGATATGCTTCTTTGGTATGCTGCCTCTTTATCACTAATATGCTCCTCTATTTCTTCACCCTTAACCTGCATATCAAAACTATGTTGAAGAGAGGGCTCGACCTCCGCTTATATAGGCTGAAGAGGAGAAGAGGAGAGACTCTAAATAGTAACCTGTTTGCATGAGTTAATCATAAGTCAGCTTCATACTTTAGTTTGTACTTAGAACTAGACTTGAGACTGGTTACAACTCAACATTACACTTTAGTTCAAAAATAAAACTATACTTGAGAATGGTATGCTTTAGTTCGAAAATAGAACTAGACTTAAGACTTTAGTCACAACTCAACATTACACTTTAGTTCTAAAATAGAACTAGACTTAAGACTTTAGTTGCAACTCATCATTACACTATATTTCTAAAATAGAACTAGACTTAAGGCTTCAGTTCCAACTCAACATTACACTTTAGTTCTTAAATAGAACTAGACTTAAGACTTCAGTTGCAACTCAACATTACACTTTAGTTGCAAAATAGAACTAGACTTGAGGCTTCAATTACAACTCGACTCTTTACAAGGCAATTTAAAATTCTCTTCATGGTGGATAATGTTACATGTGCCAATGCACTATATCAATACATTTATATCATTTGCAATATTAGGAATATCGTTTGTTTCTAGCTCATAATAATTTTATATTCAACCCTAATTTTGCTAGATGCCTTGACTTTTTCTCATGGCTCACGAGGTTTGACTAGGCTCACAGAGGTTGTATGTGCCCCTTGAATTTTGCACTAGTTTGTCTATGCTCACAGAGATTGTACGTCCCCCCTGACGTTTGCACTAGACTGTGTATGCTCACAGAGGTTGTACGTTCCCCTTAACTTTTGCATTAGACTCACATAACATCTCGTTCGTCCTGACTTTTGGTTTGACTCACAGAGGTTGTACGCTCCCCCTGGATTTTGTCAATACCTCACAAGATTGGTTGATACTCCAAATCTCCTTGGCAAGCCTCAGCGTGGCCCATATGGCCTCTCATTAGAGAATGACTATCGATGTTGCCAAATTTAACAAAAAATGTGTTGAAGAGAGGAGTTGACCTCTGCTTATTAAGGCTGAAGAGGAGAAGAGGAGAGACTTGAAATATTAACATGTTTGCATGAGTTAATCATAACTCAACTTCATACTTTAGTTCAAAGTTAGAACTAGACTTGAGATTGGTTACAACTCAACATTACACTTTAGTCCGAAAATAGAACTAGACTTGATACTGGTATGATTTAGTTCAAAAATAGAACTAGACTTAAGACTTCAGTTGCAACTCACCATTACACTTTAGTTCTAAAATAGAACTAGACTTAAGACTTTAGTTCCAGCTCAACATTACACTTTAGTTCTAAAATAGAACTAGACTTGAGACTTCAGTTACAACTCAACATTACACTTTAGTTCCAAAATAGAACTAGACTTGAGACTTGACAAGGCAATTCAAATTTCTCTTCATGGTGGATAATGTTGCACGTGCCAACGCACTAGATCAATACATTTATATCATTTGCAATATTATGAATATCGTTTGTTTCTAGCTCATAGGAATTTTATATTGAACCTAAATTTTTCTATATGCCTTGACTTTTTCTCATGGATCACAAGGTTTGACTAGACTCACAGAGGTTGTATGTTCCCTCTGACTTTTTCACTAGTCTGTCTATGCTCACAGAGGTTGTACGTTTCCCCTGAATTTTGCACTAGACTGTCTATGCTCACAGAGGCTGAACGCTCCCCCTGACTTTTTCATTAGACTCACATAGCATATCATTTGTCCTGACTTTTGGTTTGACTCACAGAGGTTGTACGTTCCCCCTGGATTTTGTCAATACCTCACAAGACTAGTTGATTCTCCAAATCTCCCTGGCTATCCTCAGTGTGGCCCACATGGCCTTTCATTGGAGAATGACTGTCAATGCTACCAAATTTAACACTCCCTCTCAACGAGGAAGTCATTCTCAGCGACACCAAGGTTGCCTCTCATCTACACAAACTATGTCGAGGTCAGATGCTTGGTTAGGATATCATCTACCTGCTCACTCGTGGCTATGTACTGTAACTTTACATTTTTTCTCTTGACCAAGTCTCGAATGTAGTGGTACCTCATGTTAATATGTTTTTACCTGTCGTGAAATACCGGGTTCTCTATCAATTTTATGCAACTTAGATTATCACAGTGAACCATCGTCGTGTTGAGCTTGTCTCCAAACAACCCAGAAACCAATTTTCTGAACCATACTGCTTCCTTGCTAGCATCACTTGCTGCAATTTACTCAGCCTCTGCTGTACTCTGTGCAATAGATCCCTGCTTCCGGCTTGACCAAGAGATCATAGCGGATCCTACACTGAAACAATATCTATAACTACTCTTCCGATCCACTGGGCTTCCTGCTCAGTCAACATTTGCATACCCATGCAGAAATAAACCACCAATGGATGTATATCTCATACCATAAGTAATGGTCTCTCTGATATATCTCAAGATGTGATTTGTTGCCACCCAGTGTCTCTGTCTTGGTTCAGTCATGAACTGAATCATTGCAATCACTGCATAGCATATATCTGGCCTAGTGTGGATCATGTACATCAATGATCCAATCAACTGCCTATACATGGTGGGATCCACCAAATCTGAACCTGTATCAGAATCATACAACTTCCTCAGGTTGGTAACCATCGGAGTAGACATGGATTTGAAATCCATCATACAAAACCTTTTTAGTACATCCACTGTGTATTTTTCGTGTGCCAGAAATATCTCGCCCTGTCTTTGCCACACCTCCAATCCTAGGAAGTAATGCATCAAGCCTAAGTCTTTCATCTCGAATTCCGAGGTTAGATCCCTCTTTCACCAGGCTATTATCCCTTTATCTCCTGTTAGAAAGAGATCAACAACATACATGATTAGTGTAACAGGGTGGTTACCTCTTACCTTGAAGTACAGATTTGCATCAACATCAGTTTTCTGAAAGCCCAGGCTTTTAAGAAAGCCATCAATCCTGTCATACCAAACTCTGGGGAGCCTACTTAAGACCATACAAGGAATTCCTTATCTTGCATACACAAGTGCCTCTGTTATGCAGTGCAAAACCATCTGGTTGTTACACAAATACTTCTTGTTCAATCTTTCCATTCGAGAATGCTGTTTTTACATCCATCTGATGTAGCTTCCAACCAAGAATGGAAGCTAAAGCAATAATAGTTCGAATGGAGGTATACCTGGCTATAGGGGAAAAATTCTCTTTGTAATCGATTCCTTCTTTATGAGTGAAGCCTCTAGCTACCAATATTGCTTTGAACTTTTCCACATTTCCATCAGTTTGATCTTATAGATCAATTTGGAAGAAAACCACTGATTTGTCTTTTGGGCTCGACACAATGTCCCAAACATTGTTCTTTATAATAGACTTGTATTCCTCAAGCATGGCATCCTTCCATACTTGTAATTTATCTTCTTCTTCAAATGAAGAAGGTTTGACATCACTAATGTTTCTCATCAGTGCAACATAGCCTCCAAACCTATGAGGTTTCTTCCTTTCCCTGAAAGTTCCTTTGGGAGCAACTATCCTTTCTACTTCGTGCACTATTTCTTTAAGCCACACTGGATTTCTTTTGACTGGAGGTTCTTAAAGAGTTCTTTCTAACACTTCAACAGGTTCTAGGGGCTCATTACTTGGTCCTTCATGAGGTTCCTCCCTCTGATCATTTGATTATTCATTTTCAGAAGAGGGTGAAGCTGGCTGAACTGCTTTTGAATCCTGCAGAAGCTCTCTGGATTTCTTAAATGCGACTTACTCATGGAAAGTCACATATCTGCTTACCTCTATTTGCCTCTGACCTGGTACATATATCCTGTAAGTCTTGGAGTTCTCACTGTACCCCACAAAAACCCCTTTATTGCTCGAGGGTTCCATCTTTGTCTTCTTTTCCTTAGGGACATGAATATACACAAAACATCCAAATATCCTTAGATGCCCTAATTTAGGTTTGATCCGTGAGAAGGCCTCTTTAGGAGTCTTGTCCTTCAATATAGCATGAGGACACCTGTTCTAAATATACACGGAAGTGGAGGTCGCTTCTTCCCATAAAGAATTTGGCAGATCCTGGTCAAACATCATATCTTTCGCTGCCTCACAAGTTGTCCTGTTTTTCCTCTTAACAACTCCATTTTGCTGAGGGTTATATGGCACGGTCAACTGTTTCTTGATTCCCGTTGACTTGCAAAAATCCTCAAACTGAAGAGATTCAAACTCTTCTCCATTGTCTGTTCTAAGGATTTTGATGTGTTTCCCTGTCTGCTTTTCAATAAAGGCTTTATACTCTTTGAATTTATCAAATGTATCACTTTTAGCTTTAAGAAAATATATTCAACATTTTCTTTAGTAATCATCAATAAAAATGACATAATACAGACAACCACTCAGTGAGGGAGATTCCATGGGACCACATACATAATAATGAACCATATCTAAGATTCCCTGAGCTCTGTTGTCACTACTAGGAAATGCTTTCTTTATATTTTTACCTAGCATGCATCCCTTACAAATTTCATTTTTAGTAAGAGAAATAGAGGGCATGCCACATACCATGTTCTGTAGATCTGGAAGAGATTTGTAATGAAGATGTCTAAGTATTTTGTGCCACAACTCGCTAGAGCTAGTTGCATCATGAGCCAATGCCTGAACTGACTGTCCTGACACAACGTACAATCCTCCATTGTGAGTTCCAATGGGTTCTGCTGTAATTAAGTGGCTACCTTTAGTCCATAGTAGTTCCTTCCTGTTCTTGAAGATCACCTAATATCCCTTTTCCTCAAGGGTTGTAATTGATAGTAGATTCTTCTTGAGCCCTGGAACATATAATACATCATCAACATGAAGTCTAGCCCTAGATTCCAATATGAAGGAGATAGAGCCTACTCCCTCTATCTTGTAACATTTTTCATCCCCAAGCTTGACCTGCTTTGCAAAAGATTTTGTCTCGAAATATGAGAGGATCTCCTTGTACCCTGTCATGTGCTTTGATGCACCACTGTCTACTAACCAATTGTTCAGCCCCTTGGAAACTGAACTGGATAAGGCAGAAACCAAGTAATATTCTTTTCTATTTTCTTTCTCATTAGAATGACTTTTCTGATTTCTTTTGGATAAATCATCCTGAATAGTTGATGCATGATTTTTCCCTTTCCTTGGATATTTCTTTCTAAACCAACAATCTTTAGCAAAATGACTCAACTTATTACAACTAAAGCATTTAATCTTAGATGTATCAATATTCTTGCCTTTGAATGTAACTTTGGTGTTTGACTTCCACTTAGAGCCTTTCTAGAAAGTGTCTTTCTTCTTTCCCTTGAATCTTGATCCTAAAGATGATTGCTCTTCTTTTGTTGGCTCGCTCTTGGTAGCTGTGCGATTCTCCTCTTGGAGGCAATCATGCCATAACCTCTCAAACGTGGGCTGAATCTCTCTCCCACTTACATTGGATAAGAAGGTCTCCCATGAAGAGGGAAGACCGTAAAAAATGTTTGCACTAAATCATCATCGTCCACTGTCACCCGTGTGACCAAAAGATGATCTCTGATCTGGGCTATCCCTGAACAGAAATATGCCACTGATTCACCTTTCTCCATATTCAAATACTTAAGCTTTTTCTTAAGTGTCCTCTTTTGACTTGGAGCCTGTTTCTCATACAGAGTCAACAAGGTATCCATATAGTCCTTGGCAGTGATTAACGAAGTCGTTGCTGGAATTACACGGTCTTTGATTGAGTAAAAAATGATTCACTTGGCCTTTTCTCGACTCTTCCTGAAGGTATCTCTTCCTGCATTATTTGTGGGTTCCTCCACCACTATGGTCACATTCCGCTCAAGATCATGCTCTTGCAAGATATTTGTTATCCGGAGCTTCCACACATTGAAGTTGGTATCTCCTTCTAGCCTATCCTCAACCCTGATTGAAATGGAGGATGCCATGGACCTCACACTGGAAACTTAATCAAGCTAGCTTGGATCTGTGTGTACCCACTGCTGCACTTCAACACGTTTAACACACCCTAAGCTCTGATACCATGTTAAATTATGATCTTGATTTCTTATGCAGATTAATTCTTTGATTTTCTTCAACACTTTGATTCCAGCTTAATACACTTCAACAATACCAAATCATAATCGAATAGAAATAACTATGTAGATGAGTAAGCATGCACATCAACAACACATATATCCCGGGGAAACCCTATACAGGGATAAAAACCCCAACAAACGATATTACTTTATTGCATTAATAATGTAAGATCACTTACAAATATCCACCATGAATGTACTTCTCTTAAAGAGCTTGCCAAAACGACTCTGACCTGACAAAGACCTAAAAGACCTTGCTAAAATACACCTCTGATATGCTGCCTCTATTGTTGATATACAACATTGATATGCGTTTTTGGTATGCTGCCTCTTTATCACTAATATGCTCCTCTATTTCTTCACCCTTAATCTGCATATCAAAACTATGTTGAAAAGAGGGCTCAACCTCCGCTTATATAGGCTAAAGAGGAGAAGAGGAGAGACTCAAAATAGTAACTTGTTTGCATGAGTTAATCATAAATCAGCTACACACTTTAGTTTGAACTTAGAACTAGACTTGAGACTGGTTACAACTCAGCATTAAACTTTAGTTCGAAAATAAAACTATACTTGAGAATGGTATGCTTTAGTTCGAAAATAGAACTAGACTTAAGACTTCAATCACAACTCAACATTACACTTTAGTTCTAAAATAGAACTAGACTTAAGACTTTAGTTGCAACTCAACATTACACTATAGTTCTAAAATAGAACTAGACTTAAGACTTCAGTTCCAACTCAACATTACACTTTAGTTCTGAAATAGAACTAGACTTAAGACTTCAATTGCAACTCAACATTACACTTTAGTTGCAAAATAGAACTAGACTTGAGACTTCAGTTACAACTCAACTCTTTACAAGGCAATTTAAAATTCTCTTCATGGTGGATACTGTTACATGTGCCAACACACTAGATCAATACATTTATATCATTTGCAATATTAGGAATATCGTTTGTTTCTAACTCATAAGAATTTTATATTCAACCCTAATTTTGCTAGATGCCTTGACTTTTGCTCATGGCTCACAGGGTTTGACTAAGCTCACAGAGGTTGTATGTGCCCCCTGACTTTTTCACTAGTTTGTCTATGCTCACAGAGATTGTACGCCCCCCTTGACGTTTGCACTAGACTGTCTATGCTCACAGAGGTTGTACGTTCCCCCTAACTTTTGCATTAGACTCACATAACATCTCGTTCGTCCTGACTTTTGGTTTGACTCACAGAGGTTGTACACTCCCACTGGATTTTTTTAATACCTCACAAGACTGGTTGATTCTTCAAATCTTCTTGGCTAGCCTCAACATGGCCCATATGGCCTCTCATTGGAGAATGACTATTAATGTTTCCAAATTTAACAAAAAATGTGTTGAAGAGAGGAGTCGACCTCTGCTTATTAAGGCTGAAGAGGAGAAGAGGAGAAGAGGAGATACTTGAAATATTAACATGTTTGCATGAGTTAATCATAACTCAATTTCATACTTTAGTTCGAAGTTAGAACTAGACTTGAGATTGGTTACAACTCAACATTACACTTTAGTTCGAAAATAAAACTAGACTTGATACTGGTATGATTTAGTTCGAAAATAGAACTAGACTTAAGACTTCAGTAGCAACTCACCATTACACTTTAGTTCTAAAATAGAACTAGACTTAAGACTTTAGTTGCAGCTCAACATTACACTTTAGTTCTAAAATAGAACTAGAATTCTAAAATAGAACTAGACTTGAGACTTCAGTTACAACTCAACATTACACTTTAGTTCCAAAATAGAACTAGACTTGAGACTTGACAAGGCAATTCAAATTTCTCTTCATGGTGGATAATGTTGCACGTGCCAACGCACTAGATCAATACATTTATATCATTTGCAATATTATGAATATCGATTGTTTCTAGCTCATAGGAATTTTATATTCAACCTAACTTTTGCTACATGCCTTGATTTTTTCTCATGGCTCACAAGGTTTTACTAGGCTCACAGAGGTTGTATGTTCCCAAACATTGTTCTTTATAACAAACTTGTATTCCTCAAGCATGGCATCCTTCCATACTTGTAATTTATCTTCTTCTTCAAATGAAGAAGGTTTGACATCACTAATGTTGCTCATCAGTGCAACATAGGCTCCAAACCTATGAGGTCCCTTCCTTTCCCTGAAAGTTCCTTTGGGAGAAACTATCCTTTATGCTTCGTGCACTATTTATTTAAGCCACCCCGACTTCCTTTTGACTGGAGGTTCTTAAAGAGTTCTTTCTAACACTTCAACAAGTTCTAGGGGCTCATTACTTGGTCCTTCACGAGGTTCCTCCCTCTGATCATTTAACTCTTCATTTTCAAAAGAGGGTGAAACTGGCTGAACTACTTCTAAATCTTGCAGAAGCTCTCTGGATTTCTTAAATGCGACTTACTCATGGAAAGTCACATATCTTCTTACCTCTACTTGCCTCTGACCTGGTACATATATCCTGTAAGTCTTGGAGTTCTCACTGTACCCCACAAAAACCCCTTTATTGCCCGAGGTTTCCATCTTTGTCTTCTTTTCCTTAGGGACATGAATATACACAGGACATCCAAATATCCTAAGATGCCCTACTTTAGGTTTGATCCCTGAGAAGACCTCTTTAGGAGTCTTGTCCTTCAATATAGCATGAGGACACCTGTTCTGAATATACACGACAATGGAGGTAGCTTCTGCCCATAAAGAATTTGACAGATCTTGGTCAAACATCATTTCTTTCGCTGCCTCACAAGTTGTCCCGTTTTTCCTCTCAACAACTCCATTTTGCTGAGGGTTATATGGCATGGTCAACTGTTTCTTGATTCCCATTGACTTGCAGAAATCCTCAAACTGAAGAGATTCAAACTCTTCTCCATTGTCCGTTCTAAGGATTCTGATGTGTTTCCCTGTCTGCTTTTCAATAAAGGCTTTATACTCTTTGAATTTATCAAATGTGTCACTTTTAGCTTTAAGAAAATATATCCAACATTTTCTTGAGTAACCATCAATAAAAATGACATAATATAGACAACCACTAAGTGAGGGAGATGCCATGGGATCACATACATAAGAATGAACCATATCTAAGATTCCCTGAGCTCTGTTGTCACTACTAGGAAATGCTTTCTTTATATTTTTACCTAGCATGCATCCCTTACAAATTTCATTTTTACTAAGAGAAATAGAGGGCATGCCACATACCATGTTTTGTAGATATGGAAGAGCTTTGTAATGAAGATGTCTAAGTATTTTGTGCCACAACTCGCTAGAGCTAGTTGCATCATGAAACAATGCCTGAATTGACTGTCCTGACACAACGTACAATCCTCCATTGTGAGTTCCAATGGGTTCTGCTGTAATTAAGTGGCTACCTTTAGCCCATAGTAGTGCCTTCCTGTCCTTGAAGATCACCTAATATCCCTTTTCCTCAAGGGTTGTAATTGATAGTAGATTCTTCTTGAGCCCTGGAACATATAATACTTCATCAACATGAAGTCTAGCCCTAGATTCCAATATGAAGGAGATAGAGCCTACTCCCTCTATCTTGTAACATTTTTCATCCCCAAGCTTGACCTGCTTTGCAAAATATTTTGTCTCGAAATATGAGAGGATCTCCTTGTACCCTGTCATGTGATTTGATGCACCACTGTCTACTAACCAATTTTTCAGCCCCTTTGAAACTGAACTGGATAAGGCAGAAACCAAGTAATATTCTTTTCTATTTTCTTTCTCATTAGAATGACTTTTCCAATTTCTTTTGGATTCATCATCTTCAATATTTGATGCATGATTTTTCCCTTACCTTGGATATTTATTTCTAAACCAACAATCTTTAGCAAAATGACTCAACTTATTACAACTAAAGCATTTAATCTTAGATGTATCAATATTCTTGCCTTTGAATGTAACTTTGGTGTTTAGCTTCCACTAAGAGCCTTTCTAGAAAGTGCCTTTCTTTTTTCCCTTGAATCTTGATTCTAAAGCTGATTGCTCTTCTTTCGTTGGCTCGCTCTTGGCAGCTGTGCAATACTCCTCCTGGAGGCAATCATGCCATAACCTCTCAAACGTGGGCTGAATCTCTCTCCCACTTACACTGGATAATAAGGTCTCCCATGAAGAGGGAAGACCGTAAAAAATGGTCTGCACTAAATCATCATCGTCCACTGTCACCCGTGTGACAAAAAGATGATCTCTGATCTGGGCTATCCCTGAACAGAAATATGCCACTGATTCACCTTTCTCCATATTCAAATACTTAAGCTTTTACTTAAGTGTCCTCTTTTGACTTGGAGCCTGTTTCTCATACAGAGTCAACAAGGTATCCATATAGTCCTTGGCAGTCATTAACGAAGTCAATGCTGGAATTATACGGTCTTTGATTGAGTCAAAGATGATTCTCTTGGCCTTTTTTTGATTCTTCCTGAAGGTCTCTCTTCCTACATTATTTGTGGGTTCCTCCACCACTATGGTCACATATCGCTCAAGATCATGCTCTTGCAAGATATTTGTTATCCGGAGCTTCCACACATTGAAGTTGGTATCTCCTTCTAGTCTATCCTCGGCCCTGACTGAAATGGAGGATGCCATGGACCTCACACTGGAAACTTAATCAAGCTAGCTTGGATTTGTGTGTACCTGCTGCTGCACTTCAACACGTTTAACACACCCTAAGCTCTGATACCATGTTAAATTATGAGCTTGATTTCTTATGCGGATTAATTCTTTGATTTTCTTCAACACTTTGATTCCATCCTAATACACTTCAACAATACCAAATCATAATCGAATAGCAATAACTATGTAGATGAGTAAGCATGCACATCAACAACACATATATCCTGGGGAAACCCTGTATAGGGAGAAAAACCCCAACAAACGATATTACTTTATTGCATTAATAATGTAAGATCACTTAAAAATATCCACCATGAATGTACTTCTCTTAAAGAGCTTGCCAAAACGACTTTGACCTGACAAAGACCTAAAAGACCTTGCTAAAATACACCTCTGATATGATGCCTCTATTGTTGATATACAAGATTGATATGCTTCTTTGGTATGCTGCCTCTTTATCACTAATATGATCCTCTATTTCTTCTCCCTTAACCTGCATATCAAAACTATGTTGAAGAGCGGGCTCGACCTCTGCTTATATAGGCTGAAGAGGAGAAGAGGAGAGACTCGAAATAGTAACTTGTTTGCCTGAGTTAATCATAAGTCAACTTCATACTTTAGTTCGAACTTAGAACTAGACTTGAGACTGGTTACAACTCAGCATTACACTTTAGTTCGAAAATAAAACTATACTTGAGACTGGTATGCTTTAGTTCGAAAATAGAACGAGACTTAAGACTCCAGTCACAACTCAACATTACACTTTAGTTCTAAAATAGAACTAGACTTAAGACTTTAGTTGCAACTCAACATTACACTATAGTTCTAAAATAGAACTAGACTTAAGACTTCAGTTCCAACTCAACATTACACTTTAGTTCTGAAATATAACTAGACTTAAGACTTCAGTTGCAACTCAACATTACACTTTAGTTGAAAAATAGAACTAGACTTGAGACTTCAGTTACAACTCGACTCTTTACAAGGCAATTTAAAATTCTCTTCATGGTGGATAATGTTACATGTGCCAACGCACTAGATCAATACATTTATATCAGTTGCAATATTAGGAATATCGTTTGTTTCTAGATCATAAGAATTTTATATTCAACCCTAATTTTACTTGATGCCTTGACTTTTTCTCATGGCTCACGAAGTTTGACTAGGCTCATAGAGGTTGTATGTGCCCCCTGACTTTTGCACTAGTTTGTCTATGCTCACAGAGATTGTACGCCCCCCCTGACGTTTGCACTAGACTGTCTATGCTCACAGAGGTTGTACGTTCCCCCTAACTTTTGCATTAGAATCACATAACATCTCGTTCGTACTGACTTTTTGTTTGACCCACAGAGGTTGTACGCTCCCCCTAGATTTTTTCAATACCTCACAAGACTGGTTGATTCTCCAAATCTCCTTGGCTAGCCTCAGCGTGGCCCATATGGCCTCTCATTGGAGAATGACTATCGATGTTGCCAAATTTAACAAGAAATGTGTTGAAGAGAGGAGTCGACCTCTACTTATTAAGGCCGAAGAGGAGAAGAGGAGAGACTTGAAATATTAGCATGTTTTCATGAGTTAATCATAACTCAACTTCATACTTTAGTTCGAAGTTATAACTAGACTTGAGATTGGTTACAACTCAACATTACACTTTAGTTCGAAAATAGAACTAGACTTGATACTAGTATGATTTAGTTCGAAAATAGAACTAGACTTAAGACTTCAGTTGCAACTCACCATTATACTTTAGTTCTAAAATAGAACTAGACTTAAGACTTTAGTTGCAGCTCTACATTACTCTTTAGTTCTAAAATAGAACTAGAATTCTAAAATACAACTAGACTTGAGACTTCAGTTACAACTCAACATTACACTTTAGTTCCAAAATAGAACTAGACTTGAGACTTGACAAGGCAATTCAAATTTCTCTTCATGGTGGATAATGTTGCACGTGCCAACGCACTAGATCAATACATTTATATCATTTGCAATATTATGAATATCGTTTGTTTCTAGCTCATAGGAATTTTATATTCATCCTAACTTTTGCTATATGCCTTGACTTTTTCTCATGGCTCACAAGGTTTGACTAGGCTCACAGAGGTTGTATGTTCCCCCTAACTTTTTCACTAGTCTGTCTATGCTCACAAAGGTTGTACGTTCCCCCTTAATTTTGCACTAGACTGTCTATGCTCACAGAGGTTGTACGCTCCCCCTGACTTTTGCATTAGACTCACATAGCATATCATTTGTCCTGACTTTTGGTTTGACTCACAGAGGTTGTACGTTCCCCCTGGATTTTGTTAATACCTCACAAGACTGGTTGATTCTCAAAATCTCCCTAGCTAGCCTCAGGGTGGCCCATATGGCCTCTCATTGGAGAATGGCTGTCGATGCTGCCAAATTTAACAGAAACAATATTCAAGGTTGGCTTGTGGTAAACAAGAGAGTCCTAATTGTCAGAAAGCAAGACATTCAATGAAGACAAAAAGGTTCAAAACCAAACAACCTTTGCAAACCCTAGTTGATGAAAACTCCTAAACAATTAAGCAATTTGAAAGATTTGCGAGACGAAGATCAAAGAACTGAAAGGCAAGATGAAACAAAGGATCTTGTTAACCCAAGGGGATCACAATTAGGAGAGAATTTCAAACTGAAGTAAGGAAATCAAATGAGTGATGTAATTTCAAATTCTTAATCAAACAAAGTCAAATACAATCGAGGAGAGTCTGGGCTAAAATCCTCTCAAAATCAGATTGAGAAAGGTAGCGTAGAAACATGGAAAAAGACCCAAAAGAGGAGACTGGTGCCCCTATTACCCAAGGATCAGATAGCCATGAAAACCTCTAGTAGGCTTAGGGGGGAGAGCCATTTAAATAATGGTTCCCCATAGGAGGCTCAAGGGGAGCGTCAGTCAAGCTAATGGTGCCCTAGTGTGAACTGCAGGGGAGTGCCAGTTTATGAAAAAGCTCAAAAGTTGCTTCCACAATATCATACTTAGCAGAGACTTAGTCAATGGATATGTAAATTATTCAATGAGGAAGAGGAAAGGGGAAATAGATCAGAATGAAGCATCAAACAAACACGATCTAATCACAAGCAATAATTCAAGACGAAACAAAGGAAAGACTAGTCAAAAATCAATTCCCAACAGAGTCACAATTTTTATGTTGTGAGAAATATTACCTTGCAGATAGGATAAGCTCCCCTTTGAACCAAGACCCCTATATTTTCTCCAAATATGGAAGTAAACAAATGGTTGCTAACATCCCTATAGATCTAACTAAATCAATCAAGCAAGAGAGAAAAATAATGTGGCGTACGTTGTTGCGATGTTCGTCCCCACTGCTCCAATCCTTGGGCTTGATCTCCAACTCCTAACGCTACTGAAGTCCTGCAAAGACCATCATAGGAACTCTTCCTCCTACTTTGTATTATTATACAAAGAAAATATATCTATGAAGAATGAAAAAACAATAGATGGGCAAATGTAGAACACATGAACTTGAAGGGAATAGGCCAAGTTAATTTTAATTGGAAAGCCAAATAAGACACTTACAAAGCATGCTTGACGATGCAACAATATTCTTTAAGTTCTCCTCGTCCATGCCTTGCATGAAAACCTTGAAATCAAAACGCTGATGCTTCTCCGAAGATCAAAGGTTTGATATCTGAATTATTCCCTCCTTCACCTTGGAAATACCTTCAAAATATAGGCTTGAGAGGCTTAACCACCATGAGCTAATGGGGGAAATGGTTGAGGATATGGCTCCATAAGTTGGGATTTGATCCTAGGATATTTCCATAGTATAAGATTCAACCCAAGCCAACCTCATACCCTCGGAATTGGCCCTTAGAAAGAGGTTGGATTCTCCTTTATTTCTTCTAACCAAAAGTGGTGCTCCCCTTTAGTTAGAGACAGAGTGCTAGTGGCCAAAAGTGGCACTCCCTTAAAATGGAAGGGGGAGTACCGATGCTCCCTTATCATGGGTAGGGGAGTGCCACCCTTCTAAAATTCCCCAAAATGGTCAATTTTTCCAAGAAAAAGGTATGTTTCGACTCTCAGATGATAGAACTTATTCTTCCAACATGACTCTTGGATTGTGACAAATGTTTTCATGGTGTCAACAGGTTGTGACACTTATCAAAACAAATGCGACACTTGGTAAGGTGCATACGACACTTGAGAAAGTGCATGTGACACTTTCCAAGGTGCATACGTTACTTTGTAACACTTGTGACACTTGGTAAGGTGCATACGACACTTGATATAGTGCATGTGACACTTGACAAGGTTCATACATCACTTTGCGACACTTGTGACACTTAGGGTGCGAAACTTAAGTGTGACTTTTTGACGTGTAACACAATGACTTCCTGAGTTTTCAAACAAATCTCCCTTTGCGATCTTGAACAACTCCCGATTGTTCCATGTACACATTTATGCTAATGACGATTTTTGGGTAGTAGGATCACACAATATGCATCCCTCAACTCCATCACCATAACCAACAAAGATGTACTTCCTCGAACAAATCCGATCAAGTAAATCAAGTGAGTCTTCACCTCTCACATCCATGCTAATTTCAATGCTTAAATTACATGCAATACATGGGCTCTAAAACAACGAGCTACCAAAACAACCTTGTTCCCAAATCCACGACTCTTGACCTATTTACCCCCTCTCCCATTGAGGTTTCCCATGACCAAAATACCAGCCAAATTTCCCTCAATGTCAGGGTATATGGAATACCACATGCTCTCCCCCTATCACCTAGGTCATCTAGACTTTACCGATGAAATTTCAAACCTAGGGTACACATGATTAACCAAGTCTTATAGTCATATGCCCATTTACATTAAAATAAATCCACCTCAAACCTTGTATTCAAAAACCTTGCCATCATTTTGTGGAGCAATCGCTAGCCTCTATTGTAACCCATCCATGATCTGCACGCATCATAGCCTTCCATGGTCCCAAATGATCCCCCAACTCCAGTTCCATAACCTGCACTGCTGTCAGAACTAGCTCAGAAGCCTGCTCCATCTGGTCCTTGGATCCTTTGGAACAACTCGTCTAGTCCAAACTTGATCTGCATTGCCTTCTTTGCAGGAACACATTCCATAGAACCAAAACCTGTCCCCATATCCTCCACGCTCACAACTAGTGCATTGTATGCGCCCAAAATTCCTAGTTGCTCCCTCAACGATGGTCATCCACTGAGCCAAAATGACATCTACATAACCACCGTGAGGACAATACGCGAAGAAACTTGAGATCTCACATGGTGGAATAGACAAGCATTACCGTTTCTACAAAAGCACCACTAGAATTCTTCACAGAGAGTGAATTCTCTGTCGACTTGCCACTGCCACCAAGGTCGACTGCCACCATAACCGCTACCATCGTCACTTCCACGATAACCACGCGGACCACTGGTGCTGCCATGCAAACCATGCGAACCAACGAACCATGGTAACCGGTGTCCACTGCCATTACCATCGGCTCTATGGTAATAGTGCAAACCCATCCGCTGCCTCCATTTCACCTCGCCATACATGCATGCCATCCTGTAATTTATGAAACTAGGTGGTCATTGCTGTGGGTTTTGAAAGCATCATCGAAAAATAAGGGCTCCATGAGCTCGAATGAGTGGTCGTACAAGATAACAATACTTTTGCTGTTTCATTTAAGGGAATGCATGATCTCATCCAATTTCTTGTAGAATGACCACTCTACATGACTCAAACCTCAAAACTTTGACTTTGTCCATACAAAGATGAGGGTTTGTTCCATAGCTGTTGCAAGAGGATATCTGTTTCTCCCCTTTGTCAAACCAAAGCTCTAGAGCAACCAAAATTGCCTCTTCTCACCGTGGCTCTGACTAGCGTTCGATGTCTTCTCTCTTGGCTCAGCAAGAATATACTTCCACCAACCTCTCTATGCTCTCACATACCACTATTGCTCGACTTCAGTTTTGATACCATTTGAAGAAATTGGCTTGCAAACATACTATGAATAAACAGAGAAACAAAGAGAATAATATAATCACACACGCAACAACATAGACAAACATATGGGGGACAATGATATCCTTTATTTCTCCAGCCAACAATGGAGAAATGGACACAATTCTCATAGAAGCACTTCACATGATTCTACTTTTAAATAATAATTACTCAATCATTTTTCAGGCACATGGAAGGCCAAGTGCTTGAAGAACCAACTACGAATATAATTGATGGGTATGTTTTGTCACAACCCAACAAACCTAGACTATTGACTAGTACAAAACTGGTCGCGATTTGGATTCCACATGATTGTCCACATTTGTGAGACAAATATATATATAGACAAGATTACTAGGTGGCTAAATGACAACTTCGGGTCATTGAGATGGAAACCGAATAGAATGAGCCATTTAGACATGATGTAGGCACCATGCACTTCCTCCACATGTTTGTTCTAATAGCATGTACAATAAGACCAAGAAACTCGAATGGATTTGACATGTAGTTATAGAGGATAATATAATCAAATCTTGGAAATGATTGAATTCTCTTGGAAGCAGGATCACTAGGATTTGAAGGGAGAGAAGAATATAAACACCGTGACTTACTATTATTAAGGGAGGATAGCGTGGTTCAGTGATTGGTGGTGCTTAAATAGTGTTGAGGGAAAGAGTTTTAGGGATTGGTACTAGTTCCAATTCTGGTGGAGTTGCGCGTAGGGAGTAGGGGATTGGAGACAGAGTAGATGAAGTATTAATTATTGGAGTAGTTTGACAACAATGAAGCTTTAAAAGATCCCTTTGCAAGATGCCCACCTAAAATTCCATAAAGATCCTACAGAGAAAAATATTCAAGTTAGAATAGAGAAAGTATTAGACTTTGATAGCAATAGAAATATGTAGTTCAATGCAACACTGTTCAAGCTTAATGACATTTTTGTGGTGGCCACCTCCTCTCGTAGAGCAGGGTTTCATTTTTTTCCCACCAAGGCCTTTTTATAGTTTCTATTAGGGTGTCATGGCGAATCAACTATGATTTGGGAGAATGTTCATAAAATTTACATTTCTTACTTGTGCCCTCTTGAATTTGGTGCAAGAGGGATTTCATGTTAGAAGTGTATGTGTCCATGATGCCAGATTTTAAAGGGTTATCGAAGGGCAACACTTTGGGGTTGTGGACATTGTAGTGGACCAACAACAACATAGCGAGATTTGGAGATTTTTTGAATCCAACGATATTTTGAAAAAGTTTGTATTGAAGATCGCTTCTTTGGGAAGCAGAGGGAGATGGAACAACTACAAGGATTGGATATGGAACAACTGCGAGGATTATTAGTTAGGTTTCGACCATCTCTAAATACTGTCATAAATGTCATAAACTACACAAAGGGCTATTAGAATGCATCAAAAAATGAAAATATGTATGTTTTTCCCTGCATTAAATTCTCCACCTCGATGTGAAAATTAATTTATTTTTAATTTTAGATGGGGGAAAACTTTATGATAACTTAGTTGTCAATCAGTAACGAGAACAACCATCATTGGTTGCTATTTTCAAATGTAGTTTGACTCATCAACGTTATTCAAGGAAAATCGCATCAATGAAATAACTTGTTGGTGGTCCGTAAGGGGGTAGACTTACATCCCTGCTAGATGTTTCTAGGTCTTGGGAAATTAACCTATTTTCTTATGTTTGAGGAAGACGAGCTCTTAGCGAATCAAAAACAATTTTAGGTTTTACTCCAAGATTAAAAGGATGGTTTCAACCCCTTATAGTATCCATACAATACCTAATATCCTCTGCTCCATCATCACTGATGCTATGTAGAGATCATGTGGTATCAAGTATCTACCCTGACTTAGATCCATACATGAGGTTGGAGATACCATACTCATTGCAATTTTACTTTGTGCCTCAGAGATTTTAACACGATTTTAATACCTTGAGATTATGCTTTCAATCTCTTCACCCATGTGAGCATCATGTGATGCAAAGAGTATAAAATAGGCTATTTAAATGCAAAATGGGCTATTTATGCTCAGGATAATTGCCCATTAGTGAATGACACTAAATAGGAAATGAGTGAGTAATAAATAATCCACTCGATTAATCTCGAAAAAAGCATAGTGGATTATTTAAATAATCCACTCGATTATTTGTATGTTTTCCATCATTATTTACATATGCTTAATTCACTCCCATAGTAAAGCATGCATACTTTTCTATCCCGTTTGCAAAATCTTAGTGAAAATGTTTGTTTAGAACTCCCTTCTCCTTGTTTAAAGGAGAGGAGTCTAGAGAAAGGATTATTTGAAGAGATGCCCAAATTTTTATGAAGAAGCAAAGTAAAACTATGTCGAATCTCTATAGAGAGCTAGGGTTTTGAGAAACTTTCATGGTGTTGTGATGCCTCAAGGTCACTATAGGTGTGTGGGAGCAATCATATTTTCTTTGTTTCATTCACTATGGATTGATAACCTTGTAAACTATGGTGATATGCTTGATGGTATATCTTGACCTATCTCACATTTTGCATGATAGTGTGTCCAAGCTTGAGGATAACAATGACACCCAAGGTTCCTTGGAAGTTAGTCTCAAAGGTATACCATGCGGTAATGATGACCCTTCCCCTGACCGATACATTGAAACTTATGATATTGAATATGATGGTTTTAGTGAATTGTTTTGGGAAATGTCAATATTGGTGTACTTTGTGGGTGGAGTGCTTCGTAGGGCGATATGATTAGACAATAGATCTATAAGGTCTAAGAACCATTTGGTTGTCAATGTGTTTACACGTGGACACTGATCGAATTTTTCTCCTTGATCCAATTAAATAACCTTGTCCATGTCTAGGAAACTCTTGTGTGCAATACTTGGAATTATAAGAATACCTTGGTAGTCATGAACCAACGGTCCCTTTATTTCTTAATTTATCAAGGGGCCCAACTAGTTTGGGTGAACTTCTTGGATTGCCCATGGAACTTCAACCAATGATTTGGTGAATTTCCGCCCCTTAGGAAGTTATCTGTAAGGAGCCCATGCGTTTTTTTTTTTAGTTCTAGCCTCAACACCATATTTGTGTACAAGTGACCTTGGAAAAAGACCTCAAGGAATTCATTTACATTGAGATTAGTAGCCATGTCCATAGCCAAGGAGTGCTATATCAACTTTTTAATTTTTTTTCTATTGCCATCGAATCAGAGACTCTTTGCTTATAACCCAGTATAATGTTGGAGTAACCCCATCTACTTAAACCACCCCTGGAACCAAATCCTCTCAAGTTCCCAAAACAAGTGAAGTTGCATGCACTACAATCTACCACCAAAACCTCTCAAGGTCCCAAAAGAAGTGAAGGTGCATGCACTACAATCTACCACCAAAGCCTCTCAGGGTCCCAAAACCACTGAAGGTGAATGCACTAAAGTTGTGCAAAAGGGAAAAAGGGCCAAAGAGACCAACAATTAGCTAGGAGAGTGACGAAACCCACAATTTGGATAACCATTCTAAATGACCAAAACAATAACCATTCTAAATGACCAAAATAATCCACCTTGGGAGACTTCTTCATGGGGAGTATTTTGGTGCATAATGCCTTTGGTGCTCAGTGATGCCTCTAGAATAATGAGGCGAAGATGCCCAATGTTATAAATTTCCTCTGAAAAATGACCCTTTGGAATGTTTAGGGTCTCAATGATCTCAACAAAAATCACACTTTCCACACGCTAATGACCATATTTGGTGGAATATATATACTTTGTATGAAAGAAGTCAAAATATTGGGGTTCATACTTCACACTACCTTGTGAGTGAGTAACATTTGGGCGTTGGACAATTGATGACCTCCTTGACCCCTTGGAATGTTTAGGGTCTTATTGATCTCAACGAAAAACACACTTTCCACATACTATCGACCTTATTTGGTGGGATAGATATCCTTTGTTTGAAAGAAGTCAAAATATTGGGGTTCATACTTTGTAGTGCCTTGTGAGTGGGTAACATTTTGGTGTCGGATTGTTGATGACCTTGTTATCACATGATTTTTAACTGTGCAAATCCTTTCAAAATAAGCCAATCTTGTGTAACAATTAAAATTACTTTCCATTGTCACCTAGGAAAATACTTTCCTCGTTTTAGTGAAGGAAAGAGGTACAACATGAAGGAGGCCTCCCTAGTAACCTCGAATGATCCTATAGCAAGATTATCCAAGCCTATGGCCCCCTATATTGGTCACTTAATGAGTTAATTTATATCTAGAAAAGTGAAAGGTTGGGGTTGTTTTACAAGGTAATCAGTTAATCTGTGCGAGACAAATAAATATTCCAATGCATATAATAGTCAAATACCAAGTTAAATAAACTACCGATCACTTCTAGACGCTAACTATTAAGTAAAATGAATTTCTCTTGTAAATTTTCAGTAATGAATAAGTGTATATTAGAAATGAGTAATTTATAACAACAATAAGAAAATCAGCCCAAAACATTACCAATTATATTTATAGAATTTAGCCTTCAACAAGTAGAACAATATCTAATTGCTAGATAATGATTCTGAGTGGTTTTATCCACAATATGAAGTAAGTATTCAGAAATGATATCAATCCCTAATGGTTGTAGCTAATATTTTATAACAACAACAATCAATACACTTTGTTTGTTAAGTGTTGAGTTAAATTTAGTGAGTCAGTTAGGTTAGCTATCTAGTCATCAAATTGTTTTGAGAGAGAGTTCTAGCGAATGCTAGGGTTTCAATCATCACTTGCAATCAATAAAACTAAAGTCATCTTTTCTTGTTAGGGAAATGGAGTCAATGCACAAATTGAATATAAAGTTAGAAGGCAAAGAATATGTGTGAAAGAGAAACCCTAGGACTATACCCTAATAGGCCTATGACGTCTCCTTCCTTCTAAGACGTCTAACTTAGATAAACAAGAGAAATAAGTTTTAAACCCTAGGGAGATAAACAATCTTAATCCCTAGAATCAAACCCTAGTCAAGACAAACATTATGGGTATAGGAAATACTAAACCCTAAGATAATCCTTGAATGCTTCAACTAAAATAAGGGGGATGATTTGAAGAAGGGGATAAACACTCTTAACCCTTCTACGATTTTTCTTAAATGGCAAAGAAAATAAAGGTAACATGTAATTATTAACCATCTAATTAATCATCTCACCAATATAAACCATGAAAAAAACACTTGAACTCGTAATTGATTACTTACTAAACCAAGTTGCATGCAGGAGGAAACCCTAAGTCACAAGATCATCCACCAAGAATAGCGAAAACACCTCCATGAGAATTGCACATTAGTACTTCAAAGAAAATAAGAGAGGAAAGAAGACAAGTAATAGTGATATCACAAGTAAGTTATCAAATCCATATCAAAGCCATCAAGTGATGTCAAATGGAAAGCCCCAACATCATTAACAAACCCTAGGATATGACGCCGTTATCAATAACCCAATGTTGAGGGTGAGAAGGCCAATGTGTAGGTGGGATGAACATACATCACCTCTCTGAGTGGTGTCTAAGCATGATAAGGTGCAATATACTCCATCAAATGATGAATAAGGTGTGGGGTTCACTATTCAAGCTGTGGTATTTCTACCCCTTTCTTTTCCATCATGACCATATCTCTCAAATGAGAGCTCATTTGACCATCGTCCAAGGTCCAAGAGGTGTGAGAGGATGTATTTGAAGGGGGTCAATCATCATGTGACCCAACACTTTGCATCACATGGGATGTATCTTGTACAAACTACAAAATATCCAGGGGTGAAAGCACCAAAACATTCTCCAAAGACCATGTCAGGGGCACTCAAGTTAGTTAGTCAAAACCACATAATCAAGTAAAACCAAAAATCACAAACTACAATAGTTGTAAGAAGCATATAATGTAAGCCATCAAGAAGTACAAAATCCAAATGAAAAACTCTCATTGGGTATCCCCTTCAAACTTCACACAAGCCCAAGACTTTATGCAATCTGACAAGTTTAGGTATGGGAAGGCCATTAAAGGAACCTAATATGTGTGCCAGTACCCAAGTAGAGAGATATTTCCTAGAAGAACCAATCAAAGATATGTAATGAATGTGAGGTGGTCATGGGGTTGTTAATATGCAAGAAAATGTATAGACTCACCTCCATGAATGAATTTGTAGAGGGTGCACTTGGAAATTGAGTTACCCTTTCCTCAACCTTTTTTGCATTCCGAACCCCTTTATTTACCTTTTTCTTATACCTTTTTATATGATTTGCGAGTCCTCTTAAAAATGTTTCAAACATAGCACTTCATTTGCTGTTATTCACGATATATTCAAGTCCTTTTTGATAAATGAATGCGTTTATTCACATTAAGACTAGGCACGATCACCATTAATGAGGGGGTAGAGTTCAATTGTGGACTCATGGATCTTAATTATCCTAATTATCCATATATATATATATATATATATATTTTATTTTTTTCAATTTTTTAATTTTTTTTATAATCTTATTTTTTTCCCTGCCAGCTGCAATCTACCACTGGGCCTTTAGTCCCTTCTCATAAGAGAATGAGGTACATGCCTTTTTGGTGTACACATAAACACGTTACCCAAAAGGTGGGAGAATTGAAGAATAAATGATGGAAGATGGTAAACGTGATCGAGACTTCTACGTTACCCTTTTCGAGGAAGCTCTTGTTAAGCCCTAAATAGTAGCACATTATCCCTTAACTTGGGCATATTACATTAGTATTGTTATTTTATATATGTCGGCTTTGGTCCATTAGTTGTAATTGTACCTCCTAGTTTCCTATATATACTAAGGAGACCTTTTCATTTGGAATCATCTTGTATTTAGAAATTTATGTGATTTATAAGGAGGTTTCCCCCTCGAAGAGGCTTATTATCTAAAATTCTTTATTTTTCAAGGCGTTGAGTACTTATTCTGAGGTTTTTTTTATGCTATTTTGATATTTGGTTCTTAACATTTGGTATCAGAGCTCAAGGTCTTGGGGTTTCTTTGCTGCATCTGAGACACCTTGGAATTTTCTCTATTTTTTTTTTATGAGGTTTCAGAAGGAACCCGTTGGAGGATATTTAGTAGACAAATCAAGGTACGTGGGGTTCAAATTTCAGATCCCGAGGCCTTATACTTTCAGAGATATATTCTATGTAATATAGGGTTTTGGAAGCATCCTGAATTTAGTCATCGCAAAATTTTCTCTATACAAGTTTTTTTGTGACATTTCAGACCTTGAAAACTGAAGGCTATTCATAGAAATTATCAAGGTAGTTGTGATAATTTTTTTAGCTTTTGTGTCATCCTACTTTTATATATACACCCTGTGTAAGATAGGGTAGCTAACTAGTCATATTAACTAGTGTCAAACATGTGTTCCGGGTAAAAAAATGATATCTTCTTCTGTGAGTATCCAAATTAAGTTAGACTAGTTGCATTGGACAGTGGACAGTCTGTAGTATTTCTGGTGCAAGTTTCAGAATCAAATATCATATACTGTTCTCTTGGCACGCTTTACAAGTACGCTCTCCTAGAAGGGCCAAAAATCAACAAGGTGTGGGGAAGTTACCATAACTTCCACTTGCAACATCCAATTTTGATCAGACCCGTGACATTGCAGAGAATACGTATCAAAGAACCTCAATTTTTTTTTAGACCCATAAGAGCCGAAATTTTGGAGATACAACATAAGAAGGGTCGTCTAGCAGAACCACCTCAAAATCAAGGTTTAAAAGTGATACTTGGCCAACATGCCACCAAAAAAGGGAACGTCTACACCAAATAAGACTTCAGACAATCCTACTTGGTTTCTTGATGAATGTGAAGAAATGCGCAGGGACATAAATGATTTACAAAAGAATATAGTAACAAAATATGAACTATAAGGGATGATGGATTCAACTGAAGCTAAGTTGGAGGCAATAATGGATACTAAGATGGATGGTTTAAAAAGGGAGATCATGGAATGATTGAAAAATTTCCTAATAGAGAGGCCACCTGAAAGTGAAAATGTATCCCAGCCACCTGAAAGTGAAAATGTATCCCATGAAATTCATGATGAGGACACAAGAAAGATGAATTAAGATTGGAGAAACTCCAACTTTGGGTTGAAGACCAACCTCTTTTCTAAGATCGATATGAGGAAGTTTTATGGGAAGGATCCAATCACATGGATACTTTAGATGGAGTAGTTCTTTGATCTACATGATATGCCACACACACAAAAAGTACGAATTACTTCTTTATATTTATAACCCAATCAATTTGTGTGGTATCGATGGATTTGTTCTTGCAAATCACTTGTCACTTGGACAATTTTCACGGAAGAAATGATAGCACACTATGAGGATACAAGGAGCAATACCTTCTTTAGCCAATTGATAAATCTCAAGAAAAAGGGTTCAGTTGTGGAGCACATTGAGAAATTCTAAAGATTGAATGTAAAGGTAATGAATATTTCAGATGTGTTCCTGATTGATGTATTCATAGGAATTTTAAATGATAACATTCAACATGAGGTTCGCCTTTGGGAACCCAAATCATTGGAGAATGCGTTCATGGTGGCGAGAAATGTTGAACGTAAAAATATGGCTATGGCTACTAGAAGGACCACTCCTAACATCTATCAAGAGAATAATGTTCTTTCTTCTAAAACACCTCAACCTACAAGGTTGACACCTCAACAATTGGAGGAAAGAAAAACAAAAGGTTTATGCTTTAATTGTGACAAAAAGTACAGTAAGAGACATAAGTGTGGTGAGAAGAAATTATTCTACATAGATTGTGAAGAATAAAAAGAACAAGAACCATCTCAAGATAAAAACGCAGAAGATATTTCTTCTGAAGAGTTGACTCCCATGATATCATTTAATGCATTGGATGGAATTAGCACTCCTCAAACCCTCAAGATCAAAGGATATATAAAAAAGAAATATGTATTATCCCTAATTGATTCTGGTAGTACTCATAATTTCATTCACTATAAATTAGGCAAAGGTCTGAATCACTTTATCTATGCAGCGCCAAAGTTTCAAGTAATGATTTCAAATGGAGGAACTATCAATTGCTCAGGAAAATGACATAAGATCAATCTTATTATGGGGGAATATGTAATGAATAGTAGAATCATTGCTATACCCATGTGTGGAGATGGTGTCATACTAGGATTCCAATGGTTACAATCATTGGGAACAATGGATTTTAATTTTCAAGATCTTTTCATGAAATTTTCATTGGAAGGAAATGAAATTGAGTAAGGGGTATCAAAGAGAAACCCAATAAGGTGATAAGCTATAATGGCATGATAAAATTATTGAAAAAGGGGCATCAGGGTGTAATTGTACAACTATGCTCACTAAATTTTCAAACATTCAAGCCATATATTCCCCTAGATCTCCAAGGGATCATTGATAATCATTCCAATTTATTTGAAGATATTCCCATAGGTATTCCACCCACTCGAAATCATGATCATGCTATTCACCTAATTCTTGGGAGTGTTCCTCCTAACATCAGGGTTTACAGATACCCTTTGTTGAGATTAATTCTCGCTTCCAAAATTTCCCTCCCATTTTCTATTTTCCAAACTTCTTTTGTCCATTTCTTTTCCCTCTTCTATACTTACCCAAATTCCCCTTTTCTTTTCTCCCTTTCTAGTTACTATACTTGGTAGTTTTTCAAATACGGTTGGTTCGCGAGTTGACAAACTCACGGGTTATGACTTAATTCGTATTCCCATATCATGAGTCCGACTGCCACCGTATCATCCTATGCTTAACCATTTCTACAATCGCGGGTTCACGAGTTCGTGGGTTCAAGATTTCATATCCCTTGTTCCACGATATACATTTTTCACCCAAGAGATCCACGATCTACATTTTGACCATCAAACTCCCCGAGCTCCTAAGTATCTCATCTCTCTTATATTGATTCCGACCGATCACATTACAACACTTAGCCAACTTTCGACCTTTCGCAACCGTGGATTGGCGGGTTCACAAAATTCCTAAATCCTAATTGCTCTCGTCCGTCCCCACCAGCTTCACTCTTTTCCCAATATGCATTTAGTATGGTTTAATGCTAATAACTCATAATGTAGGCTCCGTAAATATCGTCATTAATAAGAAAAGGGATCGATGATATTTCTCATTAAACCACATTAAAGCATGATTTGCAGAAGATTATATTATCTCTCTCAAGTTCTCATTTCAAATATTATCTGTATTAAAAGAACGCTCTCATCAACTTATTGCAACAACAACTTGACCATAGTTCTGCGGAGATACTTTGAACATTTTTGGATGTGAAGACTAGAAATTTCAGTGGTCTAGAGCGTATTCTTACTATTCATGCCCTTCTGCTCAGAAGGAAGTGATTTGGATGTCCAAAATTGCTCGTGTAGGGTGTGTCCCTGAGGTTTTCGACTACAAGAAACTGGTTTCCTGGTGCGCTGAGAAATATATACCAAGTCAGCAGATTATTCAAATTCAAGACCATTCTCCCGTCTCTCTTTCACTTCAAGTGTTTCGTAAAATGTTGAGGCTCCCCTAGTCGACACTCACTTTCAAAGGAGAGGACTGGAGGGATTTCTTGAAAAATCATGACAACAAACTGGACCTCTTTCCTTAATTCTTGGAGAACCTCATGGCCATCCCTGAATATATTACTAGGTTGTAGGTCAATTCGTTCAAAAAACCCTTTTAGGAAATTGCTTGGTTATTCACCACAGTGACGAGCCAAGAAAGTACCGCCAATATTTCCCGTATGATTATTTATATCCTATATTTTACAGTCAAAGAGCAAGACATTTTTGATTGGGGAAACTGATTTCCATTGAAATCTCTTCCCAATTATCACAGTAAAAAAAAGATAAGAAATTATTTATGGTCTATTATTTGGTATTTGCGATAGCATATTGCTGTCAATTTCCTAAGTTGTCTATCTCTAAGAAGGTGAATTGTGAATTCAACCTAGTGACCTTTTGGTACCAATCGTTGTGGAGACACAAAGATTCTTTGCACTTTTATGAAGTTTTCAATGATTTTTTCTCAGTTTTTAAAGGATTTTTGTTTGGAAAAGATACCCCCACAACATTTGGTCATGAAAGTAAATTCTTGGATAAAAAGGGGACATTGGAGCAAATGGAAAATTACAACGTTATCAAGATTTTCGGTTCTAAGGAAAATCCCTCCATTCTTCCATGCCATATATCCGATAGAATGTTTATTATAGAAGTTGCAAGACAATATAATTTCTGGTTGCACTTTTTTCATGAGAAACGAAAAAAAAAATCATACCCTTGCCTTGGAAAATTGGGGACTTTGTATTAAAAAATCTGAACAAAATCGATGAATTTGAAAGCCACTTCCACAATCTGAATCTCAAGTATGCTGAAAAGGTAAAAGGATTTGACTCTAACATAATTTTTGTGGAACATATTTTAGCAGTGGGATTTATCAATTCATTTATTCATATGCTTCTAGGAGAAGAAGAAGATAATAACTTAGGCACTCCTACTCACAATGCTAGTGATTTGGAGATGGTACTCAGTACCAATGAATTTTACAAACATAAATGAAAGGGTCCCAACGGGAAGAATGCCCAGTCCCCAACTGTTACTCCTAAGACTACAACATCTCGGAGCAATGATCCAATGGACCACCCATCTAGAAAAGTAATCAATAGTGGTTTAGGCAGAGGAGGAGAAAATAACCCCCCTCCGGGAAAAATTGAAAGCTCACACAAACTTCCTCGGAGGAAAAAGAGGAAAAAAATAGTGCAAGAGGAAGAATACCAACACATAGAGAGTGATATCAATAGGTTCTTCCTTGAAGATATGGAACTCGAAGCAGATAGAGAAAATGCTTCCCAACATTAATCATCCGGGAAGCATGACCCACCAGAATCTGTCTTTGGAAATCATTGAGAATGAGACCTTCGACGAAGAAGAGTCATTTGTTTTGCATAGCGCTGTTTTTGAAAAGGAATCGAAAAAATTGATTATTGAGAAAAATGATGTAAATAATAAGAAAGGAAAATCTTGTTCAAAGGTTGACCTGAGAGATATGAAACCTTACCAGATTTCTAGAATTCATAGAGCAACCGACAATGCATTGGACGACTTCATTGGTGGCCTCGAAGTAGAAAATAAAAAGTTAAATGAGAGGATTAAGGCACTGGAAGAGAACTTAATGCCTCTTCCACTCCTTTCCAACCCTTTGGAAATTGTTGGACCCACCACGCCCGCTGCTAAATTAAAATGATCCTCAAGCTTACTTGCATCAGCCAGGAGCTATGTGGAGAAACAAATTAATAAAAGAATGACATTGATCACAGAGTCTTGGGGAGATTTCTAAGAACATGGTTTCTTTTGGTTCGAGGGTGCATGCATTCCATGAGTATTTGCAAGCCAACCTAAACAATGAAGAAGGTTTTTACCTTGATACAGTGGTACCATTTTGAATCAAAGTTTCCAATATCACAGAACTAAGGAGAAGAGAGGAGGACCTTCCATCTCCAAGTCGGTTCAAGTAGTTGAACACACGCTGGAAAGAAAAGATAAAAAAACTTGAATAACATTATTCAAATGTGTGGGCAAGCCATATAAAGGAGGGAAGAACTATTCAAAAGGCTCATAGAGGTAGACCTAGCTGGAAGCATTAACAGAATCCAAGATCCCAAATTGATCCTCAACTCATTGTTCCTAACAAAGAAACAATTTTATGAGCAAGTTGAGATCTTTAAAGGGTTATCATTCAAAAAGTTCTATGGTATTCTTGAATATGATGAGGATGACATAGACAATTGGCTAGTGGACCACTCCGTGAAAAATCAGGACATTGAAGAAGCATTATATTGCATTTCCATTGATCTAAGAGACTTGGAGTGCGAGTTGTTCAACATCAAAATCCAACATTGAAATCAACGTGGCACCAATGAAAAGTTACATCGAAGAATGGTTCAAGAAATATATCGACAAACTGACCAATGAAGGGCAAGACACAGTTGAGATTGTTCCTGTAACCGTTGATGAAAATGATAAAATAAAATCAGCAAGCAAGGGAAAAGAAGGAGAGAGACCATCATAGTAAGTTTATGCTGATCATACCCTTCTTTTTCTTTATCAATTCCTTCATCTAGTTATTCCACCTCTTTCACTAAAAAGGTTTAGCCAAAGACTGATAACTTCTCTTTTCTTTTTACCAGGTCTTGATGTTTTTCTACCACCCACCGTCTTCCTTCTAAAATATTATTTCTTGTATTTATTTTCTTTATGGTCTACGGGAGCCCCAATCCCAGTCTTTAAGAAAAACAGATTTAAAATTTCAAATAATATGTAACAAACTATATATTTTTCAGAAATTTCAAGAGAGCTACTTTCAGAACAATCTCAACTTTACTTTGTAACCCTGTTTTCAGAATATAAAGTATTTGAGGTTGATATATCATTATATTTATTTGAGATTCCCATGTCTCCACTCTGTTAAAGTTCTCTTATACATGTGGATCATCTTCTTTTATTTTATGTGATCATAAATCTTTATTTTAAACTATGATGGATGTGAGGAAATTTTTCTTATTTGCTTTAAATGTGTAAAGTGTGTGATTCCTGGTCCTTTATCAAGAACTTTCTTTAAAAATAAAACAATTTTTATTTTCTTGCAATATTTATGTTTCTTTGAATTACTATGATGAACTTCTGTCAAGTCCCACATTTTGAATATATAGAAATCCCAAGAAAATCTAAAGAGGAGTACCACATTTATAAAAAAACAGGGGGATTTATATTCTCGTGAGGTTTCCTTTTCGGTCCTAATGGATTTAAGCGTGAACATTTTTGGCGCTCATACTGGAGAGTGAAATGAAAATCTGAAATCTAGTTCAACATTTTTTGAAAAAATATATGACTTTGCCCCAGGATGACCATCCCCGCTTAGAAATTGGATTGAACAATCAATGACGCATCTTGCATCAGTGATACAACTTGGTAATATCAACGACTGAGACTCGAGAATATTTATAAAGGTCTTGGCAAACCTTGGTCCAAGAAGAAGAAAGATAAATCCTCTGAAGACAGAGGAGAGAAGAGTGACAAGAATGAAGAAACCAACGGCTAGATAGAGCATCATAAGAACAAGGTCGGGATTGAAGTTGGACGAATACAAGGGACCATTACCAGAAGTAAAAGCAAGAAACTCTTTATCCTTAGAAGTGAAAAACATATTCCTGGAATCTCTTTGGATATGGCAGAAAGAAATGAAAAACCCCAAGACGAGCATCATGAGGATAGACAAGGAGGTGGAAGAGATGCTGCAAGAAATCAAGGAAACCCAAGATTTGAAAATCAAAGGAGGGTAAGAGATTCCCCTCTAAATATTATAAGTGAGAAACACGATCTCCCTGTTCTCCCTAAGGGCACCCTGAAGGAATTTTCCGGATATGGAGAAATCGATGCAAAGAGGCATCTGCACTTATTTCTTGATGTTTGTGATTTCCATCGTGTTGAGTATGATGATGTCATGGTAAGGTTGTTTCTACAAAAATGATTAGGAAGAGCGTATGAATTATATACAACATTACCCAGTAGATCAATTCGCTCATTTAATTACCTCAAAGCTATGTTATTGACTATGTTCGTCCCTCTAATTGCTTATCATACTCTTCTCATCAATTTCACCCAGATTGGTTTGAGGAAGAATGAAAGGATACGATACTTTAGTCCCAGGTTCAATAAAACGAGTAGGATTCCAGAAGATAAAAGACCAAATGAATTGGTCATTCTTGCTTGTTATAAGAATGCAATGCCCCCGAATGTGAAATATGCTATCATAATATCCCATGTGGATACCTTGGAGGAGGAAATGACTAAATCCATTGATATGGAAGAAATTATGATTGAAATGGGTGCCGGCCCCGAAATTATACTGGGAAAAGTACAAAGACAACTGGGAGGATTAAGTATTGATAATCAAGGAGCTTCTAGTTCAAGAAAGAACAAAGAATTCAAGACTTGACTAACTCAAAACCAAACAATGGGAGGAGGATCTTTCAAGGGAACCATACCTGATATAAAAGTTGACCCTATGGAAACACAAGAAACTAAGGAAATAATTGAAATTGCATAGATGAATAGAATTATCAGAGATAACCAGACTAAGAAGGAGAGATAATTATGTGGCAAATCCAAGAATTCCAATCCCAAAGCAAAGAATGAACCCTCCCCAAGAAAACAGAGTGAGGTTTGAGAACATGGATAATCCACAAAGACTGAGGGTTCCCAGGAAACCTACTACTAATGAAACTGTTTTGGATGATGTGTATCACGAGCAATTAATTAAGAGAATTATTACTCACCCGACAAAAGATACAAAACTGTGCAGATGGACGTATGCGATATTTCCATGTATATATTTGAAGAGGGCAACAATGATCCCAACTCACAAGAAAACGTCGCCCAAACAAGAGGATTTGTAAATAGACCAAAAAATAAAGGCGATTCTGATAAAGAGAACCAAAAATCAAAGGAAAAAGAAAAAATGAATGAGAAAAGAGAAAATGAGGTGATAGATAGCGTTGGAAGCAAAAAGCAACACTTGACGTTAAACTCCACTCAAATGACATATAATGTTGTAGAGGATTTGAGTAAATTATGGATAAATTTTTCCTTTACAGAAGTGGTGAAGATTCCCCAACAAAGACAGAACATTTTGAAATTGTTGGATGATCCATCTTTAAAGAGAATACACTGTTGTTACTAGTCCAAAACAAATCCAAAGCCAGTCAATTGCCAAACTGAGAGGTAAAATTCCTCCCTTTTACATTTCTATTGAAAATCATGATGTTGCACTACATAATTGTTTAGTTTACACTGGCACGAAAAATAATATCATGCCACTGGTGGTCATGGAGGCATTGGGCATGAGTTGCACCAAGTATTATAAAACCGGTGACAACATATATGCAATTGATTCTAGAAAAGTTCCATCTTATGGAGAGATCAAATACTTTTATGCTTGGATTATGGCAACTCCCCATATCATTACAGTTTTCAATATTATTCTGATAGACCTTCTTCCAACATATGGAGTTGTGCTGGGAATATATTGGACATCTATAATGAATGACGAAAGTTGTATGATGCTTCTAGGTAAAGAAGGAGCAATGATTAAAGTGCCTCGTGAACCTAGAAAACTCTTCTCTTTCAAGAACAAGGACAATGAATTGGAGGATTATATAGATGCCAAGATTGGATACTATGCTATCCTAGACATGGAACACAATGAAATCCTAGAGTAAGTTCAAGACATAGAGAATCAAGAATGTCTATTTGAAGGCTATTAGAGGATGTCATTCGATGGATCCTGTTCAAACTCCAAGAGCAGAGTTGGGATTGTTCTTATGAGTCCAAATAAGGCTGTGCATCAACATGCTATTACACTGGAGTTCTCATGCACTAATAACGAGGCATAGTATGAAGCCTTGATTCAAGGGATGATCCTTGCACAAGAAATGAAAATAGAACATCTAAATGTGACTAGAAACTCCGAGTTGGTAATTAATTAGGTCACCCAGAAGTATAAAATCAAGAAAGAAAGACTCAAGTTATATTTCAAAAGGGTTAACAAATTGATGGAATCTTTCAGTTCCTTCAACATTTCTTTCATTCCAAGTTATCCGGATTTAGGAGTGGAACAAACTAATTAATAGAATGAATACAATCAACATAGAGATATGAAAAACAACACAGATATCCAATGAACAATATCTTATATTGAATAAAATGAAATAGGATGAAACTATAAAACTGCAGAACTGAAACACTTGCTCGAATGGTGGTAGCTATCTCCGAGGAGAGATGTGGCTGTTGCACGCATTCGTCTGAGAAATAATTACAATGGGGCTCCAGAGGTATTTTTAACATTACTCATGAATGCCAAAACCCAAGACATCCAAAAACCTAACCCTAAGAGATGAAACACTAAACGTTATGTGGGCCCCTATGGATAAGCTGGTACCTCAATTTTCCGAGGTGATAACTTTTGCATACGAACTCCGTTTTAGGCACGTGATAGCCCATTGTAAAGGTATTTTCGATAAATACACATTACACTGTCAAACTCTAACTCCCTCTATAGTTTAACTGTGGTGAGCCAAAAAAACACTGTTTAGGGCCCCAAAATGGCCCTGGAAGTACAACAAGATGTGCTGACATGAAAACATACAAAATAATCTTGTTGGATTAGGTGGGAGGCCACCAATATCCACTTGGAATATGTGTAAGGCTTCATATAACCCTGGAAGTGTCTAAACCACAATTACAAAGAAGTACATAAGAATGTGTTGAACTAAAAAGTGTGAAGAGGAGCCAGTTGGAATAGGTGGGTGGCTACCAATATCCACCTGGATCACCAAGGGACAAGAATCACAAGGAATATGCATTAGCCTTGGTGAACTTATTGTCAAATACATAATATATCCAAAACAAAACGTCTTTCCAAGTATAAAGAGCATTCCGACCGTCCGTGCCTGATAACATTGAATATTTGCAAGTGTTTGAGAATGATGAACAACTGGAAAGTTTTTTGTTGAACAATGACGATGATGAAGACGATCACATGTCTGTTGTCCCTAAAGATTGCATATAGTCTGAGTCTCTTTTTATGAAATATGGTCATGCTAAGATGTTGAAATAATGTAACTGCAAAGAACATTCTTATTATTATTGGATTAAATCCCCATTGCAGATTAATCATGTCATTATTATTATTATTGTTATTGGATTAATCCCCATTGTGGATTAATCATGTCGATAATTGTATAAGGACCAAATCCCTTTTGCGGATTGGTCATCGGACAATTACAAAGGGAAGAATAAGAAGTCAGCCCCCACAATTATTATGGAATCCCCATAATTAAATAAAGGTGGATTTACCCACCCAGAGTGAGAGGTCGGCCCTGCCAGTTGTGACCTTTCACACGTGCCAGTCTTGTATAAATAAGAGGCTAGCGCCTCACTTCAAACACACAACTCACTTGCTCATTTCTCTTATGAGGCAAGCTGCAATTACCAGAGAGAGGAGAAGAAGAGTGGCACATCTCTTGGGGAGGACTTTCTGTATTGGTTTGAGTTATCTCTTGAACATTGTATAAGCTATTTATGATAAGGAAGTTTTGCTGGGTTTTCTTCCCCTAGAGGGTTTCCCAGGATAAATGCAGTGTCTCTTGTGAATGTGTATTTCTCAGTGATCTTGTTCTTATTATGCTCTTATCTAATGAAATGCAAAGAACTATAATAATGGCATAAACATTAACATGGTATCAGAGCCAACCTGAAGAAAGCACAATTTGCAAGAGGAAAAACGTCATTGTTGCAACACCTGCAAATTAGGGTTTTGAAAAAGTATCTCTTTTCATCTCCCTAACCTCCTAGAAAGTTGCGCCCTCCCTCCAGGATCAATTTGGCACCTAGAGGGCACCTTTTCAGTGGCTGGATATCCCAAAAAGTGAAACCCTAGTTTCAAAAAAGTACCAGAAGTACCAGAAAACCAGTACCAGAAGTACCAAAAGTACCAGAGTACCAGAAGTACCAGAAGCACAAGTCCAGAAATCCACAGATCAGATTTGACGTGGTAAAATTTGGATTTTCTCAGATCCGAGGACACTAGGCTACTCGCCTCAGCCAAGCGCACCTCCTGGTAAAGTCAAAATTTGATTTTGAGCATTTTCAATTTTTGGTTATTTTGGTTGCCGCAAATACAAGATGTCAACAAGCATAAAGCTTGTTGAGAAACTAGAAGGCATAGACAACTTCCATGCCTGGAAGTATAGGATCGGTCTGATCCTTGTAGAGAATGACCTATCAAGATTTATCAAAGAAGAAGTGGAGGAACCTGAAGATGCCGTAGAGAAAGTGAAGCATCAGAAGGACTCAAT
>ML801529.1:56134-102825 GCA_009831015.1 Picea engelmannii | reverse complement strand
GTGTTGACTAAGACTCTATCTCGTGTAAAGTTTGAACACTTTCGAGATAAGCTTGGTATAGTCTGAAAGGACCCTCCCTGAAAGGGGGAGTGTATGTATTCCTTGCTTCTGACCTCGCTGTTAGACGTAAAGCAAGATGAGTCATGCTTCTGACCTCGCTGTTAGACGTAAAGCATGACGCTGTGTGATCCTTGCTTTTGACCTCGCTGTTAGACGTAAAGCAAGATGAGTCATGCTTCTGATCTCGCTGTTAGACATAAATCATGACGCTATGTGATCCTTGCTTCTGACGGGATTCTCTTCTCCCCTAAATTCTCCTTGATCCCTAAATTCTCTCACGAGATTCTCTGCTCCCCAAACCATCAAACTAATTGGCTACATCAAGCATATGAAGGTCATCATTCTTGTTGATAGTGGCAACACCCATAATTTTATTCATCACCGCATTTTCCAAGAAACTAATTGCTATATTCGTGCAGTCAATAATGTCGAAATCATGATTTCCAATGGCGGGTCCATGAAATGTGGAGGGCGTTGTGAAAATGCGCGTCTCCAAATTGGTGACTACCACCTGAAATCTCATATATTTACTATCGACATGGGCAGTTGTGACATTGTGTTGGGTGTAGACTAGCTAAGGACTTTGGGTCCCATTTTCATGGATTTTAAGGAATTAACCATGCAATTCGACCAAGAGGGCCAACAATACAATTTTTGATGCATCACCGCCGGTTCCCTTACGATCATTATTTCCCATCGCATGGAAAAGCTGCTTAAAAAAGGTCATTCGGGCGTTATTTCCCAACTCCATGCCATACAAGCAACTGAGACACCCTCTGTGCCGCATGACCTCCAATCCATCCTCTCTAAACATCAAGTGGTTTTTTCCACTCCCCAAGGACTCCCTCCTTTCTGTGGTGTTCATGATCATTCCATTCCCCTTGTCCTAGGAAGCCTTCCTCCCAATATCCGTCCCTATCGTCACCCCTTTTCCAAAAAAAATGAAATTGAGAAAATGGTTCAAGAATTGCTTAACATAGGTGTTATCCGCCCTAGTATGAGCCTCTACTCTTCTCCTGTGGTCATGGTCAAGAAGAAAGAAGGCTCTTGGTGCATGTGTCATGATTTCTGCACTCTCAACAAACTCACCATTAAAGACAAATTTCCCATTCCTGTCATTGATGACCTCTTGGATGAATTGAGTGGCGCCCAATTCTTTACTAAACTTGATCTTCATTCTGGCTACCACCAGATCCGTATAAAAGAGGCAGACATTCCTAAGACTTCCTTTAGAACTCATTCGGGCCACTATGAATTTTTGGTCATGCCCTTTGGTTTGTGTAATGCTCCCTCCACTTTCCAAAGCCTCATGAATCATGTCTTCCGTCCTTTTCTCCTTCATTTTGTCTTAGTTTTTTATGACGATATTCTCATCTATAGAAAAACCTGGATAGACCATCTTGCTCATGTGGATCGAGTTCTCCATATATTCTCTCAACACCAAATTTTCTTGAAACAATCTAAATGTGCTTTTGGTGTCTCAGAAGTTGAGTACTCGGGTCATCTTGTTGGAAATCACAACGTCAGGGTGGATCCTAAAAATATTGAAGCTATGCAAGACTGTACTCACCCAAAGACTCTCAAAAGCTTGCATGGATTTCTGGGCTTAACAGGTTATTATCACAAGTTTGTTAATAATTATGGAAAGATTGCGACCCCTCTCACTGCACTCCTTAAAAATAATTCTTTCACCTAGACTCCAACAACTGCTCAGGATTTTCAAACCTTGAAGATGTCCATGTGCACCACTCCAGTTCTGACACTCCTGATTTCACAAAGACCTTTGTCCTAGAATGTGATGCTCTAGGGAAAGGAATTGACGTTGTCGTTATGCAAGAGGGTCGGCCTTTAGCCTTTACCAACAGACATCTGTCTGAACGAAATTTGGGAAAATCAATCTATGAAAATGAAATGTTGGCTATTCTGCATGCCGTTGATCTTTGGCTCCCTTATCTATTGGGGCAACACTTACAAATTAAGACAGATCATCAAAGCCTCAAGTATTTTCTAGAACAATGCATCTCTTCCCCAGAGCAACAAAAATGGGTGACTAAGCTCTTTGGATATGATTATGGTATTATTTACAAGAAAGGAAAAGACAATGTGGTGGCAGATGCACTTTCTCAAAAATATGAAGATGAAGGGTCCCTTTTTTATTTCTCCTTCATTGTACCATATTGGCTCCAAGCTGTTCGCTAGGAATGGCTGCACGATCCCAAAAGTTTGCATCTGATATAACAATTGCAGTCCAATTCTTCAGTTTCCCCAGGGTACTCTAGGCTCCATGATGAGATTCGATACAAAGTTCGTTTGTATTTAAGTAAACAGTAAAAACTTAAATCCACGATACTTTCTAAGCTTCATGCTACACCCACAACTGGGAACTCAGGGTTTACCAAAACCTATGATAGGTTCAAATGTTCTTTTTTCTGGGTTGGTATGAAACAATATGTTCATAAGTTTGTGGATGAATGTGATGTGTGCCAACGCAACAAGGGTGAAAGAGTCAAATATCCTGACACACTACAACCGCTTCCGATTCCACCTGCTATTTGGTGGGATATCTCTATGGGTTTTATTGTAGGCTTACCTAAATTGGGAAATAAATTAGTCATCATGGTGGTCATTGATCACCTTTCCATGTATGTTCATTTATGTTCTCTTCAACACCCATTTACAACAACCACTGTGGCTCAACTTTTCATGGATCAAGTTTTCAACCTTCATGTCATGCCACATTCTATTGTTTATGATTGCGACCCAACTTTCACCAAATTTTTTTGGCAAGAACTGTTCAAGCTAAAAGGCACCCAATTGCATCTCAGTGCAACTTATCATCCCCAGAATGATGGTCAAACTGAAGTTGTCAACAAGTGTTTGGAAACATATTTGAGGTGTTTGGCATCAGAAAAGAAAAATCAGTGGGCTCAATGGTTACCACTAAATGAATGGTGGTATAACACTTCATACCATATAGCTACCAACATGACTCCTTTTGAAGCAATATATGGACAAAATATACCTTCAGTTCTCTCATATTTACCAGGTGTCTCGAAGGTCCAGGCGGTTGAACAAACACTTACAGTTCGAGAGGCTATTCTCCTTACCTTCAAAGAGAATTTGTTCATGGACCAGAATTGCATGAAGCAAAAAGAAAATCATGGCCGCTCTGAATGCCAATTTGCTGAAGGGGATCAAGTCTTTCTTCGACTACAACCTTACAAGAAAAATTCTCTCAAAGATGACCATTGTTAGAAATTGGCGCCCAAATTTTATGGTCCTTATACCATTCTCAAGCATGTGGGACAGGTGGCCTACTAGTTAACTTTTCTCATTCATTCTAAGCTACATCCTGTTTTTCATGTTTCCTGCTTGTTGGCACCAGGTCGAAGGGGAAATAAGAATGATCGTGGGAAAGAAAATGTGTATAAAACTAAAGTAACAACTGGAAAAAGAACAACACGTGTGCATGCAAGAAAACATGCATAAAGGAAAGTGGCAACTGGAGGAAGAACAACACGCGCATGGGAGAAAGACCTAACGTAAGAAGGGTTAGGGTTTTGGTAATATTATATAAAAGGCCAAAGAGCCAGAAATGTATAAATATAGATACGAAAGTATCATATAGGGTGGGTTGTTGTTAGTGTTGTTGTTGTTGTTGAGGGTTAGGCTTTGGACTTAAGTTTTGGAGACTGTAACCACACATGAGCGTAGGCGATATGTAATGTTTTTAGTTGTAAGAACCAATTTTGTAAGCTGTTGAGAAAAGAATATACGAGGGAAGGTAGATCTGAGTATTAGACCACAGGATGTCGAGGCTGATGCGATCTAGTTCGCCTCACATAAATCTTACTTAGTTTTGTGGAGAATTGTAAGCGTGTGGTGCCATGAATGCATAATTGCCATAATAAAAGAGACAAGAGACAAATATTTGTGGATGTATCCCAGGAGGGGGTGAACCACGATAATACTCATGTAATATGTTGAATGTATGCATGTCTCTTTTTTCTTTCAACAATTAATGGTTAAGGTTGATGAATGAGTTAGCACATTGTTATGAATCTGTTTATACTCTGCTGGAATCAAACTATGAAATATACATATGTGACTTCAAGGGATAAGTAGTTTACCTTATAGCTCACGATACCTGGATTTAATCAAGAAACCCCTATCCCTTACTCTGTCCTATGCTATAAACACCCGAGTCTTACAGTCACCCATTTAAAGCTATCTCGGGTGAGACTGCGCAGTACCTTCCGGGTGCTCTGTTGCCTTATAGATTACCAGGAGGGCCGATAGTTTTAGAGGCTTTGTTGGAACCCCGAATGACATGAACCCTAGGTTAATAACTCATACAATCTGAGAAGGGAAATAGTAACCAACAAATGGTTCCGTTGCCGTGTTAATAGGAACAAGAAATGACTGAGTAGACGAGATAGAATGAATAAGAACCGAAGGAGCGGAACATAAGAGCAATGAGACGTTATAAGGGAATGTTGAGACGTTGGAACCCCACGAGAGAAGAAATCAAGGGCTGGTTGAGAACTAAAGAGATAGAGTTTGCACAGAAAGACAATAGAAACCCCAAGATCACACCACGTAAATACCTGGATAAATACATATTTATGGATTTACACAAAGTCTTTTTCTATGATTTTTCGCATATACTACAAGAATGGATATTAAGGTTAATGGATAGCCACACGATGAACCAGATTCGACAAATCGATTGGACTCCAGTACAGATCCAACAGCTGCAGCAGGTGAACAACAAATTCACCCACGCAGTCGACTTTTGGCTTGACAGTATTGTGGCAGGATTTATCACATAATTTGCGGTAGACACAACAAAGTCATACAACACAGCCGTGCAAGAGTTCCTATGAGGACCGAGAGGAAGGTACATTCGATCGCTGTATATTTCTATCAAGATATTGCTATATAAACAAGGTGTAATGACAATGGAATCACATAGCTAGACTTCCTTGCGTGCATGGGGGAAGGGGGGAAGAACTCACAGAGAGAGGAGGAATGGAAGGAGGGTAGGATAAAGAGAAGAAGGAGGAGGAACCCTTGGAGCCAATATTTATGGATGATGACCAACTTAAGTGGATCTTGGCATCATCAGGAATGACGCGTAGTGGAGCACCCTACCAATATAAGGTGAATACCAAGAAGAGAGCCATAGCCGAGAGGGAGGGCTTGGTAAGTGATGAGGAAGAGGTAGAGGATCTTTGGGCTGCGGAGAAGATTGAGAAAATCCTGCACGTCACATATGAGAGGAAAATAAGAGGCCCAAGAACAGGAGGAGAAGGAAACCATCCCTTTCATATTAATGTCAATGTGGAACCCATAAACCCATGTGTGACCAATACACCAAAGAGAACACCACTGTTTAGACAACCAAAGTTCGAAAGAAGTTCGACAACATGAAGTGTATCTACACAAGGAGCAAAAACTGGAGGAGCCATTTTAGGCAACCTTAGTCAAGTATCAACAATGCACGGAGGAGGGAGTAGCTCAGTGTTTCGAATGGCAGGACATGATCCTACTATTGGATTACCAGAGTTTCGAGGAAAAACAATAGAATACCCTAAGAAGCATCTGTTCATTTGCGCAAATATCTGGGAAGCAAAGAAGATCACTGATGAAGACACCAAACTCGCGCAGCTAGCGATCACACTAAGAGACCGAGCACTAGACTGGTACATGAATCTAGACATGAACAATGTTCCTGGAATGATAAGGACACTGGAAGACATTAAGAAACTATTGATAAATGAGTTCCATAAGCCAAGCTCATAGGATCAATACATGAATGAGATGATTGAAATAAGACATAAACCAGGAGAATCAGTATGGGAGATTGATCAAAGATTCAAGCAATTAAAAGGAAAGTTAAAATACCTTATGACCGATATGCAACATCGACACCTGTTTGTCAACTCACTACTCCCACACTTAAAAATATCCATTATGACAAAAAAAGTTTCAGACGCAGGCAACGGCTCTGTAGGCGGCCTTGCAATTGGAAGAGAGTCAGTACTAGTAGACAGAACCGACTATCGAAGAACTGAAAGAGGATCTGAAGAACTTAACATTTTCGCTGAACCAGAATAAGAACAAGGACAAATGAGAAGTCGTTTGGTGCACTACTTTTAGCACAGAAGGACACCACAAGAATGAATGCCAAACATCCACACAATATATGGCGAAGGGGATGCCAAACCCACTACCACAGGGAGGATTATGGTGCGAAATATGCAAGAAAATGGGTCACAACCCTTACCACTGCACAATGATGCATAAATACCAAACAATTCCAAAGAACTCATATTTCACCTTTTGTAAGTCAGTTGGCCATGACGACAAAGATTGTAGAACTATGGAGATGATGCAGGAAAGAACATCAGATGCATACATGGTACAAGCAGAAATGATGATTGGGAAAGAAACACCATAGTTCACTCAAGCCCCAACCCCATACAACACCACACAACAACAGTATAATACTGTGCCACAACTGTACAATAACGCGCAACCATAGTACAACCCGACACAACCCTAGTACAATACCACGTAGTATAATAAGGGACCACATTATAACATGCCGCGAAGTGATCACACAGCTGATAGAGAAGCATGACAAGCCAGAGGAGGTTTTAGATGTGGTAGAGGACCAATCACATGTCACAATTGCCAGCAACTAGGACATTATGCACGGGAGTGCCCACTGCCACCAACGACTTGTATGTATTGTCGTGCATCAAACCAAGATATGAAGGAATGTCCGACATTTCTTGTAAATATCCAGGAAAAAAGGAATCAAAATAACCAAAATGTTCAGTGGATTTCAGTCGAACCAAGGGATGACAGATGAAACATCAACATAGTCACTCGAGGAGGAACGAAAACAATAAATGATGCAGTTCGAGAGGAACCAACACAAAACCAATGGGTGAAGAAGAACACTGACCCCAAGAAGCAGTTCGACGTGCATAAGGAGAAGGATGTATTTACAGAATCCTGACAAGAATCCCAAAAGGAAAACATTGTGCCGACTGCACAACAGAGCAAGGAAGCTCCGGAATATGAAAAGCCGCCATCATTGGACCATAACAACAAAATACAACCCAAGGAACAAGTAAGTATTATCAAATACTTTTTGTAATCATGCATCAAAATGTTAAGTGATCCTTCATCTGCAAAAATATTGCAAAACATCCTAGAAAAATGTAGTAGCGAGATGAAGCATAAGCCATAATTGAAAAATGTCAACCACCTATATACAAGAAGAAGAACAAGTAGGGAATTTAGACTAAATGCTAACATTTGGGATTTCAATATGGGAGATGTTATACTAGATCTAGGATTCAAAGTTAATGTACTACCAAAAGCTACATGACAATGCATGGGAGAACCTACACTGAGATACTCAACTGTTCAATTAAATCTAGAAAATCAACATAGATTCCTACCCATAGGTAGACTGAAAGAAGTGACGGTAGATCTGGATGGTGTGCGCACTAAGGCAGACTTTGAAGTCATCGAAATAGTAGACGACATAACACCTTACCTGACGCTACTTGGTCTGGATTGGACGTTCGACAACCAGGCCATAATTAACTTAAAAACTAGAAAATGACATTTGAGTCGGGGGACTATAGGGTCATAGCCCCACTTGACCCATCAGAAGGCGAGAGGTTCGTAGAACCCACTTTTTTGGATTTAGAAGAGATCAACCAGTTGTATAGAACAACTATGCATGATATATAAATCCAACTGCAGATGGGGTACTTAGTTGGTGGAGCATTAATTCATGTACATCAGACTCAGACACCGGGTTAGAAAACTAGTAGCAAAGACTACACAAAGTATCCACGAGAATGTGTGCTAGAATAGACCGCGCAATAAGGTGGATTGGCATAGAAATCAGAGAATCACCCAGTTTTCACAGGCTAAATGATTTGGAAAATTTCTTGACACAATATGAAGACAAAGTATTAGAAAACCAAAGATTGATAGCACTGGATTTAGCACTAAAGGATACACCCATAAGATGGTGGGGTGCACAAAAAGAGACTATCACAGATTGGTACCAATGTAAGCGATTACTGCGCATAAGGTTTGACATAGAATAGACAGGTAACAAACAACAAAAATATGACGGACTAGGCACACCAACAGAACACTTGGAGGAGTGTAAAACACTGTGGAAAATGATGCCACCGGAGGAATGGTCTCACCACTTCATTCATACTTTAGAGGGCATACCAGTGAATTGGTATACGGACTAGGAAATGCATAAAGGAACCAAGACATGGGTGACACTCCAACAAAACTTGACAATCACTTTCTCATTTGAGAATGAGAACCCCAACATAGACGCGACCCTGAAACGGATCAAAGACGTCATATTCATTGAAGAACCAGAAGTGGAAGCTATCACAGAGGTACAACAACGAAATAAGAAGACAGTCAAGGATCTACTGTCATGCTACCACGTACAGGAGGAAGCACCTGATGAAGATGATCCACGCGATATTCAGATCGAAGAAGTCAAAGGCGAGAGAGATGTGGAAGGACCACCCTTAGAGTCAGAGGTCATCTCTGCACCAATCAATAAAAATAATTTTAACATAGGGACCACCGAGAAACCCAAAATGGTCAGCATTGGAGATTACTGGGATGAAAAGACACTAGAAAGCATCACATAATTGTTGCGTGAATACAACGACCTTTTTCCCACAACCTTTACAGAGACGAAAGGCATAGCCGAATAATTAGAAGAAATGAAGATACCTCTCAAACCTAATGTGAGACCCATTAAACAATGACCATATAGATTGAACCCCATATATATAAAAAAAGTTAAAGACGAGATCGATAGGATGCTCGAGGCCAACATCATCGAACCAGTGGAAGAATCAGAATGGATAAGCCCGATGGTAGTACGGGACAATAAACATGGAAGAGGGATCAGGATATGCGTCGACTTGAGGAAGTTGAACGATGCATGCCTACATAACCCATTCCCCACACTGTTACAGACGAAGTAATTAAGAATGTAGGAGGCCACAAAGCCTACTCATTCACCGATGGATTCTCAGGATATCATCAGATTACGATATCACAGGAGGATAGACACAAGACCACATTCGCGACAGAATGGGGATCTTATCAGTATATAGTCATGCCGTTTAGACTAAATAATGCACCTGCGATATTTTCTAGAGTGGTCATTGCAACATTTAAGGAATTCATTCATCAATTCCTTGAAGTATACCTGGATTATTGGACAGTGTATATCTTACTAAAAAACTATGTGGAAGTTTTACGACTGATGTTAGAACGATGCAGACAGTGCTAGATATCACTGAATATCAAGAAATGCATATTTGGAACACCATTTGGGATACTATTGGGACATAGTATGCAAATAGGGTTTGCTAGTGGATTTGGCCAAAATTGCAATCATTGTTAATCTACGAGCACCAAAAACAGTCTACCAAGTAAGAGCAACGCTAGGAAATATGGGATATTACAGGAAATTCATCAAAGGCTACGCGCAGATTACAATGCCAATGGAAAAAATGTTAATAAAGGATACAAAGTATCAATGGGACGATGAGTGCCAACACGATCTGGATACCCTGAAGGAAAAGATGGTCACCGCACCAGTATTGGTATTTCCATATTGGGAGAAGATATTCCATGTACATGTAGATGCATCGATGATAACACTCAGAGCTATCTTAGCGCAACCAGGAGCAGGAGACTTGGATCACCCGATAACGTTCGCAAGCAAAAAATTATCAGACTCAGAACATAATTATAACATGACAGAAAAAGAAGTCCTAGCTATGGTTTATGCACTACAGAAATATAGACATTAGCTATTGGGAAAACAATTTAAGATGTTTATAGATTACTCAACCCTTAAATACCTTGTCAACAAGCTAGTGTTGGGGGGGGAGAATCTATTGATGGTTATTGCTATTTCAAGAATTCAATTTTGAGGTAATAGTTAAACCAGGAAAACTGAATGCAGGATCTGAGGAACCAACGAATTTAAAAGACATCTTTCCAGATGCAAAACTATTCTTAGTACAAATTGCCGACGATTACTTCACAGAGATCATCCAGTACTTGAGCACATGTACTGCACTGCAAGAATATACCACTGCGCAGAAGAATAACCTGGTAGTCCGCGCAGTCGACTATCAATTGATCGCAGGACATCTGTACAAGATGGGCGCAGATAGAATTTTACGAATATACGTACTAGACCACGAATGGCCAAGAATTTTAGCAGAATCCCATGAGGGAATAACAACAGGGCATTATGCAGGAAAAGCTACTGCACAGAAGGTACTATGCGTAGGATTATGGTAGCCAACGATCCACAGAGACTCGAAAGAGTACTGTCAACAATGTGATGTCTGTCAAAGGGTAGACAAACCCAACAGAAGGGACGAGATGCCACTACGACCGCAAGTGACACTCCATGCATTAAACAAATTGACGATAGACTTTGTGGGACCCATTAACCCACTAACCAAAAGAACGGGGGTGAGATATATTATCACCGCGATGAAATACCTAACAAGATGGGTGGAAGCTGCACCAGTAAAATATTGTAGTGCAAATATAGTTGCACACTTTTTGTTTGAACAAGTAATTACTAGATTTGGGTGCCTAAGAATTTTGATGAGCGACCAAGAAACGCAATTCATAAACAACACCATCCGAGCGATGCTCGAAGAGTTTAAAGTTCATCACAAAAAAATCACACCGTATCATCCACAAGCAAATGGCATGGTAGAAGCCTTCAAAAAAATTCTAGAGAACGCCTTGACAAAGATATGTAATGTCAACATGGACGATTGATACCTCAAGGTACCAACAATGTTATTGGCGTATAGAACCACATGCAAAAAGTTGACAGGACACACACCATTCAAACTAGTCTATGGTCAAGAAGCAGTAGTGCCTTTAGAATTTTTAATACCCAGTCTATGTGTAACAACTATCACACACATGACAGAACAAGGTGCAATACAGGAAAGACTGAATCAATTACTATCGATGGAGGAAGACTAAATCTTGGCAGGATTCCACCAACAAGTACAGAAAGAAAGAGACAAATCTTGGCACGACCGCCACATCAAGAGGAAGACATTAAAGGAGGGAGATCTAGTATTTCTCTACGACAATAAATCATTGAAGCACCCAGAAAAGCTCAGAATGCATTGGCTAGGACCATACGAGGTAAAATATTTCATGGATGGAGGAGATGTACAATTAAGAGATCTAGTAGGTGCATACCCCAGAGGAATGATCAGTGGGAGTCGACTGAAGCTGTATAAGGACAGTCGACCACCCATCGCGCAGTAAAAAAAAAGAAGAAAAAGTGCACAACATGAGGGACAAGTCACGTACGAAACATGAAGCCAACAAGGGAAACAATAACAGTCGTATCGAAAAAGGAAAAAAAACGGGAAAATGAAATTCAGCAAAAGCAGGCTGACATGACAACATGAGACAGAGTTAAAGCAAGGCAAGGATGGATGGGATGTCACATAAAATGCGCCAACTGGAGATGATAGAGTAGGCGTAATGGAAAGTACAAAACTGCCACGAATGCATTGAACCCACAATTATGGTGCATTAATCGCATGATGGAGGAAGCGTGCTCGACAAGCTTCATGACGAGCCCATACAACACACGAGCACATAAGTAATTAGTCTATTCGCGAAAGGAGAACATAAAAAGAGCCACAACAACTACAATGAATAGAGTGAAACCACAGAGCTCACCAAATCCATTCAAACTCAACAAAAGTTCGACAGACACCATTATGGCAACACTGAAGCTCATAGAACCAGGCCAGACAGCCAGATCAACCAGGGTTCAGACTAGGTCGTGGGGACCACTCGAAGAAAATGAGAAGCAACCATGGAATATCGTCAATATTGATGAAATCTCATCACCAGAGGAAATCCCAGTAGAGTCCATACCAATACTAGAGGAGATTCCGCAACCACAAACATAGGCCATGTAATAGGATACACCAGCAGCGGTGCACGAGCCTCTGAACAAAGAAGAAGAAACCCACCAGAAAATACCACCGGAATATACTGAAGCAGCCGTGGAAGTGAATGGAATGGCACAACATCTGGGAACAGAGTAGCAACCAGACGAGACACAAGCACCCGAATTAGGTCATTCAGCGGAGGAGATCACTGGAATTTCCTGGGTTTGGCTAGAGTGGATGACAGGGGAACAACCAAGAGTTACTGGAACTTTGAGCCAACCAACACAGTAGGAGGACCGAGTTCAGATACCGATCTCACCTCAAAATAAACCGACTGTAGAGATTGTGCTACCTCGCATACCAGAGGGAGTACAGGTGGACCCACAACTATTGGGTCACGTCGAGAAGCTAAAGTATTCCGAACATGACATAGGAGATGAAACCAAATATCCAGAGCTTGCACCACAGGTATTTATGCAGAAAATAGTCGTGAACCAACTCGGAGAAACCATCACTCAACCACACCAGTGGATAATTGGACTGGACAAAACACGAATTCTAGGATTGCTGAAGATACCACACTTTGGAAGAGGCCAATATGCATTGGCATGCATCAAGAAGGTGTTAGCAGTTACACATGGAGGGGATGTATGGCTAGACAAACCTGTCCCCATAACTGTCGAACTTATCATGCAGATAACAGGCCTACGCACCCTGGGTATGGATCCCACACTAATTCTGGACGATAAGTCCAAGGAAAAAACATTGGCAGAAGATATGAAGAAGAAATATGGCACCGACAGGGGAACACGAGGCATTATAATTAAATGGATCAACAATGCCGCGACGCAATTGGGTGAAAAAATCTTAGCCTGCAAAATTCTAAGAAAATGCCGCAAAGACAAATTACCAGTAGGAGTCATTGCTGGTGCAACCCAGTGCGCATAAAACACCTCCATGAGCTGGGCGCCATACCTATCAAACTTGTTCCAAGTAGAATGCAAAGACGCGCAGGACACAAGTACATAATTTCATTACTCATGGCTAATTACTCTCATAGCTTTCATGGGATGATAAGAACCATAACACGTCGTCTTTTGTACCACACCACAACCAAGAGGACCAAGATATCACGTCCTGAGATCCGTGCCACTAGCCAAGCATAAGAGGGAGAATGGAATCGTATTCGAGGCTTACCTATGAGAGATACAGGAAACCATCAGTCGAGCATGGAGAATAACACCAGAGGCTATTGCATGATATGGGGGCATCCTAATTTCTGGGCTAGGCGACAAGCCATGTGGATACAACCAAGGCAGGATTCGGATAAACAATGGCTACATATGCGCTACTACGTCACTGAGGGAGATATCGACATGATCATTAGTGAATGGCTTGATGAATGGAGGATTCCAACCATACCCAGAGAAGTATCAGGACAAACAACAGAAGGAGGGGATGTGCAGGTGGAAACACAACCTCCACAAATCCCAGTACCCAATAAACAAAGAACTGGCCAAACCAAGTCGACTCAGGCAGACAATGGATCAGAGAAGCTAGGGACCTAGAAGGGGAGGACAAAAACCACTCAGCCAACCAATGGATAGTGGAAACTAGTCGAGGGAGCACATGAAACCGCATCGAACCCCATCACACAAGAGCTAGGGGGAACTAAGAGACCAACAGTACAAGAAGCAGGTGCGCGCAAGAAAATGAAGGCACAACGACCACCACCGGACTACACAATCATGGAGGATGATGGAGAGATGATTGCTACAATGGTCCAAGACTTTCTCACAGAGGATTTTGATCATGACGCACACCACAAAGATAAACTACAGAAGGAACTGACAGAAATGGGACAACTCCTTAAGAAATTCGGGGAAGCCCAGATCACGAGTAGAAGTAGAGGCATAGAGATATCGACCACATAGACCACATAAATGGTGGAGGTAGAATAACGCGACCCAATTCTTTCTATGCCACACACACATTCCACGGTCTACATAAAGCCTAGCATGCTGCGAATAGATGAAATTGTGGGACAAACACCACTGAAGGATTTGGATCATATCTAATTGATATTGACACGGATGCCATCAAGAGCATTATACAAAATACATGTTAGCATTGACTACGAGATGCAATTGCGAGCAACGACAAATTTGTCAAGCTACAACAAGCAACAAAGAAGCGGGAAGCACTGGAAACAGTTTGTGCACATGCCAAATCTGAAACTTAGGAGGAGAAAGAATGCAGAAACAAGATGGAACGCAGAGTGGAATAATTTTTTGGGAAACTTCCAACTACTGCGCAAGAAAATGAACTCCCAACCGTAGAAAAGATCGACCAGATTGCACAGACAATTGATCAGTATCATAAGGAGATCGATACTCTTTGTGGATAGGTTAGACCGACAACTCCACCAATGGTGAAGGAGAAAAGGAAGCAAGAAGAAACAATGCAACTGCAGGAGCTAGAAAAATAGGTTAGCATGACAACTGACTTGCTGGATAAAGCAACACAACTTTGGACAAGGCTAGAAGAGGATCCAGAGGTCCAACACTGGGACAAGGAGTAGGAGAGGGTCAATGCAATGATCCAAGAACTCAAGCAATGACAGAAGACCATACCAATTCCAGAACGGGTCAAGGGAATGAAAGAGTTGAAGAAGATATAGGCAGAACTTATCACTGCGCAAACACAGAAATATGAGTGTTAGGCTCAAATAGAACCATTGCAGGAACATGTAGAAGAAGTACTTGCATAGGCAGAAGAAGCCAGAAAATAGACAACACAGACTCAACTAGAATGCGCAAGACTGATGAGCGAGGAAGTGGAAGCTCAGAAAATTGACACCATCAAGGAGAAAACCGTGCAGGCACTGACAAAAGCAGCAGATTTGCAGGTACAGTTCGAGACGATCACCAAGGAGATCGAGGAAGCACAAAGAAATTTGGTGACTCGGGACGAGTCACATGTCATTGTTGGGGGCCTGTTGGCACTAGGTTGAAGGGGAAAGAAGAATAATCCTGGGAAAGAAAGAATGTAGAAAACAGAAGTAACAACTGGCAATAGAACAACACGCGCGCATGAAAGAAAGCGTGCACAAAGGAAAACGACAGTTGGAGAAAGAACATCACGTGCATGGGAGAAAAACCTAACGTAAGAAGGGTTAGGGTTTTGGTAATACTTTGTAAAAATATGAAGATCTCGAAATGTATAAATATAGATATGAAAATATCATATAGGGTGGGTTGTTGTTAGTGTTGTTGTTGTTGTTGAGGGTTAGGCTTTGGAGTTAAGTTTTGGAGACTGTAACCACACAGGAGTGTAGACGATATGTAATGTTTTTAGTTGTATGAACCAATTTTGTAAGATTTTGAGCAAAGAAGATACGAGGGAAGGTAGATCTGAGGATTAGACCACAGGTTGTGGATCCTAGTGCGATCAAGTCTGCCTCACATAGATCTTACCAAGTTTTGTGGAAAATTGTAAGCACGCGGTGCCAGGAATGCAAAACTGCCATAATAAAAGAGCCAAGAGCCAAATCTTTGTGGACGTAGCCCAAGAGGGGGTGAACCACGATAATACTCATGTAATAAGTTGAATGTATGCATGTCTCTTCTTTCTTTCAAAAATTAATGGTTAAGCTTGATGAATGAGTTAGCACATTGTTATGAATCTGTTTATACTCTGTTGGAATTAAACTATGAAATATACATATGCGACTTCAAGGGATAAGTAGTTTACTTTACAACTCACGATACCTGAATTTAATCAAGAAACCCCTATTGCCTACTCTGTCCTAGGCTGTAAACACCTGAGTCTTACAGTCACCCATTTAAAGATATCTCGGGTGAGACTGCGCAGTACCTTCCGGGTGCTGTGTTGCCTTCTGGATTACCAAGAAGGCCGATAGTTTTAGAGGCTTTGTTGGAACCCCGAATGACATGAACCCTGGGTCAATAACTCAGACAACCCGAGAAGGGAAATAGTAACCAACACTTCTTAAAGAAGGTGATTGGAACTAAGTGATAAACTCAAACCAACCTTCTCGAGTTGGACGAAGAAGGTTCCATTTTGCTACAACCAGAAGCAGTTTTGGACCAGCGTGAGCGAACCATCAAGGAAGTGTTAGTCCAGTGGAAATATACAACCCCAATAGATGCCACTTGCAAACCAACTGCCATTCTGCAACAATTTCCACATATCAAGCCTTCATGATAAGGTTGTTTTTAAGGGGGAGGTCATGTTAGGGAACTAACCCCTCACATAGGTAGAATAATATATTCCGATGTAATAACGGTCAATATTAATAATTCCTAACAATAAGGAAGAATAAGTCAAATTTAAGAAGACCTAATAGAAGCTTCTTCTTCTAGAAGGATCTTCCTCTAGATGGTTCTTTTGATAGACATATTTAGTATAGATAGGTGTCGAGGGTATGATAACTGTTGTCTTGGATATTATTTTAATAGAGCTCTGCTCGACTGGAGGTTTCCCCCTCGAAGAGGCAACTGGACATTGCTCTCAGTAATCAAAGTTCTCTTTCTGGTGTTATTCTGTTACCATTTCAGTATTATTGTGGTGTTGTTCTGGTTATATTTCTGTTCATCTGCCATTTCTAGCATTTTATTTCTTTTTGCATACTTTTTATATCTGGAATAGTACAAAAATGAAGAGATCCGCGATGCCTTTACAACCCATAATTGTAGAACAACCATTCTCCCAATGGGGACTTGATGTTGTTGGGCCAATCAATCCAAAGTCTATCAAAGGACATATGTACATTCTCATGACTACAGATTATTTCACAAAATGGTCAGAAGAAGTGGCACTAAAGAACACTGATTCTGAAGAGTTAATTAATTTTCTAAAAGATAGTATTTTGTCAATATTTGGTGTTCCAGATAAATTTATAACAGATAATGGTTCAATTTTCATCGGGTCGAAGTTTACAGAGTTTTGTGGAGAATATGGAATTATCATGGGTCAATCATCGAATTATTATCCACAAGGTAATGACCTTGCTTAATACACAAATAAAACACTTGTTCATATACTGAAGAAAACCATTGACAAGAACCAAAGGAATTGGCATCTGAAGCTGACTGATGCATTGTGGGAAAGCATAATGACTTCAAAGGAAAACACTAGGATATACCCTTTTACATTGGTTTATGGGAAAGAAGTGAAAATTCCAATTAACCTCGAACTCAATGCATTGAATTTTGTGGTTAATACCGAAGATACAGAAGATCGTTCACCAATCCAAAGGAGGATTAACCATTTGTTAAAATTGGAAGAAGAATGCAACAAAACCTTGAATCGAGCTTCCCAAAGGAAGCAGAGTGGCAAAAGATATTTTGATCAGAGAACAACTGTAAATAATTTCCAAAAGGGAGAGTTGGTGTTACTTTGGAACAAGGACAAGGAGAAACCATCGATGCATACTAAGTTCGAAGTGCTCTGGATTGGACCATACAATGTTGAAAATATCCCGGGTTTTAACTCCTATATGCTCCAAGACATGAATGGTAAAATATTAATGCTGCCTATCAATGAGAAACATTTGAAAGGTTTCTTCTCCTAAGACTTTCTCATTCTCATTGTACATAATTTTATTTTTCAGTTTGTATATTCTTACTCTGACTTCATAGCCCAATAGACAGAAGCACCTGGTCATGAAAGGTTATGGATTCTTGAAAACCTAGAGGGGGTTATCATCCGACAGTTGGATCCAGTTGTTGAGATCAATTCTCACTTCTGAAATTTCCTTCCCCTTTTCTATTTTCCCAACTTCTTTTGTCCATTTATTTTCCCTCTTCTATACTTACCCAAATTTCCCTTTTCTTTTCTCCCTTCTATTCTCCCTTTTTAGTTACTAGACTTAGTCATTTTTCAAAAACGACGGGTTCACGGGTTCTCACTTAATTCGTATTCCCATATCATGAGTCCGACCAACCGCCGTATCATCCTATACTTAACCGTTTCTGCAGTTGCATGTTCGCAGGTTCAAGATTTCATATCCCTTGTTCCACGATATACATTTTTCACCCAAGAGATCAAAAATCTACATTTTGACCATCGGACTCCTGAGCTCCTAAGTATCTCATCTCTCTTATATTGAGTCAGACCGACCACATTACAACACTTAGCCAACTTTCGACCTTTCGTAACCGTGGGTTCTCGGGTTGGCGGGTTCACACAATTCTCAAATCCTAATTTCTCTCATCCGTCCCCGCCACCTTCGCGCTTTTCCCAATATGCATTTGGTATGGTTTAGTGCTAATAACTAATCATGCATGCTCCATAAATATCGTCATTAATAAGAAAAGGGCTCGAGGATATTTCTCATTAAACCACATTAAAGAACAATTTGCAGAAGGTTATATTATCTCTCTCAAGTGCTCATTTCCAATATTATCTGGATTAAAAGAATGCTCTAGTCAATTTATGGAAACAACAACTCGAAAAAAATTCTGTAGAGATACTTTGAACATTTTTGGAAGTGAAGACCAAAACCTTCAGTGGTCTAGAGCGTATTCTTACTATTCATCCCCTTCTGCTCAGAAGGAAGTGATTTGAACGTTCAAAATTTCTCGTCTAGGGTGTGTCCTTGAGGTTTTCGACTGCAAGGAACTGGTTTCCTGGTGCACTGAGAAATATATACCAATTCAACGAATTATTCAACTTCAATACCATTCTCCTGTCTCTCTTTCACCTCAAGTGTTTTATAAAATGTTGAGGCTCCCAGAGCCAACACTAACTTTCAAAGGAGAGGACTGAAGGGATTTCCTGAAAAAGCATGACAACGGCCTGAATCTCTTGCCTTAATTCTTGGAGAACCCCACGACCACCCTTGAATATATTACCAGGTTGCATGTCAACTCGTTCAAAAACTCCGTTTAGGAAATTTCTTGGTTATTCATCAGGGTGACAGGCCAAGAAAGTACCACCAATATTTCCTGTATGATTCTTTATATCCTATATTTTACTGTCAAAGAGCAAGGCATTTTTGATTGGGGAAAACTGATTTCCATTGAAATCTCTTCCCAATTATCACAGTACAAAAAATATAAGAAATTATTTATGGCCTCTTATTTTAGTATTTGCAATAGCATATTGCTGTCAATTTCCTAAATTGTCTAGCTCCAAGAAGATGAGTTGTGAATTCGACCCAATGACCTTTTGGTACCAAGCATTGTGGAGACACAAAACATCTTTTCACTTTTATGAAGTTTTCAATGATTTTGTCTCGATTTTTAAAGGATTATTGTTTGAAAAAGATACCCCCATAGTATTTTCTTAGAAAAACAAATTCCCGGATAAAAAGGGGATGTTGGAGAAAATGAAAAATTACAACGTTATCAGGATTTTCATTTCTAAGGAAAATCCCTCCTTTCTTCCATGCCATATATCCGACATAATATTTATTACAGAAGTTGCAAGGCAATATAATTTCTGGCTGCAATTTTTTCATGAGAAACAAAACAAGCAATTCATACCCTTGCCTTGGAAAATTGGGGAATTTGTATTCATAAATATGAACAAAATTGATGAATTTGCAAACCACTTCCACGATCTGAATCTCAAGTATGCTGAAAAGATAATAGGGTTTTACCCTAACAAAATTTTTGTGGAACATATGTTAGCAGTGGATTTAACACTTCATTTATCCATACTGTTCTAGGAGAAGAAAAAGATAATAACTTAGGCACTCCTACTCACAATGTTGGCAATTTGGAGACGATACTCAGTACCAATGAATTTTACAAACATAAAAGAAAGGGTCCCATCGAGAAGAGTGCCCAGTCCCCAACTGTTACTCCTAATACTACATCATCTCAAAGAAGTATAGAGAGATATCAATAGCTTCTCCCTCGAAGATATGGCACTCAAAGAAAAGAGAGAAAATGTTTCCCAACATTAATCAGCCGGGAAGCATGGCCCACCAGAATCTATCTTTGGAAATAGTTGAGAATGATACCTTCGACGAAGAAGAGTCATTTGTTTTGCAAAGATTTTTTTTTGACAAGGAATCCAAAAAATTGATTATTGAGAAAAGTTATGTAAAAAATAAGAAAGGAAAATCTGGTTCAGAGGTTGACCTAAGAGATATGTGACCTTCCCAAATTTTTAGAATTCATAGAGAAACCAGCGATGCATTGTACGACTCCGTTGGTGGCCTCGAAGCGGATAATACAAAGTTAAAGGAGAGGATAAAGGAACTAGAAGAGACATTAATGCCTCTTCCACTCCTTTCTAGCCCTTTGGAAATTGTTGGACCCACCACGTCCGCTCCTAAATTAAAAAGGATCCTCAAACTTACTTACATCAACTAGGAGCTATGTGGAGAAAAACATTAAGAAAAGAATGGCATTGATCACAGAGGCTTGGGAGATTTCGAATAACATGGTTTCTTTTGGCTTGAGGGTGCATGACTTCCATGAGTATTTGCAAGCTGACCTAAACAATGAAGAAGGTTCTTAACTTGATGCAGTGGTACCATTTGGAATCAAAGTTTCCAATACGACAAAACTAAGGAGAAGAGAGGAGGAACTTCCCTCTCAAAGTCGGATCAAGCAGTTGAACGCGCGTTGGAAATAAAAGATAAAAAACTTGAATAAGATTGTTCAAACATGTGGCCAAGCCATATCAAGGAGGGAAGAACTATTCAAAAGGCTCACAGAGGTAGACCTAGCCAGAATCACTAAACAAATCCAAGATCCCAAATTAATCCTCAAGTTGTTGTTCCTAACAAAGAAGCAATTTGACGAGCAAGTTGAGATCTTTAAAGGGTTATCATTCAAAAAGTTCTATGGTATTCTTGAATATGATGAGGACGACATAGACAATTGGCTAGTGGACTACTCCGTGAAAAATCAGGACATTGAAGAAGCATTACATGACATTTCCATTGATCTGGGGGACTTGGAGGGTGAGTTGTTCAACATCAAAATCTGACATGAAATCAATGTGGCACCTATGAAAAGTTACATCGAAGAATGGTTCAAGAAAGCTATCGATAAACTAACCAATGAAGGAAAAAAAACAGTTGAGACGGTTCCTGTAACCGTTTATGAAAATGATAAAGGACATCAGCAAGAAAGTGAAAAGAAGGAGAGATACCATCATAGTAAGTTTATGCCGATCACATCCTTCTTTTTCTTTATCAAGTCCTTCGTCCAGTTATTCCACCTCTTTCACTAGAAAGGTTTAATCGAAGACTGATAACTCCTCTTTTCTTCTTACCAGGTCTTGCTGTTTTTCTACTGCCCATTGTCTTCCTTCTAAAAGCTAATTTTTGTATTTATTTGCTTTATGGTCCGCGGGAGCTCCAATCCCAGTCTTTAAGACAAACACATTTAAAATTTCAAAGAATATGTAACAAACTATATATTTTTTAGAAATTTCAAGGGAGCTACTTTGGGAACAATCTCGACTGTGCTTTGTAACCCTATTTTTAGAATATAAAAAATTTGAGGTTGATATGTCATTATCTTTTTTTGAGTTTCCCATGTCTCCACTCTGTTAAAGTTTTCTTATGCATACGGGTCATCTTATTTTTATTTTATATGATCATAAATCTTTATCTTAAACTATGATGGATGTGAGGAAATTTTGCTTATTCGCTTTAAATGTGTTGAGTATGTGATTCTTGGTCCTTTCTCAAGAACTTAAAAAAAAAAAACCCTAAAACATTTTCCTTTTATTTTCTTGCAATATTTATGTTTCTTTGAATTACTATGATAGACTTCTGTCGAGTCCAACATTTTTAATATATAGAAATCCCAAGAAAATATAAAGAGGAGTACCACCTATATAAAAACACAGGGGGATTTATATCCTCGTGAGGTTGCCGTTCGGTCTTAACGGATTGAAGCGTCAACACCCTTATGCCCAGAAGAGTGAAATTGAGCATATGGTTGAAGAAATGTTAGAGGATGACATTATTAGACCTAGCCAAAGTTCTTACTCTACACCGATGGTTATGGTACTCAATAAAGAGGGATGATGGTGTATATATCCAAATTATAGAGAGCTCAACAAGATCACTATTAAATATAAGTTTCCCACTCCCATCATTGATGAATTGTTAAATGAACTACATGGAACAATCTTCTTCACAAATTTGGATCTCCATTCAGGGTATCATCAGATTAGAATGAAGGACACAGATATCCCAAAAACATCATTCTGAACTCATGAAGACCATTATGAAATTTTGGTCATGCCTTTTGGCCTTACGAATGCACCTTCCACATTCCAAGGTTTGATGAACTCTATTTTCAAGCCTTTCCTTCAAAAATTTGTGTTAGTATTTTTTGATGATATACTAATCTATAGAAATTCCTGGGAGGATCATGTTCAACATGTTCATAAGGTGCTACAACTACTAAAGGAGCAACAACTATATGCCAAACCATCCAAATGTTTCTTTGGGGTGAAGGAGGTAGATTATTTGGGTCATATTGTATCTCATGAAGGTTTGAAGGTAGACCCTAACAAGACTAAGGCCATGATGGACTGGCCGATTCCCAAAACATTGAATAATCTTAGAGGATTTTGGGTTTGACAAGTTACTACCGCAAGTATTTTTGGAACTATGGAAGAATAGAAACATCTTTAATGACATTAAATAAGAAGGATGCATTTTCATGGACTCCAGAGGTAACTCAAGTTTTTGAACAACTTAAAGAGGCGATGTGCAAGGATCCTGTCTTGAACATACCAGACTTCGTAAAAACCATTATTGTGGAATGTGATGCCTCGGGAAATGGCATTGGTGTTGTTATAATGCCAAAAGAAAGACCCCTCGATTTTGAAAGTCAACCACTCAAGGGAAAGGACTTACACAAACCCATTTATGAGAAGGAAATGATGGAAATAATACATGCATTGAAGAAATGGCACCCTTACCTAATAGGTAGGAATTTCAAGGTCAAAACAAATCATGATAGTCTCAAATACTTCTTGGAACAAAGACTATCTTCAGAAGAACAACAAAATTGGGTAACCAAGATGTTGGGTTATTATTTTGAAATCATCTACAAAAAAGTGAAGAAAAATGTTGTGGCATATGCACTCTCAATAAATGATGACGATGTTGAGGCCTTTCTCTGTGTTATCTCAATCATCCAACACGATTGGATAATAGAAGCGAGGAAATTTTTGGACACAATTATTGTAAGTGACAAAGATCCCATCTTCACTTGAAATTTTTGGACACAATTATTTTCTTGTTTGGGTACTCAATTGGCTCATAGCTCATCTTCTCATCCTCAATATGATGGAAAAAACGAGATAGTGAACAAATGTATGGAAATCTACCTTCGTTGCTTTGTTTCTGATAAACAAAAACAATGGTTCAAATGGTTACCCTTGGAAGAATGGTGGTATCAAAATTCTTTTCATACTGCAGCAAAAATGACACCATTTATGGCACTCTATGGATATCACCCACCTTCCATCACTTATTCTCTAAAATAAAAATCTAAGGTTCAAGCAGTGGAAGATCACATCGAGTATCACCAACAAGTTCTTCAAATCTTAAAGGACAACCTGACCATGACACAAAATCGCATGAAACAACAAACAAATCAACATCGTAGTGAAATAAGTTTTGAAGTAGGTGATTGAGTATTTTTAAGACTACAACCATAAAAACATTTGTCCCTCAAGCAAACTAAGAAGGATAATAAATTATCACCAAATTACTATGGCCCTTATAAGGTGTTGCAAAATATTGGGACTATGGCATACAAATTGGAGTTTCCTTCATCTTCGCGAGTACACCTAGTTTTACATGTTTCATGTTTAAAGAAGGTTATAGGTGGCAAGATCCTAGTTCAAACTATATTGCCAGAACTTGACGAGAAAGGAAAAATCATATTGGAGCCTGAAACTATCACTGAAAAAAGAATTCACCAGCTAAGGAATATATCCATTTCAGAGTATCTCATTAAGTGGAGTAAACTACCTGCTGAAGATTTCACTTGGGAAGATGAGTCTTTTATACAGAAGCATCAAGAATTACTCAAGCGTTGTGGACAATACTTTTCTGAAGGGGAGGGACATGTTAAGTCTTAAATAGTGGCACACTACTCCTTAATTGGGGCATATTACATTAGTATTGTTATTTTATTTATATCGGCTTGGGTCCATTAGTTGTAATTGTACCTCCTAGTCTCCTATATATACCAAGGAGACATTTTCATTTGAAATCATCTTGTATCTGAAAATTTATGTGGTGTATAAGGAGGTTTCCCCCTCGAAGAGGCTTATTATCTAAAATTATCTCTTTGTCAAGGTGTTGAGTACTTATTATGAGCTTTTTTTTATGCTATTTTGATATTTAGTTCTTAACACCTCTCCTAGTACCCCTTTTCCTAGGAGTGACAACACATGACTATGATTCCCAGGATGGCCACCAAGGTGAACAAGGCAAAAAACATGACTTCTGGGCTCATGATTCATTATCCAACTTCAACCTATTGCCACCATCTCCTAATGAGCCTTGTCAATTGAGTGTGATGAGCTATGTTGGTAAGGTAGAAGTATCCGATGGGCTGCTAGGTTTCTCTCCGTGGACATGTTGATAATCATGATCGTCGAGATCACTTTCTTCACTAGGGTCCATGAGACATTATCTCCTATAGTCACCCCTAGATAAGAGGGGCTAACATCTAACTCCAAGATGGGGACATGTGCTCACTGTATAGTACATGAAAACCTCAACATCTCTGGTAGTCCAAGAAATGCAACCTACATTTCTCTAAAAACCCTGCTACATTCGAACATGCACACATTAGTACTACAAGGAAGGGGGATGCTATCCACCCTAGTTATGAAAATATAAAACCATACGAGTTTTTTTTTTTTCATTTTCATAATACAAACATTAAACTAAGATGAATGCATGAATAAGCAACGGAAAATATCAATAAAAGAAAACAATGCCATAAATCAAGCACACAACATGACCTACCCACCCTACCCACCCTACTTTAAGCTAGGAAATCAAGTTCCTTCTAGAACATAGGGTTTGAGAAGGTATCCATTAACATGTAATGAGAAGTTATCTCCCTAAGATCTAGTCACGTGGAAGGAGTTAGTTCTAGACTAACCTCAATCTAGTAGCGACCAACCCATAAGATGTCAAACTTCTTGTGAATTTTGAGCTTTTCTTTCCTCTTGTCCCACAACAATACAAGGTCACAGTCTTCAAAATTATTTTTTCTAGCTTTGTGATCAAATGTCTGTTGTTGGGCGAAATTGACCGTTCGTCAATTGGGAGAGTGGAACCGGTCCAGGGTTGTCTAATAACCCAAGCCATTTGGGATGAACCACCCTGACGGGTTTAGTGGCTCCGTTAGCCAATCTAAGTCCTACAAAAACGAAAGAAAACTACTCTAAATTAACTAATCTAATTAAAAAATAACTATTAAAACAAACTAATAAACTAATCTAACTATTATATATACAATCTACTATATAATACTATGCTAACTCTAAGAAATTAAATATCTAACTACTAACAAAAATAAATCATATTCACAAAATGTACAATATTTACAATTTACAGATTTGTATGAAAACCTGAAAAACTCATTTGTATTCTGCCCTAAGACAGAGAGAGATATTATTTTTTGATTTTTATGATTTTATGAAAAAGAAATAAAACTATCTAAACTACACAACTAATATACTAACTCTAACTACAAATCTAAACTACACATATATCTAACTAAACTACTTAAATTATACTAACAAATTAACTATTAAATACTGAAAATAAACTGACCTGGCGGAACGCTCCAGGTTTGTCCTGTGTGTAATGATTGTCTTAGCTGATTGGAGGGAGGAAACCCGCACCGAATTATCCAGGAGCTTCTCGTAAACAATAAGCTGCAGTACTCTTCAAATATAATTACAGGACAAACAAGACATAAAAACTACAACAATCTTATGATTTATAAATCTTCACAATTAGATAAACCTTTATGCAAAGATCCATATGCAATGATTCAATTAACGAAGAAGATAAATCTGTGATTCATTAACTGAAATCAAATAATTGTTGTACTTTTAAAATAATGAAAGAAATCGGATATGGATAACACATTAATCAAATCATATCATCCTGCAATAGATTATGATAGCTAAAGTAGTCTATAATCAACTGCAAACTGACATGCATAAACTTGAAACAAAAGTTGGATATATTGAAAAGCGAAAGTTGTAGCAAGACATCAACTCTTGTCTCAGTTTGTATTAGAAATCCATAGCCTGGTTCTCCCACAAGTGAGGATGCTCCTTATTACAAAAAATAATAAGTATTTAAAGACCTTCCACAGGGTAAAACATCCATGTGGAAGTTATCAAAACTGTTTACAGAAAATCTGGGAAAATATCCCAAGTTTCTATCTCTAAAACTAAGAACCTAAAATAAAACTGTATCACACAAATATCTCCTAGAATGTCACAGCATGCCCAATGCAATTTGAATGTACCTGAAAGAGGTAAAAAACAAACAAGTTAGGAAGATATTTTGCTAAGAAAATTGATAAAATATCTAATTCTAAAGACTAGCTACATAATTTTGCGATTCTGTAGCTGGTTTAAATCAAACACAGAATCGTATTAAAAATCAATTCAAATCTTAGAAAATACATTCAAACTATTAAAAAATATTTGATTGCTGAAAGCCTCATTCAAATCGACACTTGTATGCAAATTGAACAAACTAAATCAAATGATGACAGAGATAGATACACTCTGTTTTGACCAATTCGGGTAAACAACATCGTATTGAATAACCGACAACAGTGAAATCGATTCATGGACGAATTGAAATCAATACAAAAATTGCTTCGTCTACCCACAGATTACTTCGAATCCAAACCGAATCAACCAGATCATTTTCAAAATTGATCGCACCATATTTAACATAAACAAACAATCCACTCTATTAACGAATCAAATCAAAACTGGTATGTAATTATCACGAACGAAATCATCATGGAATTAATCGGTTGATAACAGGATCCGTAGGACTTCGTTTAGTCGTTCGTTATCACCAATCGGGGTGAACACAATCAATTTACAGTCCACAAAATCATCTCTTGAATTCATTTCAAAACAAACTATTAACCAAATTTTTCTCACACGAATTCGACAGAGATAACATAAGTCGATTTGGGTTAACAAACTCGTTTTGAAAATTAAAATCAATAGAGCAGCATCAAGTCTATTTTTGATACAAATCCAACTCATAAAAGAAATCCAATCCAAGCAAGAGTGAATCGAATGGTTTAAGTTTGACATAGTCGATGTGAATCAAAACAGTTCCATGATTTGGGCGCAAAGATCTTTCGCACAGGTCAGATATAATCTAAATCCAAACGAAAATGTTAACAAAACATAGTCGTTTTTTTCAATTTAACAGGCTACATTGTATTTATCAAGCCAATTCAATTTCTATGAAATCGTTTTAACAATCAAATCACAAGAATGTAATCATAGTCGTTAATATCCAATGATAGCAACATCATATTAAATCAAAACAGAACCGTGTTCTAATTTTAGCATAAAAACCTCCTGTTCAGGTTGGATACAAATGAAATCCAATCGAAAGCAAACACCATTGATTTCGTTAACTCAAACCAACAGACAAACAAATCAAACCCAAAAACCAATCAATTGCTAAACTGGGCATGATCAAATCGTATAAAAAAATCATAACCATATTCAATTTTATAACCGTTTTGATAATCAAACCGTGTCAAAGTCATTTTGAATAATAAACAGACTTATCAAAACTCAGAAACCAATTCACTATATTAATCCAAGCAATTGATAAAACGAAAAATGATATCAAAATTCATACCTGGATGATGAGTAGACAACTAGGTCATAACATTTTGGAATTCACGACGGCTGTAGCCGATTCGACATTCCTAAAAACAATGGAACCAGTGGTTTTCTGCTTCTTATCATTAGCTCGAAACTTGTCCCTTTCACTAGTCAACACTGTAACTTGGTTTTACAACGCTTTGATTTTCGATTGAAGTAAGGGAACGTCTATATAGTATCGTTCCAACCACACATTACACTGGTTTCATGACGACTGCCCGAAAGTCGAGGGTTTGGGAGAATCACCGAGGGTTTCGTTAGGTAGCTTGATCCCTGGATAACTGGGATTATTCCTTAGGCACGGGGGCAAATTAGAAATGAAATCATAGGGTGGCTCGGATCACAAACCTTGGGAGTAAGGGTACTCACTAGCTAGGAAGCGTTCGATGTCAGAGTCCGAGTCTTCACTGAGGACTATGGGCTTCTGCTCAGAACTAGGTTTAGGTTTATTCCTAGCCAGTCTCGAGATGAGTCGAGCATTCTTTTTACCTTTGCCGTCGATAGTAGGGTTTCCCTTGACCTTTTTGCTCACAGGATTTTTTAACAGCCTCTGTCTTGTCTATTGCGATGTCGGGTAGATTGATATCATGGTTGGCTGAGGGTTTAGGATAGGGTAGAAGGGCATGGAATGGAACGGGTGGCCCGACCTTAGTCACACTAACCATGGGCTTGTCAATTTGGACAGGCTCTGTATCAACAAAACCATTCCAAGAGATAAAAGCTTGCCAACTATCACCGTGGAGATTTAAGTGATGAACAACGATGAGTCTGATTAGGCCATGGTGGAACAAGCTACTATCGGCTTTTTCTCTTTTAAATATCTTAGCCATTTTATAAAGACTTCGCTGAAAATAAAAAGGAATATTCAATGGATAACCCATAAAATTCATTAACAGTCGTAGGTGATAAAGAAAAACCAGTCCATATCGACTCTCACAGGTCACGAATTGTTTAACCATAATCAAAAGATCATGCCATCTTGGTTTAAGCGTGGAAATTGGCATACCTCTTTCATAGGATGTAACCTTTCGTGAGATGAACAACAAAGGCCATGGCACCTCCTCCACTTTAGAGTTTTTAAACCATCGCTGGCCCATGGATGCTAACCCTGTAGTATAGCTAATGAACTCTTCATTCAGCTCAAGCTGAATGTCGCCTACTTTGTCCCTACACCCATCAAAAGTCAGGGCGAACTGCTGTGCAACAAATAGATTAAAACCCTCAAACCGCTGTACAAACGTGAGCCAACCACTATCCTCTAAGTCTTTCCGAGCATTGTCGAACAGTAGCAAGGCTTGACTACCGTTCGGCTCAATTCACACCACTGGTGCCATAAATAGGGTTCACGGTAAGTGATGTGAATGAGCCAGGGTTTGAAACGCAACGCACACAGGAGCATAACGCTCGAGGGATTACCGATGCTAGCAGAGGTGAAACAATGATAAGGGGAGGCATTAATGACATCGTGCGAAGGTGGTGGAGCTATTTGCTAGCCATGCATAATAATCATTACCAATGGTACAACCGTCGGCGCTTTCAGCTATTCAAATCACAACGCATAAGTGTTACAAATATGCCATTTCAATCAATCAAAACCTTTGGTAAGTGGATAAACCATTCGCGCAAGCGATAGCTATAGTCTCAAAACCAAACAAATAAATTGAAATCAATACCAATGTTTTGACTATGTGACATGCGTTATATAGAACAATTCATACCAAGAGTTTAACCAATGTGCCAATGCGTTTTATGTATACCAATGTGCCAAGTGGATTGATCAAATAACATGTAAACACAATCCCCAATGTATCACAAACTCAATGAAACAAAATCACACAATCAATCCAAGAATGTCAAATGAGTACAGATCAAAAGGTCTTGCCAACTGTATAATGCTAAGTAAAATGTAAGCGCAATAGGCATATTGACAAGAATGATAATGATTTTAATGCGACTTCGTAAGACCAGGCTTTCATGCTTACAGTCGTGAAAACGAAAACGAAGGTAAGTGTGCAAATATCGCAAAAATAAAAGTGTCATTTATTTGAGAATTGCGACAAAAAATTAAGGTTTGCAAAACACTGGTGTAAGCAGCTTATAATACAGTGGAAAAATGTGAATTGGCTGCCAACAATGTCCCTTTAATAATATCTTGGTTCTTTTCCATTTGATCCAAATAATTCCTCCTAGACTCATCCATTTCTACAAGTTGGTCAATCCTTCCCTATAATTCCTCCTTATTGGTCATATACTATTGCACAAATTGAGTGTAGGGATCTATAGGTTTATCAACAATTTGGCTTCCAATCCATCTGCTAGCTCAAATGGGGTTAGTCCTTTGGAAGTCTTAGTACTGATACAATCTTCCCATAACACACATTTGACCTTACTATCCCAAGACTTCTCTTTTTCTCCTATAATCTTCTTGATAATATTCATCAGATTCTTGTTACTAGATTTGTGCTATACATTTCCTTGGGGATAATAATTGGATGAGTGAGACAAAAAATCCTCCTAGACTCATCCATTTTTATAAGTTGGTTAATCCTTCCCTATAATGCCTCCTTATTGGTCATATACTATTGCACAAACTAAGGGTAGAGATTTGGAGGTTGATCAATAGTTTGGCTTCCAATCCATATGCTAGCTCAAATGGGGTTAGTCTTGTGGAAGTATTAATAGTGATATGATATGCCCATAACACATATTAAACCTTACTATCTCAAGACTTCTTGTTTTCTCCTACAATCTTCTTGACAATATTAATCATATTCTTGTTACTAGATTTTGCCAATCTATTTCCTTGGGGATAATAATTGGATGAGTGAGATGAAACAATTCCATACTTGAAGCATAAATTTTATAATTCTAGAGAGTTGAATGCCTTTGCATTATCGGTGGTAATCTTGGTAGGGGCTTTGAACCTTGTTATTATTCTATTTTCAAGAAAAATCATCACAAAATTCTCGGTTTCCTTTTTAGTTGAAATGGCTTCTACTTACCTAGTGAAATAGTTCATAGCAATCAATACCAAATGATGTCCAATGCTGGAGTTATCCTTAAAATCATCAATGAATTCTAAACCCCATTGTTGGAAAGGTGCCTCAACAACGACTGACTTCAAAGGAAAGGTAGAAAATAGTTGTTTTCTTGAAAAGAATTGACAAGGTTGGCAAGCCCTGACATATCGATGAGTATTAGTAAACAAAGTTGGCCAATAATAACCATCTCTCAAGATCTCATGGGTCGTAGTGCAAACAACAAAATGGCTGCCACAATGCCCATATTGGATTTCCTTGATCAACATATCAACTTCATCCTTGTTCACAAACCTAAGGATAAATCCATCAAGGTTCTTCCATCCCAGACCATCTTGAGTCAAACAATACTTCATGTCTTTTAGTGTCAAGAATCTTCTCTTATGATCAACCAAGTGGTCAAGGAATGCGAGGTTCTTCAAGTAGTAGATGATGCCGGAATAACATTTTTCATGTTCTCACTTTCTCACAACTACATTGACTTGTTCATTTTCTCCCATTTTAATGGCTTCCTCATTACTCTCAGTTAACATCTTGGCCAAACCTTGTCCTTTAATTATATGAGAGGGATTAATCTCTAAGTCATACTCTTGAATATTTGACACCCACTTTCCCCTAGTTCCAAGGCAATTTTTCTGAGAGAGGACATCCTTGATATCAATGTATGACACATATGCTTTGTTCTTGTTATAACCAACATAACTTCTAAAGTGTTTTAAGGACTTGAAAAGAGCATAAGCTTGCTTCTCAATGATTTAATACTTTATTTCAACATCTCTAAGGGTATTTCTCATGAAGGCAATTGATATCTCATAATCATCCTTACTCTTTTGTAATAATACTCCAACAATAGTGTCTTGGGAAGAAAATGCGAAAATTATAAAGTCTTGGAAATAATCAGGGCTGACGAGGATAGGAAACATAGTGATATATTCATTAATATATTGAAAGGATCTTATGTTGTCATCATACCATCTGATTAAAACATCTTTCTTTAGTAAGGCATTCATTGGCTTGACATTTTCGACAAAATTTGGGACAAATTTTCTTATAAAGTTGATCTTACCAAAGAATGATTGCAAGGAATTCTTGCTAGTCAGGGGAGGGATTTTCTTAATGGATTTGAATATTTCTATATTGATTGAGATACCTTCTTCATAAACCACATGGCCTAATAAATTCCCTTTGTCAATACAAAATATCGACTTCTTGGGATTAAGATAAATACCATACTTCCTACATCGCTCAAATATGTTCCTAAGGTGCGAAACATGTGCATTTATTTTCTTAGAAACAACCATTAAATCATCTTGGTATATCTCTATGATTTTCCCTATTAGGTTCCTAAAGGAAAAATCCATTTCTCTTTGGAAGGTGGATCCAACATTCATGAGACCAAAGGGCATTCTTAAATACATAAATCTTCTCCAAGGCATGGTAAAGGCAATGTTAAGTCGACCCTCTATTACTAAGACTTGGTTGTACCTAGAAAAACCATCCAACATTAACATCATTTCGGCCCTAATGACTCTTTGTAACAAGTGTCTCATGTTGGGGAGGGGATACTTATTCTTAAGTGATAGTTGGTTGAGGTTTATAAAGTCCATGCATAGTTAAAATCTCTCCACTTTCTTTCAGACAACAAACAAGTTGGGAATCCAAGAGGAATATCTAATGGGGGTAATGATTCCCGCATCAACCATTTTTTGGAGTTATTTTTGGATTTGGGGGGCCAAATTGGGGTTAATATGCCTTAGCTTCTATTTAAACAGTTTGGCCCCTTCTTTGAAAGGGATGGCATGTTGGATAACATCACCCTTATAAGCCTTTATATCATCATATGTCTAAGCAAAAATGTCTTTGTGCTCTCAAATAAGGTTTATTATATTTTCCCTTTAAACATGGGTAGTTACCTTTCCTATCTTTACCATCCTTGGGTGATTTTTTGAGCTGATATTGAACTCAAAGGCTTCATCAAATTGGGAAATAACATTCTTTCTTTTGTACATATCATGTCTATAAAACATATTTTCCAAAGGAAAAACTCCCTTTGGGAGAGTGTCATTAGGAAAGTCTTTGATTTTTAAGTTCACGGGTTCGACTAAGAAATTAAATTGAGTGCTCAAGAATTCCTCACTCCTTTGCAAGGAGCAAAGGATTTGGGCACCATCATTAAATACTTGCCAATGTTCAAGGTTATCAGGGATAGTTGGCCCAAAGACAACTTCCATCTTGCATATGTCATGAAACATTTCTTCATAGGGTTGTAAGATAGATGTAGAGACAACTAAAGCATCCACAATATGGTGCTGATCTGGATTTTATGAGCAGAACGAAGTGAATACAGATTATTAACAAGTGTTTAACACAAAATAATAGAGATATAGTAAAACTCGTTTTCTATTCAATAAGGAAATAAGATGAAACTGTAAAATGCAGCGGAAAGGAAACAAGCTTGCTGGAATGGTGGCGACTTATCTATGAGAAGAGATGTGACGGTTTCACTTATTTGCAAGAAGATGATTACAATGAGTATATGAAGGCCTTTTTACAATAAACAATAATTCCAAAAACTCTAGACATCCAAAAACCTAACCCTAGGAGATGAAATGCCAAAAGTCATGTGGGCCCCGTTTGGGTAAGTTAGTACATCAACTTTATGGGGTCGTAACTTTTGCATACGATCTTTGTTTTAGGCATGTGATAGCCCGTTGGAAATGTATCATCGAGGAGATTAATTTTATGATATCAATTATGCCTTCAAATATCCTTGAGAATCTTGATCTCGAAAAACCTTCATTTAGGCCCTCAAAATGGCCCCGAAAGTTAAAACTGCTAAAAATAGTAAATTGCCAAAATTGTCAGAAAACTATTTTGAGCCAGTTGGAAAAGGTGGGTGGAGACCGATATCCACCTGGATTAATCCTCCCTCATTAGGTAACAATGGTATCCATTTTGTTGATTTCCCCCATCAGATGAGGAAATTTCTGCTAAATTTGGCCCCGGGTGAGCCATTTTCCTTGGTGCAGGAGCTGTCCTACTTTGACAAATCGATAAAGCTGGTGTTATAACCCTAAATTGCACCACACATGCTTACCTGGAATCATGCCAACCCATTTCCCTTCATTGCCAATACATCTGCTGAGAAACCTCTTTGAAAACCCTCTTGGGTAAAGGTACACACGCCCTAACCCACTACTGCACGCGTGTGAACGCTGGCAGGCCTACTACAACCCGCGTTTACCTAACAAAAATCAAAAATAGGAAAGTTGACGATGGGACAAAAAGATATGGGTCAGTTAACTGAAACTCCCGGCCATGCATGGCCGAGAGTTCGTCCAAAACCCTAGCTCCTTCTAGTCTATAAAAGAAGGGATAGGGGTACTATTTGGAGGGAGGAAAATTATAGCGAAGAAACTCTGCCCATTTGCCGAATCCATTTGTCCCAACCCTTTAGACTTTCCTCAAGCCTAAGGATAATTAACGCAAAGAAGTTCGAGGAAAAAAGAAGAGGAGGAGCCCAGGATCAGGATCAAGGAGCGGTGGCTGGTCTCTACTATTATTGTAAGTTGATTCATCTTGAGACTAATAAAAGAATACTTTTCCCGTCCCAATGCATAAGTTATATGTGGTTTGTGTAATTTATGCTTAATTTATAACCCTCAAGTAGAAAAATAGCATGCATGCGTAGTGTTTTGTCTTGATTGCAAGATTAACTTTGGAAGGAGCAGAGCAAGTAAGCAGGCAAGGCGCAACAGAGGATCTACACCAAACATTAGTAAAAAGGTTAGTAGTTCATTTCCAAGCATGTGTCTTGAAAGAGGGGTGTAAGTTTTGGGTGGTAGGTTAAAAGGTCATTTCTTTACGGTCAGAATCTGCATGCAAGCCTAACCCTAGCTTTCTAGTCTGTAGGGTATTATTTCCCAACAACAGAATTGACGACTCCACTGGGGAGATATACTCTTTAGGGTTTCTGGATTTGGTTGAGTTTTTGGGTAGTTTAAGAGATTATATTTTCTGTTTCTTTGCCTGTCTTTTTCAGTAAGGCCTGAGCTAGCAGGGAGCCTGGTTCTTCATACCAGTTTTCCCTGACTGTTGCTTGACGGCAATTTTCGGGACACACAGAGGTACACGCGGCCTGCAGAAGGCCTGAACGCGTGTGCCCGCGCCCTAACCTTCTATAACCCATGTTTGCACGCTTGTTGTAGAGGTTTCAATAATGTTTAGGAGTCAGAAATATTGAGAGGCAGTCCTCCTCTTCTCTGTTAGAATTTTACATTCTCAGGGGGCTTTCTGGATCCTGTCTGAGTCTTGCTGGTTCACAGTCTTGTCTCAGTTTGCTTTATTGCATTTTGTTATTTCTTGCAATTATTTTTCTTTTCTGTTAAGAAGAAGCATCCAAACCTTCAAGAGACCCTGGTTATCAATACCAGAGGCCTCTTCTTGGTCTGGGCTACCTGTATTTCTTTTTGTCTGGTAGTTTATACATACACGCGGCCTGTGCAAGTGCAGCCCGCGGGTACACGTGCTCTGTAGTAGCTCAACACGCGTTTGCACGCGTGTTGTTTCAGTGACATAGGCGTGCTTTGACATGTTGCTTTTCAATCAGGGTGGGGCAGTCATCCCCTCCTGTGGTGAGAAGTGTTCCTGTCAGGTGTTTGAGCTCAGGTTTGAATAGTCAGTAGGTTAGGGCCTCTTACCCTTAGCCTGTTTTTTCTTAGTTGATAGTTGATAGAAAAGATAAAATAAAAATAAAAAATTGTTCTATGGTTTTTAGACAAGCGTAGGAGTCTGTGCTTTCTTGATTACCATTGTGTATCTTTTCTCTGATTCCTTGCGATCTGCGCTTTAAGCTAGAATTTTGTTTTGTTTTCTTGGTTTTGTGCTTGTCGGCATTTTCCCTTTGTTGCTTCATTTAGCACTCAAATAAAAAAAAAAAAATATTTCTTTTTCATTTTCTTCTTTGTTTGAAGATTGTGTTTCTGCATCAATAGCTAGGAAGAAGTATTTTGTTCATAAGTTTTTGCAGTGCATTTAGAGTATAAGTAGCTCGTAGTCGAGCGAAATTCCTTTATGTTTGCTGCATGAAATCTTAGAAAAATTGAAAAGAAAAGAAGTATTTCTTGTGTGAAAAGTTGTTGATTTTTTCATTTAGTAAAAGCATTTTGTTTCCAGCTTTTTTCATTCATTTTTGCGTTGAGTCTTTACACATCATCAGTTTCACCTTCATACCTTGTGACGTAAAAAAGCCCATAAAGGAAACGCTAATTTAAAATCTATTAGACTTTTTTGTTTGTAGGGTTCATACACTAGTTCAGGACTAGGGCCTTGGATTATGTTGGAGAGGAAACTCTCCAAGGCCACTCAAAACCAAACATTGGAGTCTGTGATAGGGAGTGTAGAAGTCCAGTTTCGTGGAAGTTATACGGGACCCCCCTCTAACAAAGGGGATAAACACGAGGTCACGTAAGGAAAGGTAGCAGAGATAACCCCTCAAAAGCCGGACTGAGCGTAGTGGAGAACACATATCGAGGATTTGTTTTGGGATTCCGTCGTTTGCATTTGCCACGGGGCTTCGTGGGTCTCGAATCCGTTCGAGGTCCTCAGTTGTCTTCCGGACCATTTGCTCTCGATACCCTTGACAGGTTTCGGGCTTGATACCCTTCTCATTGTGGTCTACCCGACTATCGACTGTACCCGCCTGGTGACTGTTCGCGTGCTGGAAAACTAGTTGCCAATCTTTTTTAGGGACATACACAGGTGACTGCGGGGGTATACCGCGATACCTAGGACAAACATTGGGCCACGCTTTGCAGAGTATACCCGGAGGGTGCTTCCATTTTCGATTTTCACTTGCACCGGTAAGTTGCTCTAGTGTTGGTTGTTGTAACTATTCTTAAAAATAGTTAGTGATTGCTTGTCTTATCTTTTAGGGGCTTCTTTTTTAGTGTGTGTTACTGTTTGAACGTGTAGAATACCTTAGCATGTCTTGGATCTTCTCACACAGTGGAGGATCCCGAGCTCCGCCAGTCACGAAGGCTTCTGGGCCTGCCGCCGGTTATACTGGAGCCACCCCCGCCACCATTGAGGCGGAAGATAGACCAACAAGGGTCTTTCGAAGCAACCGGGTTACAAACCATTGTGCCCGAACAACTCCCGTAGGAATCAACCTCCAATCTTGGTTTGGTTGAAACCCCAACCACTGATACTTGGCCATCGATCAGTGTACCAATCCAGTTTTACGAACGCCTGTCAGTGCTTCATACAACTATGGAAACAAACACTGTGACTTCCTCTGGGAATTCTTCCATTCCCATCACCGTTGCTACCACAGGAGAAGCATCTCCTAACATGTCGTCATCGACCCGGGCCACCATGGTCTCGGCCGAAACTACGTCGCACAGTGGACCGATCCCATCTATCGCGGCGGCCACAAACCCCTTCACACCTAGTGCGACAGGCTCTCCATTATCATACGGTATGCCTAGTTCAGGCACAAGTCCTGCACTCACTCACTCCACTTTACAGACTTTGGGTCTGGGGGCAGGGAGCTCTACCGCTCGTCTGCAAGGTCAACTTGGGGGCATTCCCGTCCCTTTTAATGCCTTTCCTTACGATGGAGGTCATATCTCTCCTTCGTCCCCTTCGCTTGGTGGTCTGCATCAACAGTCTGCCGGGCAGCCTGCACACACGAGTTCATTTGGATCCGGGAGTCGAGGAACACCTGCGCACACTATGCCGGTAGGTTCTTCGTCGTTTGTTTGGAACGAGATGTTTGGTAACAATACTTTCACATCCACTACTTTCCCGTTTGGGGGCACTCCCATCTTTGGACAGTCTACTCCGGTGCAGGGTACTATTCCTGCGCCGGGGGCACATATAGAAAGACCGTGGAACTTAGGACAAGGATCCGTTCCCTCTTCTAGAATGTCGTTCTGGGGTAATTCTTTCCACAGTCAATTGAACCCTGGACAGACTTCTATGCCTCTCCCATCAGGACTGGCATGGGGTAATCCTTCCCAAAGTCCTTCAAACACGATGAATGCCCAACATCCTCTGTCCTTTATGGGGAATCAACCAATGATGTCTACACAGATGCAAAATCCTTACGCTGGTCAGGGCCATGGTTTCTACCAGAATCCGGGCCAACAGCCAAACTTTTCCTGGCAACCTGGTGCCAGTCAAACTCCAGGACCCTTTTTCCCAGGCTATTAGCAGCAACCCAAACTACCATTCCTGGCAAGGTTACACTTGCCAGATTTGACAAGGTTGTTAAATGATCCTATTTGTCATGATCCACGTTGGCCTCCTATGCCAACAAAGTTGCCTTCGGACATTCCAAAGTTTGAGGCCAAGCCTAACGAAGATCCAGGTGATCACGTGACTACTTTTCATCTTTGGTGTTCATCTAACTCATTGAAAGATGACTTCGTCCAGTTGCGATTGTTTCAACACACTCTTATCGGGAGTGCCGCGAAATGGTACATCGAGCTCGATCGCTCAAGATACTCTTCTTTTGGCGAACTGGCAATGGCCTTCCTTAACCATTTCCAGTTACCTGTGAGATACGACGCCGACACAGAGCTGCTTGCCAATTTCGAACAGACAACAACGGACCATATCTCAGATCATATCCGAGAGTGGAGACGTCAGAAGAGTCTAATCAAAGTACCAGTCCCACCAACATTCCTGCTTGAGTGGTTCCTTAAGTCTTTAGTCCTACAATTATCCAAAGATGTCGCGACTTCAGGAGTTTTCTCCAAAGAAGATGCCATCATGAGGGCTCAACAGTTTGAGCTTATCTATTCTCAGTCTGGTTTATTATACAACATCCTGCCGGATGCACCACGATCGATACTGGACAAAACTAGACAGAGAGCTGGACCACATGCCGATGGTATTGTTGGCTCAGCACAAACCAAGCCCGCTGAGCAATTGACAAAGCAATTGCAACAGTTATCTATACAACACTCAGCGTCCAACCAGACTACTGCTTTGGCTGCTCCTCCTACCCAAACATCGGAAGTACACTCCGTGCAGATGACTAACCCAAAGGCCACCCAACAGCCTAAAGGGAAGAAAAAACAACGTAAAAAGGGTAAGGGGGAGAAAAAACCCACTGATAATGCTGGCAAGGGCACTACGGAAAAACAGAAGGCGAGGTATCCGTGCAACTTGTGTGTGGAAGACCACCCGACCCATCTTTGTCCACGTTTCGTCGTTCCGCACGACTTACTTTGAGGATCCGTGGATTCTTCCTTCCCCATCAGCCATGATGGATAAGACAGGGCACTCTGGTATGTCCGTGCCCTGGTCGGCGACTGAAGTAGCATACTCTTTAGTCCAACAAACTTCAGCTAACCCTGATCCGACTCCGGCACAAGAGTTGTATCCACTTCCAGAGCCTATTTGGGCTCAGGATTCTCTTGCTACCACCGATTCGTTAGACTTAGTATTGCCTTCTGACGAAGCAGTAATCAAAGCAATGACTAGTCCGGACAAACCTTGGGACGATCTTCATCACAGATCATATTTCCTCCCAAAGTTAAGCCGAATCAAAGCAGGAGAATTCACCGTGACTATGACTGGAGACAGGTCTTGTCATACTAATCCCTTATCTACACACAAGATCTATGCTAAGGGTAATATGGCAACCATTGCTGAAATGATACCTATCAATATCTCCAGAACCCCTGGCGTCATAGACAATGTTTTCGTTGGAGCATACAGCTCCCCCGAGGAGATGCCAGGCATCGACCCACAAAGAGTCTATCATGAGATAACTTTGTTGTTTTCCAAGCTCGCTTTGAGATCTGAAAGCAATATCCGGTGAGACTGCATTTATGCTTTTCGATCTCGTCTAGATTAACTGAGAAAAGTAACCATTATGGAGTCTTATTTAAGCCCTTTTCAGACTCCTTAAAGATGAAAAGATTGCCGAGTGACCTTGTTTCTTCACACTCGTTAAATTGGTCCAGAAGAACGTTCCTTAAACGGGTCTCCTTTTAAGCCCTTTTCAAACCCTCTAAACATGAAAAGATTGCCGAGCGATCTTGTGGTCTTTCACGCTCGTTAAACTGAAATTTGAAGTCACGTTTGTCCGACGGTAGTTTACCCCTTTTTCGGTCCAGACGACCAACTGTACGAACAAAGGAATACTGTATTGAATTCCCATTCTTTAGAAGAGTATCCTCAGGTATAATTTTATTCCTTTTTCGGGCATGAGGAATAAATTTACGAAAAAGAAACCCCCACGGAGTCCATAGTTAAGCTATTTTCCGACTCCCTAAAATTGAAAATATCGCTGAGTGACCTTATTCTTTCACACTCGTTAAATTGGGCCAGAAGAATATTCTTGACGGAGTCCATAGTTAAGTGTTTTTCAGACTCCTTAAAAGTGAAAAAATAGCCGAGTGATCTTGTCCTTTTCACACTCGTTAAAATGATTTTGAATTGACGTCTAATCGGTGCTAGTTTATCCCTTTTTCGAACCGACTAGACTATTATCGAAAAAGGTACCCTAATAGAGTCTCATTTTATGCTTTTTCAGACTCTCTAAATATGAAAAACCACCGAGATTCCCTTCTCTGGGTTCGTTAAACTTACATCGAAGGACGTTACCATTGTGTGTTCTATCAACCGCATTTTCATATCTTACCCATTATCCTTGTAACAATTTGCTTCTGTGTCTTAACACGTTTGGCCGCTGGAGGATTTTTCCTGAGTATCATTTCCCTAGAACATCAGTCTTGTCCTTGTGCCTTGAGCTTGTATGTTTGTAGTACTCGTTCCTCCATTGTAACGTAATATTCCTTTATTCTTTTTCAAAATCATCAAAAAGCACAAAAAAATCAAATATACCCCAAAAAGAGGATGGGAAAAGTATTTTCTTTATTGGCAGCATAATGAGTCGCCCTTGGATGAAGTACATCTGTCTCTTTGATCATCAGAATATGGGATGTAGTATGACCTTAGGAATCTTTTTCTCGCTATATAGAGTTGTGTCCTCCACCGTTTGGTTACTCTTTCAAACATATGGAGAGTTTGCGTTGCCTCCTGCTTCATAGACTTATGATTAACAAATATGCTGCCTGATTCTTATCATTTGTCGTGCTATTATCCAAGGGAAGTTTGTCACTAAGCCTGAGTCGGCCCCTCTGCAATATGTCTCTTGTCCGCATACCCGACCATCTTGAATGTCCAATCAAGTCCTTGTTCGAAATCACTGAAGCCTTCAGTCCGATCATCAAGATTATCAAGTCCATAACCGACGAGCCGTCGAAGACCTCTAGGTAGTGCAGTCGTACAATCATATTACACTCCTACCTGAGTTTTAGAAGATTTTGAAGTTGTTGCTCGAGCTCTGAAGTACAACCATCAGGCCGAATCAGCTTCTGGAAGATGGATACTCTATAAGTACATCTTTCTGATTTCAAGATGTAGCTCCGCTGTGTATTGTTCGTGGCTACTCTTTATAGTTATTTGACATGGATCTATAGTGTATTTGATTGGTAGCCATGGTTCTATTTTATCCCGAGCATGGGTATGCCCGTCTCGGTGAGACATTTGGTATTTTGCAGACGACACCTCCCGATTCCTGATTCTTGGGCTCACTCATTCAACATATCAGTACAAATTGGTAAAGAATTGGTAATGTATTTCAGCCATCAGATGCTCTTCTGACCTCACACATTAGGGGGCATCTATTATAACCCTAAATTGCACCACACATGCTTACCTGGCATTAGGCCAACCCATTTCCCTTCATTGCCAAAACATCTGATGAGAAACCTCTTTGAAAACCCTCTTGGGTAAAGGTACACGCGCCTTAACCCACTACTGCATGCGTGTGAACGCTGGCATACCTACTACAACCCGCGTTTACCTAACAAAACTCAAAAATAGGAAAGTTGCCGATGGGACAAAAAGCTATGGGTCAGTTAACTGAAACTCCCGACCATGCATGGCCGAGAGTTCGTCCAAAACCCTAGCTTCTTCTAGCCTATAAAAGAAGGGGTAGGGGTACTATTTGGAGGGAGGAAAATTATAGCGAAGAAACTCTGCCCATTTGCCAAATCCATTTGTCCCAACCCTTTATCCTTTCCTCAAGCCTAAGGAGAATTAACGCAAAGCAGTTGGAGGACAAAAGAAGAGGAGGAGCCCAGGATCAGGATCAAGGAGCGGTGGCTGATCTCTATTATTATTGTAAGTTGATTCATCTTGAGACTAATAAAAGAATACTTTTCCCGTCCCAATGCATAAGTTATATGTGGTTTGTGTAATTTATGCTTAATTTCTAACCCTCAAGTAGAAAAATAGCATGCATGCGTAGTGTTTTGTCTTGATTGCAGGATTAACTTTGGAAGGAGCAGAGCAAGTAAGAAGGCAAGGCGCAACGAAGGATCTACACCAAACATCAGTAAAAAGGTTAGTAGTTTCTTTCCAAGCATGTGTCTTGAAAGAGGGGTGTAAGTTTTGGGTGGTAGGTTAAAAGGTCATTTCTTTATGGTCAAAATATGCATGCAAGCCTAACCCTAGCTTGCTAGTTCATAGGGTATTATTTCCCAACAATAGCTGGATCCTTTGCTGTCGAGTGCCCTTGATATGTGTGTCCATGATATGATTGATGGATGCCTGTTGTATGTAGTCGGGGTTGAGATCTGTTGGTGTCAGCTGCTCTGCTACGTCTGAGGTGTCCAATAATGGTGGGAAATAAGGGCGAAGGAGGTCCACGTTGAACACTGGGTGCAGTCCAAGGAAAGGAGGAATGTTGAGCTCAAAATAATTATCTCCCATGGCCTTGGTGATGGTGTACAACCCATAATGGAGTGGGCGAAGCTTCCGATGGGGTCCTGTAAAGCGTTCTTTCTGCAAGTGCAAACAAAATTTGTCACCCACCTGAAACTTATGTGGCACCCGATGTTGATCATGGCGCTGCTTGTACTTGTCATTGGACTTCTGTAGGATATCCTAAACTTGTTGGTAGATGTGATGGATCCGCTCAATGAACCGGGTGGATTTGTTAGCTTCAGTTGGAGTAGGGTATGAGTCGGTCGAGGTGACCGCAAGGGGAAGTGAAACATCTATGGGACCCAATGGTTGGAATCCTAGCCCCACCTGAAAGGGGCTATGACTGGTTGAGCTATGTAGGTCTCGGTTGTAGCTATGTTGGACATAGGGAAGGCTCTCATCCCATGTGCGAGGGTGCTTTGAATTATACATGTGAAGGATATGAAAAATCATTCGATTGATGACCTCAGTTTGGCCATCTGTCTGGGGGTGGAAGGCCATGGATTTGGTGAGCTTGGTGTCTAGCAGTGACCAGAGGCTCAACCAGAATGTGCTGAGAAATCGAATGTTTCGATCTGAGACAATGGTTTGTGGGATTCCAAAATGTACCTAGACTCGTTCAAATAAGATCTTGGAAGTGGCCTTTGCTGTGATGTTCTTCTTGCAAGCAACCAAAATCGCCATCTTAGAAAAGAGATCAACAAACACAAAAACACAATCATTTCCCCGCTTGGTGGATGGGAGGTCTGACATGTAGTCCATTGAGATGGATTCCCATGGCCTATCAGGAGTAGGAAGAGGGGTGTATAGGCCCTATTTCTTAGTGGTCGGTTTGACAATAACGTAGGCAATGCAGGCCCTAATATACTTGCTGACCTCCTGTCGAAGTTTCAGCCAGTAGAAATATTTCTGTAGCATCACCACTGTCTTTTCAATGCCGAATTGTCCTGCCACCCGACTGTAGTGGGCTTCCTAGATCAGCTTCACTTGCTTGCTTGATGGAACACAGATATGGCCCAGACGACACAACAACCCATCTTGAAGATGACAATTATCAACAACTGCGTTTACACCCAACATTTGGTAGGTGGTGGGGAAGTCTGGGTCTGTCTCATAGAGTTGGGGCCATCTAGAGGTCTCATGGCCATAGGAGTCTATCACCGTGGTGAGTTCTGAGACTGGCGGTCTGCTGAGGCAATCAATGATGCGATTGGTGCTTCCTGTTTTATACTTGATGTTGAGGTGGAATTGCTACAAGTATTTGGACCACTTTTGATGGTGATCATTCTACAATTTTCCTTGTGTCTGCATGAACTGCAGTGGCTTATGATCAGTGTGGATGACTATCTCCTTCCCAAGAATGTAATGTCTCCACTGGTGGTAGGCTTGCATAATGGAGTACATTTATTTTTCATAAGTAGAGTACTTATGAACAACATATGATAGTGTCTCACTATGATAGGCCACGGGGTGGCTATGTTGAGTGAGAACGACACCCATCGCATAGTCTGAAGCATTTGTCTTGATCTCAAAGGGTTGTTGCAGGTCTGGTAGTGAAAGTACTGGGGCTGAGAACAAGTTCTGCTTCAAATCGTCAAATGATTATTGTTGGAACCGGCCCCACGCAAATTTCTCCTTACCACCACCCCTGGTTATTTAGCTAAGGGCCCATGCAATATGGGAGAATCCCAACACGAACCCGCGGTAGAAATTGGCAAGGCCTAAGAAGCTCCGAAGCTCAGTGAGTGCGGTTGGGGCTGGCCAGTCATGAAGGATTTGGATCTTGGCTAGATCCACATGTACGCCATGCTTATCAATTATGTAGCCTAGGTAATGGACCCTGTCCATGCCGAAGGAGAATTTTTCCAAGTTGGCATATAGCTTGTGCTTCCACAGGGTGTGTAGAACCTGCTGAATATGATGCAAGTGTTCGGCCCAAGTGTCGCTGTAAATGAGAATGTCATCTAGATACACAACTAAAACATTATTGGCGAATGGTCATAGGATATCATCCATCATCCTCATGAAAGTGGCTGGAGAATTTGTCAAACCAAAGGGCATGACCAACCATTCAAAAAGGCCTTCCTTTGACTTGAAGGCATTTTTCCATACATCTTTCTGTTCTATCTATACCTGGTGGTATCTAGACTTCATATCAATCTTACTGAAGTATTTGGCCTCCATGAGTGTATCAAGGAGGTCGTCGATTCGGGGAATCAAGTATCGGTTTCTGACTGTGATTTTATTTCAGAGCCCGATAATCAATGCTGAGTCGTTGAGTTCCATCTTCCTTCTGTACTAGCATGATTGGGCTCCTGCAAGGTGATGAGCTGGGATGGATGTGCCCCTTGTGGAGAATTTCTTGGATCTGTCGCTTGATCTTCTCATTCTCTAATAAAGAGCGATGATAGACTGGTCCATTGGGAAGCAGTGTGCCGGGGTTCAGATCGATGGGGTTCTTTACTTGGAATTGCAGAGGTACCCCAGTAGGTGAGGAGAATATATCTGATTATTCTTCCATGACCATATCTACTTGCTTCTGCTGTGTGGAGAGGTCGACCACAGAGACCCTAGATGTGGCTATGATCTTTCAATTATTTTGAGAGCTAATCAAAAAGAAGAAAAACTTCCCCATCTAAGAGATGACCTTCCTTCAATGCTTAGCAAAGATAAAGGAAATAACACTACGTGGGACTGCCTCGGGCATCCTGTACAATTTCCTGTTCAAAGTAATAGTAACACTACGAGGCCTAGACTCATATACAACATGTCATTTCCATAAATAAGGTTGGCTCAAAATAACATCTCAAACTTTGAGAGGATCAACATTAGACAATACCTTGTCTTTGAAGGGCTTGATGCTGTATGATAGTTGACACTGTTGGTTGACGTGGAGATCGTTTCCTTGGCGGAGCCATTCAATGGTGTAGAGTTGTGGGTGCAGTGTTGTTGGTAGGGCCAGTCGCTTAATGACCTCTGCTGAGATGAGTTTCTTCTGGCTACCGCTATCCATGATGAAGTGCAGCTGTGTGCCTTTTACCCACATCTATGAATGGAAGAGGCATTCTCCTTCTTCTAGTTCGTTTGGTTCACTAGGCTGGAGCTTGGTGGTAGAAACGGTGGCACTGGGTTCCCCGTCAATGATCCATCTTCCCCTTTCTATTACTGGCTCAGAGTCTGAACCCGCATTTGATTCAGAGACTTTTACTTCATCCATAAGAAACTGCTTTGAGTGGTAGTCAGTAGTGTTATGCCAAGGGATCTTATGGAAGTCGCACCACTTCCTGATATCTTTCTTTGTATTTCTGGTGTCCTTCTTTGATTGTGGATTGGACTGGTTGTCCTGATACTGTCTATCTTTGCTCTGTTCTTTGTTTTGTGGGTTGGGGCCGCCCTTTCCTGGATTTTTTTGTGAGGGGTTCCCAGACCCAAATTGCCACGTCTTTTGTTTGAGCTTCTGCTCTATTTTGACGGCATATCGGTAGGCCGCACCTAAGGATGAGATGTCCAAAAATACCATTTCGGTCTGGATGTATCTATGCAAGATACCAGATATATAAAATATGCAGTACAGAAACTAAATGCTAGAAATAACAGAATAACAGTAAAATATCCAGCATAATCTTCACAATACACAGAAATGATATACGAAATAGCAACAGAAATAACACTTGAACAGAAATAACACTTGATTCAGATAGCAATGTTCACAGGCCTCTTCGAGGGGGAAACCTCCAATCGAGCAGAGCTCTGTTACAATAATATCCAAGCTAGGGTTCTCATACCCTCGACTCCTATTTATACTAAAAAGAAGCATCTAGAGGAAGATCCTTCTAGAAGCGGA
>ML801529.1:26257-49943 GCA_009831015.1 Picea engelmannii | reverse complement strand
AAAAGAAGCATCTAGAGGAAGATCCTTCTAGAAGCGGAAGCTTCTATTAGGTCTTCTTACATCCGCCTTATTCTATTTTATTGAAAGGTCTTATTAATATTGACCTTTATTACATCCGAATACATTGATATACCTATGTGTGGGTTAGGACCTTAACAATCTATGCATAGCATCATGATACTTGAGCACCAGATGTCACTCTGAATATTTGATACCCATCTTGGTGCGCAAGGTATGAAAGATATTCGTGAAATCTAGCACTGCTTGGTCTCTTTCTTGCCGCAGTGTGGTCCATTTGGTATACAAGTCGTCATAACTTCCAACAGGGTAGTATTGTTCCTTAATAGCATCCTTGAAGGAATCCTAGGTGGCTGTGACTGTAAATAATGAGGGTTCCTCTATTTCCTTTTGCTCACAAAAAGTTTCCCACCAATGTTTAACATGGGGAACGACTTTGAGGAGTGCAAAAGTAATATTTTCTCTATTCAAAAAGTTATGGACAAAAAAATACCCTTCTTGTAGATTCAACCACTTGTCTACAACATATGCATCTATCTAACCTTCAAATATAGGAATATCTAAGTTTATTTGTACCTTGAAGGGGGTGGCTCCTTCGCTCGAAGAAGATGCATCGCCTGCTGGTAGCCGCTGAAGGATTTTTGCGAAACTATCCATCATCTCGTTCATTTGTTGCGTGAAAAATTACTAAATCAATAGTTTGAAAGGATCTCCTATCCTGTCATCTTTATTTTCTCCTTCCATGAGAGGTTGCTTGGGTGTGTGAGAGCTTTTGTCTTCAAGAGAAACAAGCTCGAGACCCAACTCTTTGTACTCCGACCTCGTTGGGGACATGCATTAAGATGACAAGGAGAAGACCGATCTGATACCACTGATCCAAATTTTATGAGCATAATGAAATGAATACATATTATTAATAGGTGTTTAACACAAAATAACAGAGATACAGTAAAACTAGTTTTCTATTCAATAAGGAAATAAGCTGAAACTGTAAAACGCAGCAGAAACAAGCTTGCTGGAATGGTGGCGGCTTATCTCTGAGAAGAGATGTTACAAATGCACTCATTCACAAGAATATGATTAAAATGAGGCTCTAAAGGCATTTTTACAATAAACAAGAATTCCAAAAACCCTAAACATCCAAAAACCTAACCCTAGGAGATGAAACGCCAAAAGTCACGTGGGCCCCGTTTGGGTAAGTTAGTACATCAATTTCCCGGGGTCGTAACTTTTGCATACAATCTCTGTTTTAGGCATGTGATAGACCATTTGAAAGGTATCATCGAGGAGATTAATTTTTTTGGGCTCAGTCATACTTTTAGGAATCATTGAGAAACTTGATCCTGAAAAACTTTCATTTAGGCCCTCAAAATGGCCCTGAAAGTTAAAACTGCTAAAAATAGTAAATTGCCAAAATTGTCGTAAAACTGTTTTGAGCCAATTGGAAAAGGTGAGTGGCCACCGATATCCACCTGGATCATGTGCTTGTATCTTGGGACAATTTTAACTAAATACACATCAAATAATTATACAGTGTTCCAAATCAAGTTCTTATATCTTCTCAACCTCTCATTCTTAGTAGCAAATTTCTCTTTTACTTGGGATACTACCAAGTCAGAGTCACCCATAAACTTTGCACACTTAATCTTTCCATAGAGGGCTATATCGAGTCCGATTATTAAAGCTTCTTATTCAACATTGTTGTTTGTACAATTGAACTTAAGCCTATAGGAGAAAAATGTGACTTATTTAGAAGGGGCTATAAGGACAATCCCAACACTAGATATTGAGCTAGAGTGGGCACCATAAAATTCCAATGTCCAAATATCACCGATGTTTTTACGCACTTCTACTTAAGCTGTAGGGTCAATAGCGTAAAAATTACCCATTTTTTCATCCAAATGCATTATCTCATCCATAGAACTCTGGGGAGCTTCAACTTGGTATCTTAGAATAGTTTTTATATAGAGGGTGACAATACCCCCTTCGGGGTGAGGGATAGTGGCATGGGATAAATCCATTTGAAGACTACCTCCCAAGGTTGTGGACCATTCTCTAGACAATAGCATCCCCCAAGCATCAGGTACATCCATTACTACAACATCCATAAGAAGGGATATATCAAGGTAAGCGACCAAGCTAACTTTAAGGTCCTTGGCGAGACCATAAATAGGGATGGCTCTTGAATCAATTCCACACACATTTCTATAGGGAAATGTAATCTTCAACTTAAGTTGATTCATGAATTTAAAAGACATAACATTAGTGGAAGCACCTGAATCAAACATGCATTTGTGGAGGAGGAGTTCATTTACCACCAATGAGATGAAGTAAGGGGTGTGCCTTCCATTCTTCCTATCAATATTTGTATCATGGAGAATTACATGAGGATCAATTTCATCTTGAAGGTAAAGAGGTTCCTTAACGCTAAGGCCTTGTGAAGTTATAGTGTTGGTAATTTTTTTTACCTCACAATCATTATCCTCCTTGGGAATGACATGGATAGAGTTTCCTTCAGAAGATTCATCCATTTTCTTGGATTATTTATTCATGAGACTTAGAAGTTATGATCTGGTTCTCTTAGTAGCTTTGGCATTCTCAAGTTCCCATCATTTTCTAGAAATGAAAAAGGTTTCTTAGGAGGAATTACTAGCACAATTGATGTTGTTAAGGTCATGATTGTAAAGGTTGTATTCCTTGTCAAGAACATCAATCTTAGCAATAAGTAGTTCTTGGTCTTGCTTAATTTTCCTGAGTTTTTGTTCTTGAGTAGTTGGGTGACTCACCTTTTCAGAATGACTATCTAGTTTGAAAGAAGTTAAGTCAACTTCTATATGGGAGGTGAGATCTCGTTCTTTAAGAAGGCATTTGGGAGACTCTTCTTTTAATATGAAACCAATTTTCCCTTGGAGGGAGTAAATGTATCGTATTTAGATAACTTCTTCTTTGGGATTAGAATTATTGGGAAAGTCTTCTAATAAAGCATCAAATCTTGCCTTGAATTTAATAATAGGCTCTTGCTCCCCATTTTGTGATGTGATAAAATTGAGAGAAAAGAAAGGCACCATCCTTCTCAATTTCCCACTTCATTAATAAAAAATTCTCAAAAGTTTCCCAGGTCTTTATGCTTTTCCTAGGAAGGTTATCATACCATCACTTAACATCCTTTATTAATGAAGAGACTATAAGAGTCTCATCATATTGATGTTCATAATGCACATTGTGCAAGCCCAAAGCGCTATAAAATTTGTTCAAATTCTCTTTGGTTGAAACATCATTGTTACCAGAGAACCTAAGAAGCCAAGTATCAACATCATCAAGAAGATCATGGGGAAAAACTCAGATTCTTGTCATGTCTAAGGGTTTAAATCTATTATCAGTCGATGGTCAAGGAGCCATTTGTGATATGGGATGATTGCTAGGATGTCTTTTTATGAGTTCTCATAGTTGGAGTCGCTATATGATCTCTTTAGGGGAGGATCATCAAAGGTAAAGAAAATGATTCTTCCCTTAGTGGAGTCGCTAGGTAAGCTTGTAGAATAAAGGCTTGGCGGAAATCTTACCAAATTATTTCGTAGGGAAAATGGCTCAATTCTCCCCAGCAACGACGCCAAATGTTATCACAAGATTTGTACTTGTGCAAAGCCCTTCACAAGATGCCAATATTTTGTAACAATTAGAAGTACTTGTCATTGTAAACTAGACAAGTACTTCGCTTCTTTTAGTGAAGGATAGAGGTCCAACACAAGGGAGGCTTCCCTAGTGACTTAAAAGGATCCGATAAAAATATTAACCAAGCCCAAGGCCACTTATCTTGGTCACTGAATAAGGTAAGTTAGATATAGAAAAGTGAAAGGTTGGGATTAGTTTACAAGGTAATTTGTTAACCTATGCGAGACAAGAAATATTCCAATGCATATAATGGTCAAATACCAAGTTAAATAAACTACCAATCACTTCTAGATGCTAACTATCAAGTAAATCGAATTACTGTTGTAATATTGCAACAATGAATAAGTGTATATCACCAATGAGTAATTTATAACAACAATAAGAAAACCAACCTAGAAAATTAGCAATTATATCTTAGAATTTAGCCTTCAACAAGTAGAACAATATCCAATTGCTAGACAATGATTTTGAATGGTTTTAGACATAATATTAAGTAAGTATTCATAAATGATATCAAGCCCTAATGGCTGTAGACAAACTTTTATAACAACATCAATAAATTCACCTTGTTTGATAAACGTTGAGTTAGGTTTAGTGAGTGAGAAAGGTTAACTATCTAGTTATAAAGTTATTTAGAGAGAGATATTTCTAGCTAATGCTAGGGTTTCAATCATCACTTGCAATCAATAAGACTAGTGTTGATTTTTCTTCTTAGGGAAATGGATTCAATGCATAGTGTTAGCACATGAAATGTTTAGTAGTCAAAAATTCTAACCTTAGTCCATGTAAGAGTCTTGGTGTCATGATAGTGTTCATCATCATGAAATAAATAGGGGTCAACATTCGTAGCCTAAATCCTGACCATTTTCAAATTTGTTATATCGAAGGAGCAATTTATAGTTTCCTCTTGCAACAGTAACCTTATCCACTATATTACTCTGCATTGCGAACTCTCTGTATTTTGATAAATCAAAAAATTTTCAGTTGAGATTCATCTAGGTCCGAGGTTTTAACTTGTCAACTCATATTTTTCTCGTCAAACGTGGAAAATCTTGCAAGATTTTCATAAAAAACCTAGTTCAATTCACACTGCAAACTGGCACTGCGTACTTAACCACTGATGCTACAAACCCTCTGTTTTACACATAATTTCTTCAATTCTACTTGTCTGTAGCCTCATCCAAGTTGGATTTCTGTTCTTCGTTTCTCACCTCCTACTTGCAACCTATTCATCCTCCAACTGTTGTTGTGCATACAATTACAACTTAACTGATGATTTTGGGTCTTGAGCTAAATTTAGCATCTTCATATGATTTCTCCAAGGTTACTTCATGTTTCAAGAGGTTTGTAGCAGGCCCTAGAAGGATTTTCCCAACTTCTTATGCGATTTTTTAAAGTTTGGAATCATTTTGGAGGTAAACATGCACCTACAGGAAATTTCGCAGCGTGTGCTGTCAAAGGCGTTGCGAACTGGTATTTTGGGACAGTTTGCAACAAATTAGTACACAACAGAGTCATTTTTTCATCATAACTTTTAAATGCCGATTTGCGTTCTTCTGAAAATTTTTGTGGAGATGAATCATAATATCATGGATTTTCTGACCAAAAATCAGTGTGACCCAGTTTGTTGTTTGGGAGAAAAGTTGAAATCATCACCTACATGAAAGTTCACAGTGCATGCTATTGAAGGCGTTGCAAACTCTAATAGTTTGATAAATCCGAGTTGTAGGAGGGATTCCATCTGTTTGAGGGGGTTAAAATTGTTTCCTAGGAGGTATTTGGACATGAGAGACGTGTTCTATCACCAAATCAAGCAGCATGACCTGTTTCAAAAGACATTTATCACAATAGACAAGATCCAAAAAAATAGGAGCTAGGTGGATTTTTTGTTTCACCTTGTTGTAACAATGCCTACATAAAAGGGAATCCAATGCAACCACTTGGGATTCGACGTCTTTAGAGTAGGAAGGATTGATACACTATATATAGAAATGGTTTTGTTTATGAAAGGGTTGGATTCATGATCCAAGAGAGGAGAGAGATGGAGGAGTAGTTTAGTTTCTCATTTGTAAGCCCGAGGGCCTGTTTGTAATCAACATATTTGCCATTAAATATTCGTGAGAGTTGTTTATCATATTATATTCTTTGTTTTCCATTTCTCTTGTCATCCTCTTGCTTGAATATATTGCAGGTTTTGAGGATCATAACTGCCATTGATTTATGGATTCATTAACAACAGAGGATCTGCTGTAGCTTTCCCATTAAATCATTGTTTATTGTTTAAGCAATATTTAATTTGTTTGCATAAAGGATCTTTGTACGATGGATGCTCTTATTTTTGTCACATTCTCTATGCTTCTACCCATAATTATATAAAATTTTATCTGGTATACAATTTAAATGCCTTTTATCTGTAGGATTTTATGACTCCATGCCCAATGGAATGCCTCTGTAGACAGTTTGCTCCCCTCTCCCTTTATTACTCAGTCTTGCTGATCCACTCAAGTATAAACTTGTTTTAACCATTTATATTCTGATGGGTACTAGGATTACACCTATATCAGTCTAGGTGTGACTTTTAGTGCTAACACACAGATTGAAGATCAAGTTAGAAGGAAAATAAGATGTTAGAGAGAGAAACCCTAGGACTATACCCTCATAGGCTTAGGACGTCCCCTTCCTTCTAAGACATATAGTTTGGATAAACAATAAAACTATGTTTTAAACCCTAGGGATATACAAAATATTAATGCTTAGAATGAAACCCTAGTCAATACAAACCTTAGGGGGATAGAGAATCCTAACCCCTAAGACAAGCCTTGAATGCTTCAACTAAAACAAGGGGGATGGTTTGAAGAAGGGGATAAACAATCTTAACCCTTCTATTATTTTTCTCAAATAGCAAAGACAATCGAGGTAACTTGTAATTATTAACCATCTAATAAATCATCTCACCAAGATAAACCATGAAAAACACTTGAAATTACAATAGATTACTTACTAAACCAAGTCACATGCTTGAAGAAAACCCAAGTCACAATATCATCCACCAAGAATAGTGAAAACACCTCCAATACAAGTGCACACTAGCACTCTAAGTGAATAATAGAGAAAACAAGACATGTAATGGTGATTTCACAAGTGAGTGATTTATGATTTGATAAAGTGAGCGCTCCCTCTATTTATAAGAGGTAACCCAATGCCTATGTCCAAAATAATTAAGTAAAACAACAAAAATCCATGATACAAGTGGGGCCGACCCCTAAAAAATCCCTTAACAATTATAATACATGCAAATACACCACAATAGGGTCACACATGCGGTGATTTCAAGCTCCCAAAGGGTGAAGAATGCTTCCCAATGCCACATTTCATCATCAAATCGGGAAATCAAGGTGGAATATCCTCATCAATTTCTGTGTCACATATCAAGGCCATCAAGTGATTTCAAATGGAAAGCAATCCCCAACATCATCAACAAACCCTAGGAAATGACACCATCATCAATAACCCAACGCCAAGGGTGAGAAGGCCAATGTCAAGGTGGGATGATCATACGCCACCTCTTTGAGTGGTTTCATATCATGATCAAGTAAAGTGTCCTCCATCAAATGATGAATAAAGGTATGGGGTGAATTGTCCAAGGTGTGGGATTTTTGCCCCTTTGTTTTCCATCATGACCATATCTATCAAATGAGAGCTTATTTGACCATCATCCACAGTCTAGGAGGTGTGAGAGTATGCATATAAAGGAGTTCAATAATAAGGTGACCCAATGATTTGCAACACACATACTGTATCATGTACAAAGTGCACAACATTCTAGGGTGAAAGCACCAAAACACTCTCCAAATTCTATTTCAGGTGCACTAAAGTCGGTCAAAACCACGGACTCAAGTAAAACCAACAATCACAAGCTACAATAGTTCTAAGAAGCATATAAATTAAGACATCAAGAAATACAAAAGACAAATGAACAACTTTGATTGTGTATCCCCTTCAATATTCACACAAGCCAAAGACTTTATGCAATTTGGCAAGCTTGAGTATGGGAGGGCCATTAAAGCAACCTATTAGGTGTGCCAGTGCCCAAGTAGAGAGATATTTCCTAGAAGAACCAATAAGAGATATGTAATGAATTTCAGGTGGTCATGGGGTTTACTTCTGGGCATGGGGGGTTTTTAACATGAAAGACAATTTATGGACTCACCTCCATTAGTGCCTTTACAGAGGGTGCGCTTGGCGATTGAGTTACCCTTTCCTTGACGCTTTTTTCATTCTTAACCCCTTTTATTTGCCTTTTTCTTTTATTTTTTTATATGATTTGTGAGTCCCCTTAAAAAGGTTACAAGCATAACACTTCCTTTGCATTCACAATATATTCAAGTCCTTTTTGATATATGAATTCATTTATTTTCATTAGGACTAAGGGAGATCACCATTAATGAGGGGGTGGAGCTCAATTGTGGACTCACGACTCTTAATTTTCCTAATTATCCAATTTCTTTCTTTTTTTTCTTCCAACTGCAATATACTTCTGGGCCATTAGTGCCTTCTTCTCATAAGACATGTACATGCCTTTTTTGTGTACATGTAACCACATTACCCAAAAGGTGGGAGAATGGAAGGATCAAGGATGGAAGATGGTAGGCGTGATCAAGAATGGCATGTTACCCTTTTCAAGGAACCCCCAATAGTACCCCTTTTCCCTAGGAGTGACAAGACGAGACTATGATGCCCAGGATGGCCACCAATGTGAAAAAAGACAAATATTCCAGGTGTTGCGACCATTTCTTCGAGTGAATGGCGAGGTTGTCAAGATAGGCCAAAATTATGTGAACCAAGTCATGGAAATAGAATGACACGAGTCTCTAAAAAGTGGCTCCAATGTTCTTTATTCCAAAAGGAATAACCTTGTACATGAAGGTTCTTCAAGGAGTAGTAAAGGTTGTCTTTTATTGATGTTGGGGTCAAACTTTGATTCAATTATATTCTAACTAATCCCATAAAGGAAAGAATCTCGTGGTACACACAAGCATCAATAATTTGATTGATGAATGGCATCAAGTAATTATCTTTGGGATATGCCTGATTTAGATCATGCAGGAAATAAGTGCAGACACAAATGGTTTCTTTTGTATTTACAATAGGTGCATGGTTATAAACCAATGAAGTATATGCAATAAGGTAAATGAATACTGCATGTTGTAGTTTATCAATTTCAACTAGGTGGTAATTTATAGGACACATAAATTGAGTTAATAGGTATCCAAGGGAAACCCTCTAAAGTGATAAGCTCTAATAGCATGTCGACATTAATCAAAAAGGGACATCATAATGTAATTGCATAATTTTGCTCACTATATGTTCAAACATCTTTATCCTATGCTCCAATGGATATCCAAATAGTTATCAACAATCATTCCAAGGTATTTGGAGATATGCCTATGGGTCTTCCACCTGCTCGAGATCATGACCATGCTATTCATTTGAAACCATGAAGTATACGAACTAACATTAGAATTTACATGTATTCATATGCACATAAGAGTTAGATTGAGCGTATGGTCCAAGAAATGTTAGATGTAACAACCTATTCTCCCCCAAGTCTATAATTATGATTGAGACTTAATGACTGTAACTGATGAACAATGTAATTGTGTCTTATGTTCAATAAAACCTTCTAACAAGTTGACTGAAGGGGATGCCTTGAAATACTGGACATGAATCACAGGAGGGAACTGGTGAGGGGAATTGAGGATTACTTTTTTTCCCAAAAGAGATTTACCTCTACTTGAGAAAACATTGATGACTAAATATGTTGAAGTTCCTTACTTTCCTTGGCACGAAAGAAAAAAATTAATGAGACTCGACCAAGTGGTTGAAGCAGTTAATATTGTCTTTAGATATGTACAGAGGAAATGGTTGGTACGATTGTAAATGTCAGCTAGAGGTACACCACAGAGGTCCCCCTTCAATTTTGATTTGGGAGCTTGACTCTCAGAAGCTTCTGATAGAAGCAAGGGGAAGAGCATGAGGAAGGAAAACAAGGAGAATTCCCCAAATAGATAGATGAAATAGGGATAAGGGAGGATACACAAGTGAAAGAGAGAGCATGAATGCGTGCACCATCAAGAACAAAGGAAAACTGAGAAGTTTATGTGAGGAAAATAGGAAGCTTACCCAATGACCTTGTGGTCAAGTGGAAGCAAGAAATTTCCTAGACTCAATCTTGAGAAGAAAGGGGTTGCAAGTTGATGATTGCTGGAAAATAAATGGCACTGGTAAGGGGAGGATGTTGAGGGACTATTTCGTAGTGAAGGGAATACCTCGTGAAAGGAAATTCAGCTAGGAAGGCATCTTAGAAGCTCGTGGAGACCATGGACTCAAAGAGGGGTAGAAGGGAATTTCTGCTGATGCTGGTTAGTGAAGGAGAGTAGCCTTCATGGTTAGATACAAAAATTGTGAGATATATGGTGAGTTTCCCTTGTGGTATCATGGATTGACATGAGGGTGGCATGCTATATAAATCATAAGTACATCAAGGTCGAGGCCTTCACCCTCAGTCAATTGGTTGTCTGGTTGTTATTATGAGACAAATAAGTGTTCATAGTGTTCCTTGTAAATATTTTATAAATGAATGTTAATGCTTGCATTATGATTTTGAAAGGAATTTGAATATTTTGAATGACTATTTAAGATTAAAATTTGTTTAACTGTTGAGCATAAACCTAGAAGGATAAATACCCACTTTTTCTCAAGTGTGAATATATTTTTTATTAGGTCTTCTGACCCTATGAAATTTTTGTGCTTTGGAATGGAAATTTTATAGGATATTAAACCTTGTATCAAGTTTCCAATAAGATATGCCTCCTTTGTGTTAAGTGTGCAATTTAATGGCCTGAGAACCATTGAATGAAATTCCCTATTCATAGGGGAAGGTGAAGTGTATATTCATTTGGGGAGTGACCTGGTTTCCCTTGAGTTTTCCTTTTCGAGTGATGGAGAAGTCCATGTCGGGCCTTGAAGTCCGCCCATTTGTTCTCTTGTATATCATTCAAGAAGGTATTTGACCATAGATCCTATTCGATGTAGATTTTCTGAGATACCTGCATAGAAGATCTAGCTAACAATGAAACAAACATAACATGCAATGGTGTGAAGAGAAGAGACAAAAAAATGGAGGAAAGAATGAAATTATTTCTATTAACCATATTTCACACTCAAAGAGTGAATAATTTACAATAGATATAGGCTACATGAGTAACTAATGCATCATAATAGTGATCTAGAGAGATCTGGACACTCATTGACAGAAATTGGAGTGAAATTCCACCTTGTCCTAGTTAACTGATCCATGCAATCATCAATTAATCGAGTCACACGTGTGGAAGTGGGAGAAACACATGCAACAACGAGTGATAAAATCGAGGTTTCCATGCATGAGTGACCTCCACTAGTATAACTGAGTGTAACTAACTCTGAACTGAAGATGAATGTCTTATTTTGTAGAGGAATATTCTCTAGAGAGAATATTCTCATCTAAGGAAGCATTCTCAACATTGAACTATCAAACTTAGGAAAGCAATTCTAGGAAAATAATTCTAGGTTAGTGTGTAATATCGCCAACACCCCCAAATGTTTTTTTTTTCAAATCATATATGTTATAATTGTTGATTTTTCTATATGAGAATATATTGTATTCAATATATTATTACAATGATGAGTGTTCCATATATAGAGAACATATGGTGACCATCCATGAAAGGACACATTCCTTGGATAATCAATAACTATTTATTATTATCATTTACTTATTATAAATATTATTTATTAATCAATAATTATATTATTAATTATTAATCTAAGAGAATGTCTTCCCGATGTTGTCCAAACATCAACACTCCCTCTCAACGAGGGAGATATCATACATCATGCCAAGCTTTTCTATGAAGTATATAAACTTCACCCTAGACAAATGACACTTATCTGTTAGTCTCAGGAGATGTCTCTCTCCTACTTGAACTAAGGGGAATCTCCCCCCGCGACTCTCCCTTTGAGCCAACTGACTCTCTCTGAGGTCAGGCTCACTATGGGTTTGCATGTGATAGCACCTTGCATATTGATTCTTTATCATTCCTTGTCAAATCACCATGACTAGGACAAAGACCACAACAGGGCTATTCACCATAGGTACACCCTTGCGAATGAATGTCAACTCGATGCTAACTTACACGTGGAAAACACCTCAAGCACCTTGAGTCCATATTATTCCTTGTCATGATCAAGGAAGGACTATGCCTGGGCCCATTTACCACAATTACACCTTAGTGATAAATGTATCCTATCTCCCTTGGTCTGCAGCCTAATCTAAGAAAAAGTCCATGCAATGCTGAAACATCAACACTCTCTCTTAGATAGGGAGGTATATTTCCATAATAGTACACAACTATTGTCTAGAGACACACAGTCTCCGCCAGTGGTACACAACTATCGTAGTAGCAAAAGGTTTGTCACACATGACATTCCCATGTGGACTTCTATAGGCTACTCCCTCTAGAAACACTAGGGTAAAATCTCCATACTGTGTGACGTCAAGGTAAAATCCCTTGACATGTCCTCATGTTCTCTCCACAAGGGATGTTGGGATATAATCCCAAGCCCACTTATCCCTTCTTGGATAAGTGTCCTCATAAATCAATTCAACTCAGTCATAGAGGAGTACGATTTGGAGAATTTCTGTGACACATGGCACTCCCATGTGGACTTCTAGAGGCTACTCACTCTAGAAACACTAGGGTCAACTCCCCATAGTGTGTGACGTCAAGGTAAACTCCCTTTACATGTCCTCCTATGATATCCACAAGGGACGTTGGGATATAATCCCAAACCCACTTATCCTTTATCAGATAAGTGTCCTGAGAGATCAACTCAACTCATTCACATAGGAGTACGATATGGAGAATGTCTCAAGAAGTTGCAAACATCAACACTCCCTCTCATTAAGGGAGAAATTCTCTGCCATGCTAAGTATGTGATGTAAGTACTCAAACTTCATCCTCATAAGGGTTTAGTAAGAACATCAATGACCTTCTCATCTATAGGAAGGTATTGCACCAATACTGCCTTCCTCTGCACTATGTCTTAGATGGAATGGTACTTGATCTGTCATGAAACATTGGATTCTCTGAGAGATTCAAATAAATCTGTTTATCATAATGAATAACGGTGGAATCCAACACATGTCCAAAACAATCTGCAAGGATCTTGCAAAGCCACACTACTTCACAGACTGCCACACTCAATGCAAAGTACTCTGATTCTGCAGTGCTCGAAGCCATAAAAGTCTATTTCTTGCTACACCAAAAAACCATGGTAGATTCCAAAGTGAAGTAACACCCGTGGGTGCTCTTCCTGCCCACTCCACTCCTTTTCCAATCATAGCTAGTATATCCCTGCAATCTCATGTCAATAATGGAAGTATATCTCAGACCATGTCGAACTGTGCCTCGCCTATATCTCAACACATGCCTCACAACAATCCAATGTGTTTATCTCGATTGACTCATAAAATAGATAAATGCACTCACTGCATAGTAAATACATGGACTGGTGTTAACCAGATACATCAATGATCCAATCAACTATCTGCATAGGGTCGGATCAATCTTGTTGGAATCAGTATAAGACACACTTATTTTCTTTAGATTCATCACCATTGGTGTAGCCATGGGATTACAGCTCAACATCCTAAACTTATTCAATATCTCAATTGTGTACTTCCCCTGACTTAGAAAGATCTCATGAGTTCTTTTCCACACCTCTAGTTCCAAGAGGTAGTGAATCATACCAAGGTCCTTCATCTCAAACTTAGAGGCCAATGCATACTTGCATTTAATAATAAGGCTCTCTTTACTAGTGAGAAATAAATCATCAACATAGAGGACCAAAAAACAAGGACTCACTATTAACAATTTTGTAGTACAAGTTGGGTTCAACGACATTTTTTCTAAAGCCCAAACTCATCAGGTGTCCATCAATCCTCACGTACCAAGGTCAAGGTGCCTTCTTGAGTCCATACAGGGCCTTCTTCAACTTGCACACACAATAATCCTTCTCATGTATCACAAAACTATCTGGTTGCTCGATGTATACTTCTTCCTCAATATATCAATCAAGAAAGGTTATCTTCACATCCATATGATGTAGTATTCAACCCATGTTTGCTGCAAAGGAAATAATTGTTTGGATAGAAGTGTATCGAGCAATAGAGGCAAGTGTCTCCTCATAATCTATTCCCTCCACCTGAGAGAATCTTCTAGAAACAGATCTTGTTTTGTGCTTCTCGATGCTCCCATAAACTGTGTGTTTGATCTTATAGATCCACTTGGAAGTCACTACAGACTTCCCCTTAGGTCTCATAAAAATATCCCACACATCATTCTTCATGATGGACTGATACTCCTCCATAATGGCATCTTTCCATATTGGATGAATAAATGCCTCCTCATAATAGGAAGGCTCAGAATCAATGATGTGGCTCATAGATGCGACATAGCACATATATCTCTAAGGTCTCTTTCTCTCTCAGAAGGTACCATGAGGAGTTGTATGTCCTTCTACCTCCTGCAGAGTCTGACGCGCCCATGCAGGTCACTTTCGACCTACTGCAATGTCTCTGGGAACATTGTCACACACCCGACCCTGAAGTACTTTTTTAAGGGACAGGGTATAATTTTTTTTCTTTTCTCAATCACCTCAAATATTATGTATCACAACTCCATCATCTTATTCTCATCAAGATCTTTCCAATGATGAGAATCATGAAATTTTTCCATTCTGGAACTTAAAAATATAATTATAATCTCTCCCTTCTCATGGGTAAATGAGTAATTTTTTCTTCCTTATTACCGTGCTTTACTAGTCCTACTAAATTTAAGGAAATATGGTCCTAAAACAAGGGTTTACCTTCACAGTGAAATTTTTACATTTCTACCCAAAGTTACAACCCACCACAATTATGGGGATCGTTCCCAAATTGTAGGAATTTAACACAAGTTTAGCATAAGCATTTGTTAATGCCTAAATAGAGTTTTGAGATCTTCTGTATTTTAATTCAATTATGAAATTCCATGTTTATTTCCTAATTATTTTTCCTTACTACCCATTATTAATGACTTATACATTTTTCAATATTTGGGTTGTTTCCCTAAATTGCAAACCCAGATCTGATATGCTCTAAGTCTTCTATAATAAGGCTTGAGAGCAAATTAAAATAGAGCAGTAGTATGCAAAAAATACTTTCTCTCTTATTTGATGCTTAATAAAATTTATTGTTCCTTCATTATTGCATATGAATGATTTACACTATGAAACTCAGTCAACCTCAACATTCACTCCCATAATTTAGCACAGGAAGTCACATGGTGAAGTTGTTTACCCATATAGAAATTTAGTTGTAAAATTTCCACATTCACACTTAAATTCTCAAGGAAATTTTAACATAAAAATGAACTTATATTTCTCTAAAAACACAAGCTATAATTATTTTCGAGATTAACATTGTAGAGATTTTGAAAAAATATAATTATCTAGCATCCATAAAGTGTTGTAGCTGCTAAAAGGGGTTCCCTTTTCCACCCAACCATAGATACAACAACTCTTGGACGGATTTACCACTGGCCACCCCCTAGATAGATCATTATTCTCTAAGAGAAATTCTTCCTTTTTTTTAGCAACAACCAGTGATGGAGATCACTCTCATCTTCTCACATGAATTTAGCAGATTGTTTCTCTGTTCACCAAGAAAGAGGGTCTGCAATGAGTGATTCCTCAATCACTCATCTTCTATGCAACCACATTTATAAACTTGGTTAGAAACGTTGCCCAACAATTCCCATCCCCAGAACAAAATTCATTTTTTAGATCTCTTCCAAACCAGAGAGCCCCACATGTTATCCCTCTTCAGAAATGGTCACCAGACCCATTCCCTTTGCATCCTCTCCTTCTGCCCACAAATTTTCTTCATTTTCTTGCCTTCCTCAACAAGATTTCGCGGGTCCAATCTCCAATTTTTTGGGTCAGGTTAGGGATTTTCCAGGTGGGTACTTTTCCCATATCCTCATTCATTATTGAGGAGGACTTCCAAACTACCATCCTCACTAGTAATTTACTTCTTTGGGTCAGAGGACTATTCTGGGTCTGAATTATTTAAATCCAATAGAGTACTAGTCTGGTAGGGGTCATCTCAACCATTACTGGTTTCCCTCCCCATCTCTCTCATGCATCATGATCTACCTTGGAAGCCCCTTCAATAGTTATGCAACAATTTTCATTTTAATTAGTAACAAAAACATATATACATTACCTTTTATAACAAAAAGGTTCATCGATTCCAACATCCACACATATTCAGTCTGCCCATAGTATTTTAATAGGTTATAATTATATTTACATGGGTATTACAATACCCTCCCCCTTAAAGGAACATCGTCTTCGATGCTCTACCTGCCACTGTGATCTCTATGTACAACTATAAACAAAAATGGGTATGCCTGTTTCATGGCATCCTCCATTTCCCATGTAGCTTCATCTGGACCAAAGTGTTTCCACCACACCTTGACCTGTGCAATGGTTCTATTCCTGAGTGGAATTTCTTTCCTGTCTATTATGCGTTGTGGATCTGGCAAGAATTCTCTCTCTGGTTCCATCTGAATCACAAACCAATCAATTATATGATTAGAATCATGTACACTTTTCTTCAACAAGGAAACATGTAAAAAATTACGTGTTTTCATTGTGGGAGGAAGTGCTAGTCTATATGTTACAGGTCCCACTCTATCCAAAATTTCAAAGGGTCCACAATACCGAGGTTCCAACTTGGCACAAGCTTCCATTCTCAAGGAAATTTTTCTGGGCCTAACTCAGAGATACACATAATCCCCTGCTTTGAACTCCCTAGGAGTCCTTTTTCTGTCTGCATAGCTTTTTTGTCTATCCTGAGCTATTTTCAGATTCTGTTTTATTTGAACTACTTTTTTTCCATTTTTTTTTATTATATCTAACCCGAGTGTAATTTTGTCCATTGAGTTATTCCAACTGATTGGAATATTGCATTGTCTACCATAGAGATCCTCAAAAGGGCCCATCTTCAATGAATCTTGATATCCATTGTTATAAGAAAACTCTACCAATGGTAGGTAGTCTTCCCACTTCTTGAGTTGATTCATTACATGCATCCTTAACATGTCCTCTAAAACTTGGTTTACCCTCTCTGTCTTCCCATCAGTTTGAGGGTGATAGAATGTACTAAATAGCAGTTTAGTTTCAAGACCAACAAACATGTATTTTCGAAAAATTGAAGTAAATTTTGTATCTCTGTCTGATATCATTTCCTTAAGCATGCCATGTAGTCTAAATATTTCTTTCATGAAAACACTGACAATATCTATTTCCTTGCAAGTTGAAGTGACGAGGATACAATGAGCATACTTGCTCAATTTTTTCACAACTACCATAATTGAGTCATTCTGCTTGGTTGATTTAGGCAATCCTATGATGAAATCCATGGAGATGGTTTCCCATTTCCATTTTGGAATTGGTAGGGGCTGCAACAACCCTATTGGATTCCGATGTTCTGCCTTATCCTGCTGACATTCTAGAAATTTAGCTAAGTAATCAACTATGTCATTTTTCAGTCCAGGCCAATAAAATAGTTTCTTAGTGGTTGTGATCATTTTATGATACCCCAGATGACCAATATATGGTATTTTATGTAGTTAATCTATTATGAACCTCTTCAAGTTGTCACAATTTGGAATATACAACCTATCTTTGTTAGTTAGCAAGACATCATTCAACAATTGATATCCCTCATATTTCAGCCATGTGGGCTCTTGCTCTAGGTATGATTTCACAGTTTTGAAAATTGCGTCTGGTTCTTGTGCACTTTTGAATCTCTCCTTGATGTCTGGTTCACCGGTGCTTACAATGGCCAAGTGAATCACTTTCATACTTCTACTAAGGGAATCAACCACCCTATTTTCTTTTCCTTTAATATGTTTGATTTCAAAATCAAACTCACTGAGGAGAGCCATCCATTGAATTTTGGTTGATCATACAAATATCTCAACCCACTATGGTCTGTTATAAGTACAAATATTCTACCTAGGAGGTAATGCCTCCACATTTTTAAATCATGTACTATGGTATCCAATTCCAAATTGTGGGTCACATAATTGATTTCATGCTCATTGAATTTTATGGATTTGTAGAAAATTACATGTCCTCCTTGCATAAAAACTCCTCCAAGACCTTCCTTCCAGGCATCTGTACACACAAGAAAGTCCTTGTTTGCGTATGCAATCTTCAACACAAGTGGATTATTTATAAGGTATTTCAGCTGTTGGAATCTCTCTTCATATTCTGATGTCCAAATGAATTTAACTCCCTTTTTATGAAGGGAGGTGATTGAGAAACCAATCTTGGAAAATCCTCTTATGAACCTTCTATAGTATCCTGCTAGGCCCATAAAAGATTTGATATCAGATACATATTTTGGCGCATGCCAATCCATAATGGATTTGATATTTTTAGGATCAACTGCCACTCCTTCAGAGATAACATGGCCTAAGTGATGGACTTGTTTTTGGAAAAAATCACACTTACTAAGCTTTGCATAGAGCTAATGTTCTCTTAGCACTTGAAGCACTAACTTGATATGTTCTTCATGCTCTTCCCTACTCTTAGAATATATTATGATATCATCAATTAAAACCAATACAAATATGTCAAAGAATTTACTGAGTACATTATTCATTAGGCACATAAAAGTGGTTAGTGCATTGGTAAGCCCAAATGGCACCACCACAAATTCATAGTGCTCATATCTTGTCCTAAAGGCTATTTTGTGGATGTCTTCATCCTTAATTTAGACTTGATGGTATTCATACCTCAAGTCAATCTTGGAGAAAATTGTAGCACCCTTTAATCCTCGGCAAGGAATACTTATTCATAATGGTCATCTTATTGAGTTGTCTAAAGTCTATGCACAACCTGAGTGTGATATCATTATTTTTCACAAACAAATATGGTACTCCCCAATGAGACACACAAGGTTGAATGTAACATTTTTCCAACATTTCCTTTAATTGTATTTTGAGATCAACTAGATTTTGTGTACTCATTCTATAGGGTGCTCTAGACATTGGCACTGCTCCTAGTACAAGTTCTATTGAAAAGTCAATATCTCTATTTGGAGGTAGACTTGGCACCTCTTCTAGAAACAAATATTTATACTCTTTTAATGTAGGATGGTCCTCTAGGCTTGATTTATTGTCCTCAACATAGTTCAACACTTGTATTGCATACAAATGACATCCTTTTCTGCAATACTTCTTCACTTGAAGGGCTGATATTTGTCTCACTGAGACAAGATTTTGAATTCCTTGTAGGGTTCTTTTCCTTCCTTATTAATCTTCTCACTCCAAAGTTTTTTTATAACAATTAAACTTGGATTTATGGGCAGCCAACCATTCCATGCCAATCAACAGCTGATAATATTCTAAAGGGAGAGTGTTTAGGGTTGCTTGGGTGGACAATCCATTCAAAACGAATTGGCATGCTGGTATGATCTCTCTCACCTTTATTTTTGTTTTAGTGGATAGTTGTACCAACCATGATTTAACATGTTTTACTTACTGCAATTTGTATTTCTCAATAGTTTGAGGGGCAACATAACTAATATTAGAACCATGGTCAATTAAAATGGAAACTAGATGGCTGGAAATCATACCTTCCATCTCCACCACTGAAGCTTGGTGGTCAACTTGTCTATTATCCAAGGCTGTATAAATTTGTGGCATGCTCCTAGCCACATCATTGACTTTGGTATCCTCCTGGATGTTTTAGGTCCTCCTATTGTCATGTTTCCTATGTGGGAATTCCCTCAACAAATGTTCTTCTCCACAACCCCAACATTTCAAGGGTTCTCTTTTTGTATTATTAGTCTTCCCTGAGGTTGATCCAAAGGGTTTATTACCACTCTAGATGAGAAATTCTATTGATACACACTTTTAGTAGGAAGGCTCATCTTAGAAATTTTCCCATGATTCTTAAATCTTGAGGATTTAAACCCATTCTTCTTGAATCCCAATTTATGAGTTTCTCATAAAAATACCTTGCCTTTCAAATAGTGTCTTCTAAAGTCTTAGGTTCATCAGACTCAATTATGTCCTGGAAGGACTGAGGTATTCCTGTAATAAATCGTTTCATGTTTACATTTTCAACCCTTATGTAGGGCACATACCTCATCGACTCAATAAACTTTTTGATATGTTCATCCATTGTGAGCTATCTTAGCTTGAGTTCATAGAACTCCTTGTTCTTCCCATCAAAGTATTTTTAAGACATATACTTGTTCTTAAAGTATTTCTGAAATTCCTTCTCATGGATTCCTTTCACATTCCTAAGGTCCTCCCACCAAATGGAGGCCTTTCCATTCAATTTGAAAATTGCTATTTGAGACTTTAAGTTTTCAGAGTAGTCATGGACTCTGAAGTACTTCTTCTAGCCAAGTAGACAAACTTCTGCTTCTTCCCCCTTTTAAATTTCTCCATCGAAAGTGGGTGGTTTGGATTTATTAAACTCTCCAGGGTAATGGCTCTTGGAATGTTTCCTCTTCTTTCTTCTCCTCTGGGAATGTGAACTAGTCTCACTACCAGACAATTCCTTGGAGTTGTCAGTTTCCTCACTAGAGGATTCTTCTATTGAATGTCTCTTGGCTCCATGTTGGGCCTTCTTTGAGGTGCTGCTCCTTTTGTGGCTACTTTCAGAACCATGATTTTGTATCTCAGGTGGACTTTGAGTTTTCTTAGTATGATTTCTATCCACATCACTGGCTGCTTGCCCATATTGCATCTGACTTTGTATATCTGATAGGATTTGCAGTAGGATTGCATTAATTTCAGTTTTTTTTTCTTGTTCTTTTATCAGGCTTTCATTATCAACCTTACAACTATGTAATTCTGCCATGACGCTTCTTACAGTTTCAGCTAAATATGGATGGGTTTCCACCACCCTCCTCTTATTAGGTTATTCTTCTCTATTGTGGGAGATTTCCCCCAACTCATGGTGTTTCACCATTCTTTATGCTGTAGTTTTCCTTGCTTTCCAATGACTGTTTAAGTGTTGATAATTTTTTAGTTAATTATCTACTAGTTCATGAACAACATGTGCAATTTGTAAGGTGAAATCAACTTCATTATTTGGAACAGTAGCAACACACAATTCATATATATTTTTGGAGCATATAACAACAATATAAAGTTTTGTTCCTCTCTTCAACAATGGCTTAAATAAGCTTCTTATTAATGGGGTAAGATAAGGTGTTACCTGTTAAAATTTATCTAATACAATTTTATTTGACTCGTTCATGAGCCCAAGCATGCCAAGTGTTGTTTCCTGCTCTGATATGACTCTGTCACACACTAGACCTCGAAGTAAATTTTTAAGGGATGGGGTATAATTTTTTTACTTTTCTCAATCATCTCAAATCTTCTCTATCACAACTCCATCATCTTCTACTCATCAATAAATTTCCAACGACAGTAAGTTCACTCAGAACTGAGCTCTGGGATGAGGTTTATGATCTTTCAAAGTTCTCGGTTTTACATAGGAAACATCTCTCTTACTGCCACATGGCATCCTCGTGACCTCACATTGTCCACGTCAACTGATGTGGCGACAACCTGGTCTTGATGTGGCACTAGCCTAGCCTATATTTCCACAGTGGAACTTTGATCCACGCAGACCTGCATCCATCATAACTCAAGCCTTCTCCCAACACACTCTTCACTTCCCTCCAATGGATATGGTATCGATGAATATTCTTTTTCTCTTGATGGACAATCTCGATGCATGACGTATCTCCCAAACTACAGTTATGATCCATTCGACACCTAAGGTTCACAAATTCTACTGGACCCCACTCAACTCGTCAACCCATTGAATATTAACATGCACCATGACACTGATATTCTTAGTCAACATCAATTCTCCATGTTACCGTAGGGCGCTTAGACTTGCTCAACTAGAGGATGACATTTATTCCTCTCCTATAGTCCAATTAAAATACTTAATTAATATTTCATAGAATACCATTATTTGGTAATTAATTACTTAAACCTCATTAAGGATAATTATTCTCCACAAACTAATTATCCATTAATTAATTTTTGTTTACCGTAATACTCATGACCCAGTAATTACCAAGGTTTTATTTTCTCTTTCTTTCCCTTAGAAGTAGTTTAACACTAATTCAATTAATTACTCACATGATAATTATGAGTAATTATATTATAACACAATGAGGTTAATTTCTCCATAATATACTTAAGTTGATTAGCCTTAATTAAGGTATATAATTCAATCCCTCCCCGACATACAACTCCATACCGAATTTTCACGTAATTTCACATATATATACAAATATATGCATATTTATTTATTTATTGGAGAAAATGAGTAACTATATTCAACTCAATATTTATTATTACAAATTTGTTCTTTTACTAATTATATTATAATATAGTTCTATTTAATTCTATTATAATATGATTAAATATATCAAAGGAGCACTTAGGATTATCAATATCCATTAATACTTAAGCCTCCGGACTTTGAAAAAAATTCCTCATCATGCTTTTATGAATATACCCAAATTTCCTGAATTCCGGAGTTACAGAGAGGTTCCCACGTATATTATGTCTTTATGCAAATACAAGTAATTATAATATCATGTCATATAATTAATTTTGTTTAATAATATTGTAACCTTGGAACACGGGGAGGTAGGTTCAGCCCTTCGACCCTTTTATCTTGTTCCTTCTATCATCCCAAACATCCAGAGTCTCGAACTCCCATATTGCACATTAAATATTAAATTAAAAAAGAAAAAGGGTTGGTACTTTATCATGTACAAATACCATAATAAAATCATTTAATATATATTATATTACACTTTTTTTCGAAATTGCACCCAGGTTTATAAAGTCCCCTGATATTATATTTAATATTGGAATGAGAGAGAGAGAGCTCTCCGGTTCAACTCCTTCAACTCTCCAACACATCCTTTATACTCAAATCTCCCGGAGCCCCGAAGCCCTGAAGTGGCCCCACTCATGCACGTTTCCACATCATTTAATATTTAAAAAGGTAAGGAAAGGAGTTGTCCTTATTCACGTGTGGCTATTTTAATAAACCTTAATAAAATATGATATATTATATTATAGTCCTCGAAAATTACACCCAATTTTTTTTTTTTTTTTAAATTTCTCCAATATTATATTTAATAATTTAATATTGGAAATAAGGAAAGGTATCTGGGTCCATAACTTCAGATCTTCCACACAATTCTTCATTCTCATATAACTTGGAGTCCCGAAGTTCCAGAGGGGACCCACTTGTATTACAACGTAATACAAATACAATGAATTATTTTGACTTATAATATAATAAATTGCAAACAAAGGATTACTATACTCAATTATGTTAATTTAATTACAATTAAATATAATAATAATATAATTAATTATAAATATTATCTAAGCAACCTTGTACAGGGAAAGGTAGGGTTCGACCTTCGACGACTTTGGCTCATTGATTCCATCACCCAAACATCCTGGAGCCTCGGAGCTCCGAACTCCCAGGGTTCCAAAGACCATGATATGTTTAAGGCATTTAGTCACGGGTTATTCCCTGGTGTACTTTGGCATTTGGAATTGTATTGATTTATATATATATTTTTGTCTCAGGCCTTTCATGCTCCAGAAACTGTAGTCTCCATTTTCATAATAAAATAATAATAACATTTATAATAATGATAATATATATATATATCTATCTATCTATCTATATATATATATATATATATATCTATATATATATCTATATCTATATCTATATCTATATATATCTATATATATCTATATATATCTAT
>ML801529.1:0-22829 GCA_009831015.1 Picea engelmannii | reverse complement strand
AAGCCTCATACAATCAGGGTGCCTCTAATGCACCCCCAGCTGCCCCTCCCTCCGGAGGTGGTGGTGGCCCACCCCCACCTGCCCCAGGCGGTGGTGGTGGAACATCCCCAGGACCACCCTGCCCAGGCGGCAGGCGTCCACTCGTCATCGCAGCGAGCACAACTGATCGCCACATGATAGACCGCCACGGTGGCGGTAGCCCGATACACTGCTCCAAGAACTCCTCATCCTGGATGCGGATTCACATGCCCTCAGACATGTCTCGAAAAACCGTCTCAAACTGACGAACTAGATCATCATCATCTGCTCCGGCTGCCGTCGGAGGAGCATGAGATGGCCCCGCACCAGGGTCATCAAAGCGGCGCCTCTGTGCCGGTCTCTCGGGCCCTGCTGGTCCCTCAGTAGCCTCATCCCTCGGACGCCTCCCTGCATGCGGTGACCTCTCCTGCTCTCGCTGCCCTGGCGCTCTGAACACATCCACCTCACGCCCGCGAGGGGCCAAATCTGCACATGCACCAAACAAGCAATAACAGATGGTATCAGTGTCTATACATCAAACATATGCACTAATATATCATAAATCACAAACAAACAAATACACAACATACCTCTGTGGTCAAAAACCTCCCCAGGAGGCAATACCATATCCGGGTCCCCCTGGAAGTCCACCCCAGCATAGGGGAACTGGAGTATAAACTGCGACATCTGCCGCCATATCTGAGCTGCCTCCTCAGTGAAGTAGTGTCCACCTTCGCCACCGCTGTGGAAAACCAAAATCTGTGCCCACCGCCTCAAACGCAGCTCTCGTACCCCTGGTACCTCTAGTAGCACCCGCGGGCGCAACATTGGCACCCTCTCCAGGAAGAAGGCCACCAGAATGGAGCAAAAAGCAAAATCCCCCCTGCCTGTGGACCGACAACGGTCCAGCTGCGCAATCATCTGCGCATGTAGGGTCAGACCCCAGGCGAACCACTCACGGCCCACCACTACCCTCTCCATTAGCAACAGCTCGCCACCACTAATCCGGTGGGGCGCTCGGGTCCCGTACACCCGCACTATCATCGCTGCTACGCAACGATGCAACAACGCATCTATCACATTAATGCGCACTGATGACCCAGTCATATAGTGCTCGCCTGAGCAGTATCGCTCGACGACCTCCTCCAGAGGAGTATCTCTCGGTAGCACAGGATCCGTCGGCAATAGTGTTCCCCGGAAGGGGATCCCAGTCAAGAAATAAACATCCTCCACCGCAGTGAACACAACCTGCTCTCCTCGCACGAGGAAATAGTGCTGATCGGGGCTCCACATCTCAATCAAGAACTGGAGCAAGTACTCCTGGGCCCGTAATAAAGGGCACTCGAAGAACTTTAGCAACCCACTGGCTGCTAAAGAAGCTCGAACTGCAGGCCTCGCATGGACCACAGCCTCTCGCAGCGGCTCCCAGTCCCACTCGCGCCATCGCACCTCCATGGTCACTGATCACCACCTGCACACAACCCAGAGTCCTATATTAGCTTACGCACTCATCCAAAACATCAAAGTAAGCTAATTTTCACCCAAAAACATTGCCTCAAAGGCGTGGTTTTACCACCCATAGGCGCGCGCACATGCGCACCTGTTCACCATACAGGCGCGCATGCACGCGCGCCTGTTTTCCCACAGGCGCGCTCATGAGCGCGCCTATTCACAATACAGGCGTGCTCTAGAGCATGCCTGTCATACCCACAGGCGCGCTTGTGAGCGCGCCTGTTCGCCCTACAGGTGCGCACACATGCGCGCGTATTCAGTGTACAGGCGCGCACTCATGTGCGCGTTCCACTGAGTCACCCGCGCATGTGGGCCCACCCTCTACCCAAAAACCCCCTAAAACTCCCGTACGACCCCCCGTACCTACCATGCCCAAAAATTTGAAACCTATAGCTATGCAGGATGTTCAGACCACTAACCTGAAACTCGCACACCGGGAAACGGATGCCTGGGGCTCTCGGAATCACTCAATCTCCTTTGGATCTGCTCTAGATTTCACTGTAGCAGCAGGTACAAATGAGGTGGCAATGTGGGCCCTACAGCTATATATAGGGTTTCTGCCAAACTTCCACTCACCATTCCAGGAGCCCACGACGTCCATTTTTCGAACCATCTTCAGCCACGGGATCAACGTCCCACTGCCTACATCGTGGCTGTCCCTGGGCCACTTTTCATCCTGAGCCCCCGGGGCGCCTTTTTTTCACATCACGGCCAGGTACGCACACGTATAGTCACATTTGTCAAATACAAGCTCATATCTTTGATACTCTTCATATATTGTTTACTTTGGGTATTTGGTTGTTATGTGTGCAGGTACTTGCTCATCGATCATCGACATCATCCCTTCAGGTATATATTCAACACTGGCATGTAGTCTATCCCACTGTATTGCATTTACATTTCCAATCACGCCCTCTGATATTAGCCTTTAGGATCCGCATTCCTGGCTCTGTAGTACCCAAACCTCCATTTGCATCTGCGGTACTGCAACCCGGTAGCATTCTCACCCACATGAGTTGTCCCATTCATAGCACCTTTTTGCACTTTTGACACTCATGCTATTTTTTCATTACCCTTTAGGGATGGGAGTCCCGGTAGTCTTACATCATGTTGTGAATCAACCACATACTTCTTCTCCTCATTTTGCTAGCTTCCCATATGGACTCCCAAATCATCACTTTATGGTTACGTTCTTTTTTACCTGCACCTCCGCAGGATCACAAACCCACCATCTCATCCACCATCTCATCCACCATCAGTTTTCCCATCTGTGAACCTATCCTCATTTCACCTACCTCATACAGAAACTCGCCAATGGGGCCCCCACCCTTCATCAGTTTCTCGTGACAATTCTGCCCTCCCGGGGGCATGCATTTCATACTGGGGCACTCGTTTCTATATTTGTATATTTCTCCCCAAAATTATTTATTATTTATTATTTATTGTACAAACACCTTTACCTTCAGTCATTACACTTTGTCGTCACCGTTGGCGACTTGCTTTCTTTTTTGGCCACACGCAACCCATGTCACCCTTGGATTGGAGCAGTACTTATCATTTACCTTTGCTGGCATCATCCATACCTTCAGAGTACCCCACCGGTCAGTTACCTCTACCCTCTGAATTTGTTTACCTTGCCCCGCCTCTGGCCCAACTTATCCCTAGTCTTGTCGTCCCCCTACACTTGACCTTGTCACACAGTTGCGGCCATTGTTTCTCTTATATATCCTCCAACCAAGGGCAGTCTTGAGTCATCCCACTTCTCGACTTCGTCCATGTACCTCTTCCATTTCCTCACCTCAGTAGATTCCACGAAGCACCTTTTTGCTTCTGGGAGTCGCGTTCCCCTTCTGTCGACATCAACACACTTTTCCAGAAGGGAGACAGTATCTTGATTCTCATTCTCTATTAATGAGAGATCTCGGACGGCACAGAGGGAAACAACATTGCTCCCTGCTGTCATTGGCCCCCATACCATTCGACGCCAACACTCTCTCATGTTATGGTGGGTCTTACTTTGTGACTATTGCAGTTCTTTTTGTCATTTGCCGAAGACCTCTGAACTTGGTAGGGCCATCAATGCCCACATCATCGTCGCTGCTTATTACAATGATCATTGCTTGTTATTCAGAGTATGTTCTGTTGCAGAATTGTCTTCTGCCTTTATCATTTACCACCCCCGAGGGCGCTGCAGTTGTCTACACCAACACTTCCATCATCTTTTTTCAGAGTTACATCACACGAGCATGGGGCATGCCCGCCTCGTTTGTACACAGTTGTATATTTTTTTTTCATGCACGACTCTCAGAAGGTCGAGATACCGGTTCCTTTTTCCTCCAACGGATCGCTCCGAAGGGTCCCACTATTGCTTTCCCTTACAACAACATTCTCAGTAGAAGAAACATTGATGGATTTCGGCTATACGTGTGCTCCTAACCTCATCCATCAGGGGGCATTTGTTATCACTGAAATTTCGTCTGCACATGGCGACAAGAACTCCACATCATCAAAACAACAATGAAGTCATTCATGGCATTGAATTAAGTTCACAGCATTCCATAAGGGTCAAAAACTATACAAAGTAACCAAAAATTGAAGGGCGCTTTATAGCAGCTTGATGCGTGCGCACATGCGCGGGACAAAAATGTGTTACTAGCGCATGCGCGCCCGACGCACGCCTGTCAACACAAAAACCCGCGCATCTGCTAATACAATGCATTAATTGCATAAGTCGGCCTCCTGACCGCCTATGGACCGGCCCCCGAGATGATTTGACTCTCAAATCAGAGTCGGCTCTGCAAAATCGGAGAGTTAAATGACCTAAGTGAACCCTAAACAGGTCCGTGTTCACATTTGAAGAAGGTTACGCGACCACCTGGAGAAATGCTATTAATAGCCATGAGGAATCACTGTTTTGGCAGAGAATTCGAAGCAATGTTATGCTGTACAAATCATTTAGAGCTCAGTCTTTGACAAACAATCCATCAGCGGCCTAACCCAGAGTTCTTTCACCATTCAGTTCAGTTCTATTCATTTTGTAAGGAAAGCATTGTGTTGAGGGCCCCGAAGAGCCTTCCGCTGGAGGGAGAAGGAACCCCTGTCTCTTTCTTTAGCGTGTGCTCTGGTTTCATTAATATACCAAGCCTTGAAACCATTGATGACCCCCCTGTCTTATGTTTGATGTTTTGTTTATTTTCGCAGTGTTATTTGCTTTCAGTTGATAGTTAGATTGTATTCAGTTTTGTTTTCTGTTAACCCCATGCTGCCACAGATGTTCTGCCCTGATGAACCCAACAGGGTATGCAGAGCGCTCTCCATTTTGCTCACCTGGTGACCGTTTGAACGCGAACACTAACTTTGTTGTTTTCCAAGCTCGCTTTGAGATCTGAAAGCAATATCCAGCGAGACTGCATTTATGCTTTTAGATCTTGTTTGGATTAACTAAGAAAAGTAACTATTATGGAGTCTTCTTTAAGCCCTTTTTAGACTCCTTAAAGATGAAAAGATTGTCGAGTGACCTTGTTTCTTCACACTCGTTAAATTGGTCCAGAAGAATGTTCCTTAAACGAGTCTCCTTTTAAGCCCTTTTCAAACCCTCTAAACATGAAAAGATTTCCGAGCGATCTTGTGGTCTTTCACTCTTGTTAAACTGAAATTTGAAGTCACGTTTGTCCGGCGGTAGTTTACCCCTTTTTCGGTCCAGACGACCAACTGTACGAACAAATGAATACTCTATTGAATTCCCATTCTTTAGAAGAGTATCTTAAGGTATAATTTTATTCCTTTTTCGGGCCTGAGGGACTAAATTTACGAAAAAGAAACCCCCATGGAGTCCATAGTTAAGCTCTTTTCCGACTCCCTAAAATTGAAAAGATCGCCGAGTGACCTTATTCTTTCACACTCGTTAAATTGGGCCAGAAGAATATTCCTGACGGAGTCCATAGTTAAGCTTTTTTCAGATTCCTTAAAAGTGAAAAAATAGCCGAGTGATCTTGTCCTTTTCACACTCGTTAAAATGGTTTTGAATTGACGTCTAATCGGTGCTAGTTTATCCCTTTTTCGAACCGACCAGACTATTATCGAAAAAGGTACCCCAATGGAGTCTCATTTTATGCTATTTCAGACTCTCTAAATATGAAAAACCACCGAGCTTCCCTTCTTTAGGCTCGTTAAACTTACATCGAAGGACGTTACCATTGTGTGTTCTATCAACCGCATTTGCATATCTTACCCATCAGCCTTGTAACAGTTTTCTTCTGCGTCTTAACACCTTTGGCCGCTGGAGGATTTTTCCCGAGTATCATTTCCCTAGAACATCAGTCTTGTCCTTATGCCTTGAGCTTGTATGTTTGCAGTACTCGTTCCTCCATTGTAACGTAATACTCCTTTATTCTTTTTCAAAATCATCAAACAACACAAAAAAATCAAATATACCCCAAAAAGAGGATGGGAAAAGTATTTTCTTTATTGGAAGCATAATGAGTCACCCTTGGATGAAGCACATCTGTTTGTTTGATCATCAGACTATGGGATGTAGTATGACCTTAGGAATATTTTTCTCACTATATAGAGTTGTGTCCTCCACTGTTTGGTTACTCTTCCAAACATATGGAGAGTTTGCGTTGCCTCCTGCTTCGTAGACTTATGATTAACAGATATGCTGCTTGATTCTTATCATTTGTCGTGTTATTATCCAAGGGAAGTTTTTCACTAAGCCTAAGTCGACCCCTCTGCAATATGTCTCTTGTCTGCATACCTGGCCATCCTGAATGTCCAATCAAGTCCTTGTTCGAAATCACTGAAGCCTTCAGTCCGATCATCAAGATTATCAAGTCCATAACCGACGAGCCATCGAAGACCTCTGGGTAGTGCAGTCGTACACTCATATTACACTCCTACCCAAGTTTTAGAAGATTTTGAAGTTGTTGCTCGAGCTCTGAAGTACAACCATCAAGCCGAATCAACTTCTGGAAGATGGATACTCTATAAGTACATCTTTCTGATTTCGAGATGTAGCTCCGCTGTGTATTGTTCGCGTCTACTCTTTATAGTTATTTGACATGGATATACAGTGTATTTGATTGGTAGCCATGGTTCTACTTTATCCTGAGCACGGGTATGCCCGCCTCGGTGAGACATTTGGTATTTTGCAGGCGACACCTCCTGATTCCTGATTCTTGGGCTCACTCATTCAGCATATCAGTACAGATTGGTAAAGAATTGGTAATGTATTTCGGCCATCAGATGCTCTTCTGACCTCACACATTAGGGGGCATCTGTTATAACCCTAAATTGCACCACACATGCTTAATTGGCATCAGGCCAAACCATTTCCCTTCATTGCCAAAACATCTGCTGAGAAACCTCTTTGAAAACCCTCTTGGGTAAAGGTACACGCGCCCTAATCCACTACTGCACGCGTGTGAATGCTGTCAGGCCTACTACAGCCCGTGTTTACCTAACAAAACTCAAAAATAGGAAATTTGCCAACGGGATAAAAAGCTATGGGTCAGTTAACTGAAACTCCCGGCCATGCATGGCCAAGAGTTCGTCCAAAACCCTAGCTCCTTCTAGCCTATAAAAGAAGGGGTAGGGGTACTATTTGGAGGGAGGAAAATTATAGCGAAGAAACTCTGCCCATTTTCTGAATCCATTTGTCCCAACCCTTTAGCTTTTCCTCAAGCCTAAGGAGAAATAACACAAAGCAGTTGGAGGACAAAAGAAGAGGAGGAGCCCAGGATCAGGATCAAGGAGCGGTGGCCAATCTCTACTATTATTGTAAGTTGATTCATCTTGAGACTAATAAAATAATACTTTTCCCATCCCAATGCATAAGTTATATGTGGTTTGTGTAATTTATGCTTAATTTATAACCCTCAAGTAGAAAAATAGCATGCATGCGTAGTGTTTTGTCTTGATTGCAGGATTAACTTTGGAAGGAGCAGAGCAAGTAAGCAGGCAAGGCGCAATGGAGGATCTACACCAAACATTAGTAAAAAGGTTAGTAGTTCCTTTCCAAGCATTTGTCTTGAAAGAGGGGTGTAAGTTTTGGGTGGTAGGTTAAAAGGTCATTTCTTTATGGTCAAAATCTGCATGCAAGCCTAACCCTAGCTTGCTAGTCCATAGGGTATTATTTCCCAACAACAGCTGGATCCTTTGCTGTCGAGTGCCCTTGATATGTGTGTCCATGATATGATTGATGGATGCCTGTTGTATGTAGTCGGGGTTGAGCTCTGTTGGTGTCAGATGCTCTACTACGTCTGAGGTGTCCAATAATGGTGGGAAATAAGGGCGAAGGAGGTCCACGTTGAACACTGGGTGTAGTGCAAGGAAATGAGGAATGTTGAGCTCAAAATAATTATCTCCCATGGCCTTGGTGATGGTGTACGACCCATAATGGAGTGGGTGAAGCTTTCGATGGGGTCCTGTAAAGCGTTCTTTCTACAAGTGCAACCAAACTTTGTCACCCACCTGAAACTTATGTGGCACCCGATGTTGATCATAACGCTGCTTGTACTTGTCATTGGACTTCTGTAGGATATCCTAAACTTGTTGGCAGATGTGATGGATCCGCTCAATGAACCGGGTGGATTTGTCAGCTTCAGTTGGAGTAGGAGATGAGTCGGCCGAGGTGACCGCAAGGGGAAGTGAAACATCTATGGGACCCAATGGTTGGAATCCCAGCCCCACCTGAAAGGGGATATGGCTGGTTGAACTATGTAGGGCTCGGTTGTAGCTATGTTGGACATAGGGAAGGCTCTCAAGGGTGCTTTGAATTATACATGTGAAGGATATGAAAAATCATTCGATTGATGACCTTAGTTTGGCCATCTGTCTAGCGGTGGAAGGCCATGGATTTGGTGAGCTTGGTGTCTAGCAGTGACCAGAGGCTCAACCAGAATGTGCTGAGAAATCGAATGTTTCGATCTGAGACAATGGTTTGTGGGATTCCAAAATGTACCCAGACTCATTCAAATAAGATCTTGGAAGTGGCCTCTGCTGTGATGTTCTTCTTGCAGGCAACCAAAATCACCATCTTAGAAAAGCGATCAACAACCACAAAAACACAATCATTTCCTCGCTTGGTGGATGGGAGGTCTGAAATGTAGTCCATTGAGATGGATTCCCATGGCCTATCGGGAGTAGGAAGAGGGGTGTATAGGCCCTATTTCTTAGTGGTCAGTTTGACAATAACGTAGGCAATGCAGGACCTGATATACTTGCTGACCTCCTGTCGAAGTTTCAGCCAGTAGAAATATTTCTGTAGCATCACCACTGTATTTTCGATGCCGAATTGTCCTGCCACCTGACTGTAGTGGGCTTCCTAGATCAGCTTCACTTGCTTGCTTGATGGAACAAAGATATGGCCTAGACGACACAACAACCCATCTTGAAGATGACAATTATCAACAATTGCGTTTACACCCAACATTTGGTAGGTGGTGGCGAAGTCCGAGTATGTCTCATAGAGTTGGGGCCATCCAGAGGTCTCATGGCCATAGGAGTCTATCACCGTGGTGAGTTATGAGACTGGCGGTCTGCTGAGGCAATCAATGATGCGATTGGTGCTTCCTGTTTTATACTTGATGTTGAGGTGGAATTGCTGCAAGTATTTGGACCACTTTTGATGGTGATCATTTTGCAATTTCCTTGTGTTTGCATGAACTACAATGGCTTATGATCAGTGTGGATGACTGTCTCCTTCCCAATAATGTAATGTCTCCACTGGTGGTAGGCTTTCATAATGGAGTACATTTCTTTTTCATAAGTAGAGTACTTATGAACAACATATGATAGTGTCTCACTATGATATGCCACGGGGTGGCTGTGCTGAGTGAGAATGACACCCACCGCATAGTCTGAAGCATCTGTCTCAATCTCAAAGGGTTGTTGCAGGTCTGGTAGTGAAAGTATTGGGGCTGAGAACAAGTTCTACTTCAAATCGTCAAATGCTTATTGTTGGAACTGACCCCACACAAATTTCTCCTTACCACCACCCTTGGTTATTTAGCTAAGGGCCCATGCAATATGGGAGAATCCCAACATGAACCTGCGGTAGAAATTGGCAAGCCTAAGAAGCTCCGAAGCTCAGTGAGTGCGGTTGGGGCTGGCCAGTCATGAATGATTTGGATCTTGGCTAGATCCACATGTACACCATGCTGATCAATTATGTAGCCTATGTAATGGACCCTGTCCATGTCGAAGGAGAATTTTTCCAAGTTGGCATATAGCTTGTGCTTCCACAGGGTGTGTAGAACCTGTTGAATATGTTGTAAGTGTTCGGCCCAAGTGTCGCTGTAAATGAGAATGTCATCTAGATACACAACTAAAAAATTATTGGTGAATGGTCACAGGATATCATCCATCATCCTCATGAAAGTGGTTGGAGAATTTTTCAAACCAAAGGGCATGACCAACCATTCAAAAAGGCCTTCCTTTGACTTGAAGGCATTTTTCCATACATCTGTCTGTTCTATCTATACCTGGTGGTATCTAGACTTCATATCAATCTTACTGAAGTATTTGGCCTCCGTGAGTGTATCAAGGAGGTCGTCGATTCAGGGAATTAGGTATTGGTTTCTGACTGTGATTTTATTTCAGAGCCCGGTAATCAATGGTAAGTCGTCGAGTTCCATCTTTCTTCTGTACCAGCATGATTGGGCTCCTGCAAGGTGATGAGCTGGGACGGATGTGGCCCTTGTGGAGAAGTTCTTGGATCTGTCGCTTGATCTCCTCATTCTCTAATAGAGAGTGATGATAGACTGGTCCATTGGGAAGCAGTGTGCCGGGGGTCAGATCGATGGGGTGCTTGACTTGGAATTGCAGAGGTACCCCGGTAGGTGAGGAGAATATATCTGAGTATTATTCCACGACCATATCTACTTGCTTTTGCTGTGTGGAGAGGTCGACCGCAGAGACCTTGGATGTGGCTATGATCTTTCAATTATTTTGAGAGCTAATCACAAAGAAGACAAACTTCCCCGTCTGAGAGATGACCTTCCTTCAATGCTTAGCAAAGATCAAGGAAATAACACTACGTGGGACTGTCTCGGGTATCCTGTACAATTTCTTGTTCAAAGTAATAATAACACTACGAGGCCTAGACTCATATACAACATGTCGTTTCCATAAATAAGGTTGGCTCAAAATAACATCACAAACTTCGAGAGGATCATCATTAGACAATACCTTGTCTTTGAAGGGCTTGATGCTGTATGACAGTCGACACTGTTGGCTGACGTGGAGATCATTTCCTTGGCGGAGCCATTCAATGGTGTAGAGTTGTGGGTGTAGTGTTGTTGGCAGGGCCAGTCGCTTAATGGCCTATGCTGAGATGAGGTTCTTCTAGCTACCGCTATCCATGATGAAGTGCAGCTGTGTGCCTTTTACCCACATCTATGAATGGAAGAGGCGTTCTCCTTCTTCTAGTTCGTTTGGTTCACTAGGCTGGAGCTTGGTGGTAGAAACGGTGGCACTGGGTTCCCCGTCAATGATCCATCTTCCCCTTTCTATTACTAGCTTAGAGTCTGAACCCGCATTTGATTCAGAGACTTTCACTTCAGCCATAAGCAACTGCTTTGAGTGGTAGTCAGTAGTGTTATGCCAAGGGATCTTATGGAAGTCGCACCACTTCCCGATATCTTTCTTTGTCTTTCTAGTGTTCTTCTTTGATTGTGGATTGGACTGGTTGTCCTGATACTGTCTATCTTTGCTCTGTTCTTTGTTTTGTGGGTTGGGGCTGCCCTTTCCTGGATTTTTTTGTGAGGGGTTCCCAGACACAAATTGCCACGTCTTTTGTTTGAGTTTCTGCTCTATTTTGACGACATATTGGTAGGCTGCACCTAAGGATGAGATGTCCAAAAATACCATTTTGGTCTGGATGTATCTATGCATAGCATCATGATACTTGAGCACCAGATGTCACTCTGAATATTTGATACCCATCTTGGTGCGCAAGGTATGAAAGATATTCGTGAAATCTAGCACTGCTTGGTCTCTTTCTTGCCGTAGTGTGGTCCATTTGGTATACAAGTCGTCATAACTTCCAACAAGGTAGTATTATTCCTTAATAGCATCCTTGAAGGAATCCTAGGTGGCTGTGACTGTAAATAATGAGGGTTCCTCTATTTCATTTTGCTCACAGAAAGTTTCCCACCAATGTTTAACATGGGGAACGACTTTGAGGAGTGCAAAAGTAATATTTTCTCTATTCAAAAAGTTATGGACAAAAAAATACCCTTCTTGTAGATTCAACCACTTGACTACAACATATGAATCTATCTAACCTTTAAATATAGGAATATCTAAGTTTATTTGTACATTCAAGGGGGTGGCTCCTTCGCTCGAAGAAGATGCATCGCCTGTTGGTAGCCGCTGAAGGATTTGTGCGAAACTATCCATCATCTCATTCCTTGGTTGCGTGAAAAATTACTAAATCAATAGTTTTAAAGGATCTCCTATCCTGTCATATTTCTTTTCTCTTTCCATGAGAGGTTTCTTGGGTGTGTGAGATCTTTTGTCTTCAAGAGAAACAAGATCGAGACCCAACTCTTTGTACTTCGACCTCGTTGGGGACATGCATTAAGATGACAAGGAGAAGACCGCTCTGATACCACTGATCCAGATTTTATGAGCATAATGAAATGAATATAGATTATTAATAGGTGTTTAACACAAAATAACAGAGATACAGTAAAACTGGTTTTCTATTCAATAAGGAAATAAGCTGAAACTGTAAAACGCAGCGGAAACAAGCTTGCTGGAATGGTGGCGGCTTATCTATGAGAAGAGATGTTACAAATGCACTCATTCGCAAGAATATGATTACAATGAGGCTCTGAAGGAATTTTTACAATAAACAAGAATTCCAAAAACCATAGACATCCAAAAACCTAACCCTAGGAGATGAAACACCAAAAGTCATGTGGGCCCCGTTTGGGTAAGTTAGTACATCAATTTCCCGGGGTCGTAACTTTTGCATACAATCTCTGTTTTAGGCGTGTGATAGCCCATTGGAAAGGTATCATCGAGGAGATTCATTTTTTGGGGCTCAGCCATACTTTCAGGTATCATTGAGAACTTGATCCTGAAAAACTTTCATTTAGGCCCTCAAAATGGCCCCAAAAGTTAAAACTGCTAAAAATAGTAAATTGCCAAAATTGTCATAAAACTGTTTTGAGCCAGTTGGAAAAGGTGGGTGGCCACCGATATCCACCTGGATCATGTGCTTGTATATTGGGACAATTTTAACTAAATACACATCAAATAATTATACAATGTTCCAAATCAAGTTCTTATATCTTCTCAACCTCTCATTCTTAGTAGCAAATTTCTCTTTTACTTGGGATACTACCAAGTCAGAGTCACCCATAACCTTTGCACACTTAATCTTTCCATCGAGGGCTATATCGAGTCCAATGATTAAAGCTTCTTATTCAACATTGTTGTTTGTACAATTGAACTCAAGCCTATAGGAGAAAAATGTGACTTATTTAGAAGGGGCTATAAGGACAATCCCAACACTAGATATTGAGCTAGAGTGGGCACCATAAATTTCCAATGTCCAAATATCACCGATGTTTTTACGCACTTCTACTTAAGTTGTAGGGTCAATAGCGTAAAAATTACCCATTTTTTCATCCAAATGCATTATCTCATCCATAGAACTCTGGGGAGCTTCAACTTGGCATCTTAGAATAGTTTTTATATAGAGGGTGACAATACCCCCTTCGGGGTGAGGGATAGTGGCATGGGATAAATCCATTTGAAGACTACCTCCCAAGGTTGTGGACCATTCTCTAGACAATAGCATCCCCCAAGCATCAGGTACGTCCATTACTACAACATCCATAAGAAGGGATATATCAATAGGGATGGCTCTTGAATCAATTCCACACACATTTCTATAGGGAAATGTAATCTTCAACTTAAGTTGATTCATGAATTTAAAAGACATAACATTAGTGGAAGCACCTGAATCAAACATGCATTTGTGGAGGAGGAGTTCATTTACCACCAATGAGATGAAGTAAGGGGTGTGCCTTCCATTCTTCCTATCAATATTTGTATCATGGAGAATTACATGAGGATCAATTTCATCTTGAAGGTAAAGAGGTTCCTTAACGCTAAGGCCTTGTGAAGTTATAGTGTTGGTAATTTTTTTTACCTCACAATCATTATCCTCCTTGGGAATGACATGGATAGAGTTTCCTTCAGAAGATTCATCCATTTTCTTGGATTATTTATTCATGAGACTTAGAAGTTATGATCTGGTTCTCTTAGTAGCTTTGGCATTCTCAAGTTCCCATCATTTTCTAGAAATGAAAAAGGTTTCTTAGGAGGAATTACTAGCACAATTGATGTTGTTAAGGTCATGATTGTAAAGGTTGTATTCCTTGTCAAGAACATCAATCTTAGCAATAAGTAGTTCTTGGTCTTGCTTAATTTTCCTGAGTTTTTGTTCTTGAGTAGTTGGGTGACTCACCTTTTCAGAATGACTATCTAGTTTGAAAGAAGTTAAGTCAACTTCTATATGGGAGGTGAGATCTCGTTCTTTAAGAAGGCATTTGGGAGACTCTTCTTTTAATATGAAACCAATTTTCCCTTGGAGGGAGTAAATGTATCGTATTTAGATAACTTCTTCTTTGGGATTAGAATTATTGGGAAAGTCTTCTAATAAAGCATCAAATCTTGCCTTGAATTTAATAATAGGCTCTTGCTCCCCATTTTGTGATGTGATAAAATTGAGAGAAAAGAAAGGCACCATCCTTCTCAATTTCCCACTTCATTAATAAAAAATTCTCAAAAGTTTCCCAGGTCTTTATGCTTTTCCTAGGAAGGTTATCATACCATCACTTAACATCCTTTATTAATGAAGAGACTATAAGAGTCTCATCATATTGATGTTCATAATGCACATTGTGCAAGCCCAAAGCGCTATAAAATTTGTTCAAATTCTCTTTGGTTGAAACATCATTGTTACCAGAGAACCTAAGAAGCCAAGTATCAACATCATCAAGAAGATCATGGGGAAAAACTCAGATTCTTGTCATGTCTAAGGGTTTAAATCTATTATCAGTCGATGGTCAAGGAGCCATTTGTGATATGGGATGATTGCTAGGATGTCTTTTTATGAGTTCTCATAGTTGGAGTCGCTATATGATCTCTTTAGGGGAGGATCATCAAAGGTAAAGAAAATGATTCTTCCCTTAGTGGAGTCGCTAGGTAAGCTTGTAGAATAAAGGCTTGGCGGAAATCTTACCAAATTATTTCGTAGGGAAAATGGCTCAATTCTCCCCAGCAACGACGCCAAATGTTATCACAAGATTTGTACTTGTGCAAAGCCCTTCACAAGATGCCAATATTTTGTAACAATTAGAAGTACTTGTCATTGTAAACTAGACAAGTACTTCGCTTCTTTTAGTGAAGGATAGAGGTCCAACACAAGGGAGGCTTCCCTAGTGACTTAAAAGGATCCGATAAAAATATTAACCAAGCCCAAGGCCACTTATCTTGGTCACTGAATAAGGTAAGTTAGATATAGAAAAGTGAAAGGTTGGGATTAGTTTACAAGGTAATTTGTTAACCTATGCGAGACAAGAAATATTCCAATGCATATAATGGTCAAATACCAAGTTAAATAAACTACCAATCACTTCTAGATGCTAACTATCAAGTAAATCGAATTACTGTTGTAATATTGCAACAATGAATAAGTGTATATCACCAATGAGTAATTTATAACAACAATAAGAAAACCAACCTAGAAAATTAGCAATTATATCTTAGAATTTAGCCTTCAACAAGTAGAACAATATCCAATTGCTAGACAATGATTTTGAATGGTTTTAGACATAATATTAAGTAAGTATTCATAAATGATATCAAGCCCTAATGGCTGTAGACAAACTTTTATAACAACATCAATAAATTCACCTTGTTTGATAAACGTTGAGTTAGGTTTAGTGAGTGAGAAAGGTTAACTATCTAGTTATAAAGTTATTTAGAGAGAGATATTTCTAGCTAATGCTAGGGTTTCAATCATCACTTGCAATCAATAAGACTAGTGTTGATTTTTCTTCTTAGGGAAATGGATTCAATGCATAGTGTTAGCACATGAAATGTTTAGTAGTCAAAAATTCTAACCTTAGTCCATGTAAGAGTCTTGGTGTCATGATAGTGTTCATCATCATGAAATAAATAGGGGTCAACATTCGTAGCCTAAATCCTGACCATTTTCAAATTTGTTATATCGAAGGAGCAATTTATAGTTTCCTCTTGCAACAGTAACCTTATCCACTATATTACTCTGCATTGCGAACTCTCTGTATTTTGATAAATCAAAAAATTTTCAGTTGAGATTCATCTAGGTCCGAGGTTTTAACTTGTCAACTCATATTTTTCTCGTCAAACGTGGAAAATCTTGCAAGATTTTCATAAAAAACCTAGTTCAATTCACACTGCAAACTGGCACTGCGTACTTAACCACTGATGCTACAAACCCTCTGTTTTACACATAATTTCTTCAATTCTACTTGTCTGTAGCCTCATCCAAGTTGGATTTCTGTTCTTCGTTTCTCACCTCCTACTTGCAACCTATTCATCCTCCAACTGTTGTTGTGCATACAATTACAACTTAACTGATGATTTTGGGTCTTGAGCTAAATTTAGCATCTTCATATGATTTCTCCAAGGTTACTTCATGTTTCAAGAGGTTTGTAGCAGGCCCTAGAAGGATTTTCCCAACTTCTTATGCGATTTTTTAAAGTTTGGAATCATTTTGGAGGTAAACATGCACCTACAGGAAATTTCGCAGCGTGTGCTGTCAAAGGCGTTGCGAACTGGTATTTTGGGACAGTTTGCAACAAATTAGTACACAACAGAGTCATTTTTTCATCATAACTTTTAAATGCCGATTTGCGTTCTTCTGAAAATTTTTGTGGAGATGAATCATAATATCATGGATTTTCTGACCAAAAATCAGTGTGACCCAGTTTGTTGTTTGGGAGAAAAGTTGAAATCATCACCTACATGAAAGTTCACAGTGCATGCTATTGAAGGCGTTGCAAACTCTAATAGTTTGATAAATCCGAGTTGTAGGAGGGATTCCATCTGTTTGAGGGGGTTAAAATTGTTTCCTAGGAGGTATTTGGACATGAGAGACGTGTTCTATCACCAAATCAAGCAGCATGACCTGTTTCAAAAGACATTTATCACAATAGACAAGATCCAAAAAAATAGGAGCTAGGTGGATTTTTTGTTTCACCTTGTTGTAACAATGCCTACATAAAAGGGAATCCAATGCAACCACTTGGGATTCGACGTCTTTAGAGTAGGAAGGATTGATACACTATATATAGAAATGGTTTTGTTTATGAAAGGGTTGGATTCATGATCCAAGAGAGGAGAGAGATGGAGGAGTAGTTTAGTTTCTCATTTGTAAGCCCGAGGGCCTGTTTGTAATCAACATATTTGCCATTAAATATTCGTGAGAGTTGTTTATCATATTATATTCTTTGTTTTCCATTTCTCTTGTCATCCTCTTGCTTGAATATATTGCAGGTTTTGAGGATCATAACTGCCATTGATTTATGGATTCATTAACAACAGAGGATCTGCTGTAGCTTTCCCATTAAATCATTGTTTATTGTTTAAGCAATATTTAATTTGTTTGCATAAAGGATCTTTGTACGATGGATGCTCTTATTTTTGTCACATTCTCTATGCTTCTACCCATAATTATATAAAATTTTATCTGGTATACAATTTAAATGCCTTTTATCTGTAGGATTTTATGACTCCATGCCCAATGGAATGCCTCTGTAGACAGTTTGCTCCCCTCTCCCTTTATTACTCAGTCTTGCTGATCCACTCAAGTATAAACTTGTTTTAACCATTTATATTCTGATGGGTACTAGGATTACACCTATATCAGTCTAGGTGTGACTTTTAGTGCTAACACACAGATTGAAGATCAAGTTAGAAGGAAAATAAGATGTTAGAGAGAGAAACCCTAGGACTATACCCTCATAGGCTTAGGACGTCCCCTTCCTTCTAAGACATATAGTTTGGATAAACAATAAAACTATGTTTTAAACCCTAGGGATATACAAAATATTAATGCTTAGAATGAAACCCTAGTCAATACAAACCTTAGGGGGATAGAGAATCCTAACCCCTAAGACAAGCCTTGAATGCTTCAACTAAAACAAGGGGGATGGTTTGAAGAAGGGGATAAACAATCTTAACCCTTCTATTATTTTTCTCAAATAGCAAAGACAATCGAGGTAACTTGTAATTATTAACCATCTAATAAATCATCTCACCAAGATAAACCATGAAAAACACTTGAAATTACAATAGATTACTTACTAAACCAAGTCACATGCTTGAAGAAAACCCAAGTCACAATATCATCCACCAAGAATAGTGAAAACACCTCCAATACAAGTGCACACTAGCACTCTAAGTGAATAATAGAGAAAACAAGACATGTAATGGTGATTTCACAAGTGAGTGATTTATGATTTGATAAAGTGAGCGCTCCCTCTATTTATAAGAGGTAACCCAATGCCTATGTCCAAAATAATTAAGTAAAACAACAAAAATCCATGATACAAGTGGGGCCGACCCCTAAAAAATCCCTTAACAATTATAATACATGCAAATACACCACAATAGGGTCACACATGCGGTGATTTCAAGCTCCCAAAGGGTGAAGAATGCTTCCCAATGCCACATTTCATCATCAAATCGGGAAATCAAGGTGGAATATCCTCATCAATTTCTGTGTCACATATCAAGGCCATCAAGTGATTTCAAATGGAAAGCAATCCCCAACATCATCAACAAACCCTAGGAAATGACACCATCATCAATAACCCAACGCCAAGGGTGAGAAGGCCAATGTCAAGGTGGGATGATCATACGCCACCTCTTTGAGTGGTTTCATATCATGATCAAGTAAAGTGTCCTCCATCAAATGATGAATAAAGGTATGGGGTGAATTGTCCAAGGTGTGGGATTTTTGCCCCTTTGTTTTCCATCATGACCATATCTATCAAATGAGAGCTTATTTGACCATCATCCACAGTCTAGGAGGTGTGAGAGTATGCATATAAAGGAGTTCAATAATAAGGTGACCCAATGATTTGCAACACACATACTGTATCATGTACAAAGTGCACAACATTCTAGGGTGAAAGCACCAAAACACTCTCCAAATTCTATTTCAGGTGCACTAAAGTCGGTCAAAACCACGGACTCAAGTAAAACCAACAATCACAAGCTACAATAGTTCTAAGAAGCATATAAATTAAGACATCAAGAAATACAAAAGACAAATGAACAACTTTGATTGTGTATCCCCTTCAATATTCACACAAGCCAAAGACTTTATGCAATTTGGCAAGCTTGAGTATGGGAGGGCCATTAAAGCAACCTATTAGGTGTGCCAGTGCCCAAGTAGAGAGATATTTCCTAGAAGAACCAATAAGAGATATGTAATGAATTTCAGGTGGTCATGGGGTTTACTTCTGGGCATGGGGGGTTTTTAACATGAAAGACAATTTATGGACTCACCTCCATTAGTGCCTTTACAGAGGGTGCGCTTGGCGATTGAGTTACCCTTTCCTTGACGCTTTTTTCATTCTTAACCCCTTTTATTTGCCTTTTTCTTTTATTTTTTTATATGATTTGTGAGTCCCCTTAAAAAGGTTACAAGCATAACACTTCCTTTGCATTCACAATATATTCAAGTCCTTTTTGATATATGAATTCATTTATTTTCATTAGGACTAAGGGAGATCACCATTAATGAGGGGGTGGAGCTCAATTGTGGACTCACGACTCTTAATTTTCCTAATTATCCAATTTCTTTCTTTTTTTTCTTCCAACTGCAATATACTTCTGGGCCATTAGTGCCTTCTTCTCATAAGACATGTACATGCCTTTTTTGTGTACATGTAACCACATTACCCAAAAGGTGGGAGAATGGAAGGATCAAGGATGGAAGATGGTAGGCGTGATCAAGAATGGCATGTTACCCTTTTCAAGGAACCCCCAATAGTACCCCTTTTCCCTAGGAGTGACAAGACGAGACTATGATGCCCAGGATGGCCACCAATGTGAAAAAAGACAAATATTCCAGGTGTTGCGACCATTTCTTCGAGTGAATGGCGAGGTTGTCAAGATAGGCCAAAATTATGTGAACCAAGTCATGGAAATAGAATGACACGAGTCTCTAAAAAGTGGCTCCAATGTTCTTTATTCCAAAAGGAATAACCTTGTACATGAAGGTTCTTCAAGGAGTAGTAAAGGTTGTCTTTTATTGATGTTGGGGTCAAACTTTGATTCAATTATATTCTAACTAATCCCATAAAGGAAAGAATCTCGTGGTACACACAAGCATCAATAATTTGATTGATGAATGGCATCAAGTAATTATCTTTGGGATATGCCTGATTTAGATCATGCAGGAAATAAGTGCAGACACAAATGGTTTCTTTTGTATTTACAATAGGTGCATGGTTATAAACCAATGAAGTATATGCAATAAGGTAAATGAATACTGCATGTTGTAGTTTATCAATTTCAACTAGGTGGTAATTTATAGGACACATAAATTGAGTTAATAGGTATCCAAGGGAAACCCTCTAAAGTGATAAGCTCTAATAGCATGTCGACATTAATCAAAAAGGGACATCATAATGTAATTGCATAATTTTGCTCACTATATGTTCAAACATCTTTATCCTATGCTCCAATGGATATCCAAATAGTTATCAACAATCATTCCAAGGTATTTGGAGATATGCCTATGGGTCTTCCACCTGCTCGAGATCATGACCATGCTATTCATTTGAAACCATGAAGTATACGAACTAACATTAGAATTTACATGTATTCATATGCACATAAGAGTTAGATTGAGCGTATGGTCCAAGAAATGTTAGATGTAACAACCTATTCTCCCCCAAGTCTATAATTATGATTGAGACTTAATGACTGTAACTGATGAACAATGTAATTGTGTCTTATGTTCAATAAAACCTTCTAACAAGTTGACTGAAGGGGATGCCTTGAAATACTGGACATGAATCACAGGAGGGAACTGGTGAGGGGAATTGAGGATTACTTTTTTTCCCAAAAGAGATTTACCTCTACTTGAGAAAACATTGATGACTAAATATGTTGAAGTTCCTTACTTTCCTTGGCACGAAAGAAAAAAATTAATGAGACTCGACCAAGTGGTTGAAGCAGTTAATATTGTCTTTAGATATGTACAGAGGAAATGGTTGGTACGATTGTAAATGTCAGCTAGAGGTACACCACAGAGGTCCCCCTTCAATTTTGATTTGGGAGCTTGACTCTCAGAAGCTTCTGATAGAAGCAAGGGGAAGAGCATGAGGAAGGAAAACAAGGAGAATTCCCCAAATAGATAGATGAAATAGGGATAAGGGAGGATACACAAGTGAAAGAGAGAGCATGAATGCGTGCACCATCAAGAACAAAGGAAAACTGAGAAGTTTATGTGAGGAAAATAGGAAGCTTACCCAATGACCTTGTGGTCAAGTGGAAGCAAGAAATTTCCTAGACTCAATCTTGAGAAGAAAGGGGTTGCAAGTTGATGATTGCTGGAAAATAAATGGCACTGGTAAGGGGAGGATGTTGAGGGACTATTTCGTAGTGAAGGGAATACCTCGTGAAAGGAAATTCAGCTAGGAAGGCATCTTAGAAGCTCGTGGAGACCATGGACTCAAAGAGGGGTAGAAGGGAATTTCTGCTGATGCTGGTTAGTGAAGGAGAGTAGCCTTCATGGTTAGATACAAAAATTGTGAGATATATGGTGAGTTTCCCTTGTGGTATCATGGATTGACATGAGGGTGGCATGCTATATAAATCATAAGTACATCAAGGTCGAGGCCTTCACCCTCAGTCAATTGGTTGTCTGGTTGTTATTATGAGACAAATAAGTGTTCATAGTGTTCCTTGTAAATATTTTATAAATGAATGTTAATGCTTGCATTATGATTTTGAAAGGAATTTGAATATTTTGAATGACTATTTAAGATTAAAATTTGTTTAACTGTTGAGCATAAACCTAGAAGGATAAATACCCACTTTTTCTCAAGTGTGAATATATTTTTTATTAGGTCTTCTGACCCTATGAAATTTTTGTGCTTTGGAATGGAAATTTTATAGGATATTAAACCTTGTATCAAGTTTCCAATAAGATATGCCTCCTTTGTGTTAAGTGTGCAATTTAATGGCCTGAGAACCATTGAATGAAATTCCCTATTCATAGGGGAAGGTGAAGTGTATATTCATTTGGGGAGTGACCTGGTTTCCCTTGAGTTTTCCTTTTCGAGTGATGGAGAAGTCCATGTCGGGCCTTGAAGTCCGCCCATTTGTTCTCTTGTATATCATTCAAGAAGGTATTTGACCATAGATCCTATTCGATGTAGATTTTCTGAGATACCTGCATAGAAGATCTAGCTAACAATGAAACAAACATAACATGCAATGGTGTGAAGAGAAGAGACAAAAAAATGGAGGAAAGAATGAAATTATTTCTATTAACCATATTTCACACTCAAAGAGTGAATAATTTACAATAGATATAGGCTACATGAGTAACTAATGCATCATAATAGTGATCTAGAGAGATCTGGACACTCATTGACAGAAATTGGAGTGAAATTCCACCTTGTCCTAGTTAACTGATCCATGCAATCATCAATTAATCGAGTCACACGTGTGGAAGTGGGAGAAACACATGCAACAACGAGTGATAAAATCGAGGTTTCCATGCATGAGTGACCTCCACTAGTATAACTGAGTGTAACTAACTCTGAACTGAAGATGAATGTCTTATTTTGTAGAGGAATATTCTCTAGAGAGAATATTCTCATCTAAGGAAGCATTCTCAACATTGAACTATCAAACTTAGGAAAGCAATTCTAGGAAAATAATTCTAGGTTAGTGTGTAATATCGCCAACACCCCCAAATGTTTTTTTTTTCAAATCATATATGTTATAATTGTTGATTTTTCTATATGAGAATATATTGTATTCAATATATTATTACAATGATGAGTGTTCCATATATAGAGAACATATGGTGACCATCCATGAAAGGACACATTCCTTGGATAATCAATAACTATTTATTATTATCATTTACTTATTATAAATATTATTTATTAATCAATAATTATATTATTAATTATTAATCTAAGAGAATGTCTTCCCGATGTTGTCCAAACATCAACACTCCCTCTCAACGAGGGAGATATCAT
>ML801528.1:264847-278735 GCA_009831015.1 Picea engelmannii | reverse complement strand
TGTTTTAATGCCAGAGTTTCATCTTTAGCACATAGAATTACAAATGGGTAAGGTGGAATGGTTCTGTTTTTGAATATCCAAGCAGAGGAACATTTGCACATGTTATCTTGATATAGATAGATCTCTAGTGTTGAAAAAATATGCTAACTGATTTGAGTGCAGGCTGCAGAGATTAAAGATCAAGATTAAGTTTGTTGTGTCAAAAACAATGCAACTCTTGTTGGTTCATTGTTTACAATGCATGTCACTCAAGTTCATATTGACCTTCCAACACCAAGCGATACATATAAGCATGTAAGTAATTACAAGTGTGTAGATTACTGTGTTAGTTGCCAATATAGTTATTATGCTGTTAGACATAAGGTTCATGGTGAGAACTGACTGGAATTGTTTTAATGCTGGAATTTCATGTTTAGCACATAGAATTACGAATGGGTAAGGTGGAATGGTTCTGCTGTTTCTGGCAGATGATGTGTCGAAATTCACTGTTTTCTAGGTTTTCAAGTCAGATACTGATAAATAGAGGCTAGGTATGCGTCATCCTTGGAGGTTTGATAAATGTAATAGTTACCTAAATATGGGTTGAGAAAAATGGTCGGTGTGAAGCCCAATTGGTGTAGAATTTATGTGGATATGAAGCACATAGAAATTTTGTAGTTTGCTTGGGCATAGATTGTCACTAAATTCATAGATTAATTTTTTTCCCTTTGGCATTATTTGCCAATAGACAAAGTTTGATTTGGCTTTGTTTAAGTATGTGTTAGCCAATAAATTAGGCTTTGCAGTCAACAAGAGGCTTAAAAAGTTGTCTATCAACAAGAAAAAATAACGGAAGCAAACTATGACAACATTCACATAAATAAATAACCAATGGATCATATATCCAACATCTACTTATCAACAAGGAGGAAGGTTCAGAGCATACACACAATTTCCACAGAAATGGCAGTACTCTTGAGTCTTCTATTACTTGGCTTGAAGGATAGTACGATGTTTTAGAGAACATACCTAATGGAACATGATGAATTAATTTATGAATTTAGGGTATCAGAATAAGAATGTTCAAATGTGAAGCCAACAAGTTTATATATAGATGAATTTTACCCTGCTCTTTTCTCAGTAAGTTCTCTTTATAAACTAGCAATCTTGCTGGATGTTACACATTCAAATGCTAGTTACATTCTCACATCCCAAATGTGTGGCAGATGAGCACTTGACAATAAAGTCATAGTTGTTTGACATATTGGGCTGAGAAGTTTACTCACTGTCTATCTATCCACTAGTTAATTTGTCTATGCTAATTATTGTAAATTGGATCTTACACCCATAACAACATTTACTTGTAATTTATAAAATCTAATGGATGTTTTTTGGGGTATCATCTACCTGGTTAATTCTCACCTTGGGACATCTGCAATATTTGACAACATAATGCCTCTAGAAGCTCATAGAATACAATTTTACAAAATATTTGCAATCTTTGTTATCACTAGGGGTGCTCAATTCAAACAATTGTGAGACCATCTGGAAGTTGGAAACATAATGTTATTTTTCTATTTGTTCTCAACCTAATGAATATTAATACGGAGGACAACATATCTCCAAACTGGATTTATTGTCGGTTAGTTTCCCTTATATAAAAGGCTTCCTTATTTATTCCTAATCTTTGAATCAATTTAGAGTTGATATTGATCTGGCAAAAGCACAACACACATGTCGGGCTTCTTTTGACTTGTGCAGTGTAGGTCATGTGTGACATCCCCCAAAAATAAATATTTTTTATTTTTGGTTGCTGGAAATTTATTTCCGTTTTTGGCAAATTCAATGCTGGAAAATTTTTGCCATTTATGGAAATTCCGAATTTAATAATTGTATTTAATTATTGTGACTTTTGGGAAGAGATATGTTTGGACTCAACTAACTATTTGACTATGACACTTTTATCACAACAGAATAATTATATTAATTGCAGGAGGACAAATGGAACAACCATGTTAAAAATCAGCTGACCATGACTCCATGAGTGGGGAACAAGTTGGAACTGCCTCTGGGCTGATGTTTACAAGTGGAAAATCAGAGATTTGGCCACTGGAAGCCCCTGAAAATCAGGGATTAAGAAAGCTACGAAAATCCCCAAAGGAGGGAAGAGGACCTGGGCAAAAAAAATGGATAAATAGCATATGCGAGGAGGCAGGACGCTGCCAAGTATACTGGGAAAGGATTTTTGAGCTCTCTTGCTGTTAAGAACACTGCGGATTGAGTGTGAGGCAAGAGGAGCTTGCTGAAACAAAATCGCCTTGCTGTTATGCACACTGCTAAGTAAGTGTGAGGCAAGAGGATAATTGTTAGAATTGAAGGACGTTGCTGAGGAGGAGTTTCCAAGTTCGCCCTCATGGATTCATGGTCAGGCTAGGGGGTGAATCAGGCAAGTGAATTTGGCTGCCTTGTTCTACGGTTGGGAGGAACCTGGCTGTTCCCTTTGTCTTTCCGCGGATTGGATTTAGATATGTTGATCCACCCCTCTCTATTATGAATGGCTATGTTTTTACTTTGATGTCATATTAAATCTGAACTGGAATGATGTCCATTCTCTGTCTGAATGATTTTTTTGATGCATTGTATCGATTAAATCAAAACTGTAACGTTTTCCATTTTGTTTGTTGTGGGGAATATATGTGAAGGAAATCTGTAATTATATTTCTATAAGTAAGTAAGGAAAGGAGGAGATTAACGTCAATGAGGTAGATCCTCTCTGTAGATAAATCCCCAGGAAACCAAACTCAGATCCCTCGGAACATCATTTATAATGACAAATCTCTGATGGAATGATATTCTTAATCATGTATTTACATAGATGCACAGATCTAGTACTATTGATGTTTAATGCATTGATTAAAAGAGGCTCTAAGTGAATATTATAGAATTTACCTTATACAGAAAATTTTATCCTTTGTGCCCTTCTATGAGTGTAAAATTCCTAAGTCCTTAGGATTTCAGAATTCTATGAGGTAAAGGTATATCTTATCCTTCTACACCTTCAATTCTCCTAGAAAACGAAAATCAAGAGTACCCGCAAAGGATAAAGAGCAGGGAGTGATGAAAATAGTGTGAAGAGTTACAGTAGAAGCAGAGTACTCTCTTCCTTTGCATTTTGATTGAATGATTATCTTAATTCTTTTCAACAGAAAAACTTAGTCCAACTTTTTTTTCGCCTTTCGGAGGTTCGTGTATATTGATGTATGGATTCCGAACTCGCGAAATTCCGAACCCCGAAACCCCAAAGCTTCCACTTTTTGCATTTCAGAAGTTGGTTAGATAAGAGGTTTGGGGCACTTGAACTCACGAAGTTTCGAACCCCGAAACCCCAAAAAGCGGGTCCCACTTTCCTATCCTTTTTGCAATTCAGAAGTTGTTGTATGTTGGATGTTGGTTTTTGAAAACCCGAAACCTCGAATCCCGAAATCCAGAAGTGTTGGTCCCACATCCTTTCACTTTTCAGAATTCGAGAGTTGTTGTGTATTGTTGTTTGGTTTTTGAAAACCCAAAACCCTGAATCCCAAAATCCCGAAGTGTTGGTCCCACATCCTTTCACTTTTCGGAATTCGGGAATTGTTATGTATTGTTGTTTGGTTTTTGAAAATCCGAAACCCCGAATCCCGAAATCCTGAAGTGTTGGTCCCACATCCTTTCACTTTTCAGAATTCGGGAGTTGTTGTGTGTTGTTGTTTGGTTTTTGAAAACTTGAAACCTCGAATCTTGAAATCCCGAAGTGTTGGTCCCACATCCTTTCACTTTTCGAAATTCGGGAGTTGTTGTGTGTTGTTGTTTGGTTTTTGAAAACCCGAAATCCCGAAGTGTTGGTCCCACATCCTTTCACCTTTCGGAATTCGGGAGTTGTTGTGTGTGGTTGATTGGCATTTGAAACCCCGAAACCCCGAATCCCGAAATCCTGAAATGTTAGTCCACGTTCCTTTTCGTAATTTTAGGAATTGTTTGTGTTTGATGTTTTGGCTTTTGAAGTCGTGGGATTCCGAATCCCGAAATCCCGAAGTGCTGGGCATGTTTTATTTTCGCTTTTCGGAAGTTGGTTACATAAGAGGTTTGGGGCACTTGAACTCACGAAGTCCCAAACCCCAAAACCCCGAAATGCGGGCCCCACCTTTCCTTATCGCATTTCGGAAGTTGTGTAATGATGATGTTTGGGCACTGGAACTCACGAAGTCCCGAACCCCGAAACCTCGAAATGCGGGTCTCACCTTTCCTTTTTCGCATTTCAGAAGTTTGCATATGTTGTTGTTTGGGTACTTGAGCTCACGAAGTCCCGAACCCTGAAACCCCCAAATGTGGGCCCCACTTTTCCTTTTCGCATTTCGGAAGTTCGTATATGTTGAAGTTTGGGACACTTGAATTCACGAAATCCTGAAACCCTGAAGTGCTCAACATCCTTTCACAATTTCGGGAAATGTTGTGTGTTGATGTCCGACTCTTGTACTCGCGAAATCCTGAACTCTGAAATCCCGACATGCTGGTCACTTTTCATGATTTCAGAGTTGTTGTGTGTTGATTGGAGAATCTTTCCCCGATTGGAGGTATGAAAGTAACAAACCTGTTTACAAGTTGCTCGTATAGTTAAACCTGTGCTGGTGTTATAGACATCATCAAATAAGAAAATATTGGTAATTTTTACAAGACTTTAAATAACATTGAAGGGAGGAGTATACACTCATTGTATCATCGAGTAGGAAGTTTTAAGTTGCATAGTAAAGACAATCAACGACAGTAAGGTCTCTAACAAACTTTCAAACTCAAGCTTTATAACAGAAGACTTAATTGCTTGAATCTCGAAACTATGCAAGGATAATTGTACAAAAAAAATAAAAAAATGTGACAATTTTTGAGGTACATTACATATGGTATTAGAGGAAAAGTTACAACACTGGGCCTGAATAGGGCCACATTAATTACTTAGTATATATTCTGATTTATGAAAAAAACAAAAACAACAAAAAACTAATAAATCTTGTGGATTACAAGCAGAAAGGTTTTCTGTTTTGTGTTGAATAATGGCAGCTCAAGAAGGTGCAGAAATCAGGGTGGAAGAGAATCTGCAACAAGGACCTCCTGGAGAATCCAAGACATAACAGTGATGGAGGCTCACCCACGGAGGTGTTGGAAACAATGAGGAACCTTATTGTTGAACTACAGGTTTTCAAGGCCGACAATGAAAAATTGAAGAAGGCACAACAAGAACAACAAGAGATAAATGAAGTCCTACTGCATAGTATAGTAACCAAGAAAAGTTGAAAATATGATAACCATGAGGAAGAGGTTAGCAAAAGGGCCTCTAAGAATTCTGGTGCAAAAATAGAAAAAGGAGACAGTTCGTCTGAAGGGACACCTTCAGCTGAAGACAAAACCATACCGGACAGAAAAAGAAAACAAACAGACCACCTTGAAGGAGAATTTAAAAATATTAAACGAGCTACTTTTGATGGAGAATCCAGGACAAGAGAAGAAGCTGAGGCATGGTTGTTGGACATCAAAAAATACTTCCAAATCTACAACTATTCCAGCAACATGAAGGTCAGAATGGCCATCTACAATCTGAAGGGGAAGGCCAACATTTGGTGGCAAGACCTGAAATTTGCCAAGGGCCTAAAGGAGAAACAGTTGGAATGGTCTGACTTCAAGAAGTATTTCAAGAACAATACCTTTATGAAAGCTATTATGAAAGGAAGACGAAAGAATTTTATGAGTTACGACTCAGACAAATGACGATGGAGGACCTTATAAATAAATTTTTGGAACTACTAAGGTTCGTACCATACATCCGGGAGGATAAGGTAAAAGTCCAGCGATTCTTAAGCTGTTTACCACAATTCTACAGGGACATAATTGAGTTTGACAACCCCAAATCCTTGAGTGAGGCATTCAGGAAAGAACGAATGTGCTATGACCAGTATAAACAACGAGTAGAGTTTCCCAAGACCTGGAAGGATAAGAAGCAAGATGGAATAAACCAGCGGAAGAAGGTATACCAACCAGCTCCTTATCAGAATGCAGCAAAAAGTTTCCCAAGGAAGAATTTTCACTCTAATCATCCGAATACGCAAGGTAACGGTAAACCGGTAAACCTGGGAACAAAGAAGTTTGGGGACAACTCCCGCGAGCCATTAAAGTGTTGGGAGTGTGGAGAGCCTCATCTAAGGAGGAACTGTCCATGTTTAATTACAACAAACATAACTGTTGTTCACAATTTACAGGAAGCCTCGACAGTGGGAGACCTGGGCAGAAGTTTGCATCGGATAAATGCATCCATAGATGGTTGACAAGCTGACCACCAATCCTCGATGGTAGAAATTGAAGGTAAAATCCACGACACTCAAATTTCTGTTTTAATTGACCTTGGAGCTACGTTAAGTTATATTACTCCCGATGTAGTAGAGTTGAATAAACTTAAGAAACAAAAGCACAAAAAATCTTGGCTTGTACAACTAGCAACAGGTACTAAAAGAAAAGTAGTTAATTTTATTTCTAATCTTGAGTTCATCTTAGATGGTCAAAAGATAAGGACCAATCTGAACATCCTACCACTAGGATCTTATGATATGATTATCGGGATGGATTGGTTGGAACAACACAAAACAATACTAGACTGTTATACAAAGATACTTAGCTACAAAGATAGTTTTGGCACTGTTAGAACAACCCAAGGCATACCAAAACCTATGTCATGTCAGACAAGTTTTAGCGATGCAATTCAAGAAATGTATTAGAAAGGGATGTCAAGTCTACGCCATCCAAGTAACGAATCTATTAGAAAAAGAAGATAAGCCAAAGTTAGAAGACTTTGCTGTCCTACGTGAATTCAGAGACATGTTTGTTGATGAGATATCAGAATTGCCTCCTAGGAGAGAAATAGATTTCTCCATAGACTTACTACCCGGATCAGCTCCCATCTCAAAAGCACCCTACCGAATGAGTTTACCAGAACTGACAGAATTAAAAATACAATTACAAGAATTATTGGACAAAGAGTATATCAGACCAAGTGTCTCGCCATGGGGAGCACCAGTCCTCTTTGTGAAAAAGAAAGACGTTACTCTAAGACTATGTATCGATTATAGACAACTAAACAAAGCGACCATTAAGAACAAATACCCCTTACCCAGGATAAATGATATGTTCGATCAAGTTGGCGGGGCCAAGATCTTCTCAAAATTGGATTTACGATCTGGTTATCATCAAGTTAGAATAAAGGACCAGGACATAAACAAAACAACTTTTCGAACAAGATACAAACACTATGAGTTTGTAGTCATACCTTTCAGGCTCACCAATGCACCAGCCACGTTTATGTGCTTGATGAACAACATTTTTAGCCAGTACTTAGACAAGTTTGTAGTAGTATTTATCGACGATATTCTAGTCTATTCTAAAATGGAGGAGGAACATGATGAACACTTACGAATAGTTTTGCAAACACTAAGGAAACACAAACTATACACAAAATTCGACAAATGTGATTTTTATCAAAAAGAAATACAATATTTAGGACATGTCATTTCCTCGGAAGGTATTGCCGTAGACTCGGAAAAGATAAAAGCCATTATGGAATGGCCAATGCCCAAGGATGTGGCAGATATCCGGTCATTCATGGGAATCACAGGATATTATCGCAATTTATAGAAGGGTTCTCCAAGATAGCCTACCCTATCACATCATTACAAAAGAAAGGGACCAAGTTTAACTGGTCGCAAAAGTGTCAAGACAGGTTTAACAAGCTAAAAGAATTATTGACATCAGCGCCCATTTTAAAGGTAGCAGACCCAGATAAAGACTTCACAGTATGCGTTGATGTAAGTAAAGAGGGACTAGGTGGTGTTCTAACTCAGGAAGGGCACGCAAATTGTTATGAGTCCCAGAAATTAAAAGAACACGAGCGAAATTATGTCACTCATGACCTAGAATTGGCAGCAGTAATACATGCCTTAAAAATGTGGCGACACTATATAATGGGCAGAAAATTCTTACTATTGACGGATAATAGCGGAATGAAATATCTGTTTAACCAACCAGATCTTAATGCAAGACAAGCAAGGTGGCTAGCCTTCTTGAGTGAATTCGACTTCGAGGTCAGACATATCAAGGGTAAGGAAAATAAAGTAGCAGATGCTTTAAGCCACATAATCCATGGTTTATTTGAGATAAACATCAGCAGGGCAGAAAGTGATCTGGAACAAAGAATAAGGATGACATGTATCAACGATGGAAATTACACTAAGATAATGGCCAAATTTTGAAATAGTATCATAAACTCAGATAAACCAGATATAAGTATCGACAAATAGGGACTATTAAGATTTAAAAATAGACTTTACATACCAGATTCAACAGAGCTAAAATTAACTATTATAGACGAAGTGCATAAGAAACCATATTCTGGCCATCCGGGTTAACAGAAAACAATAACAACACTCAGAAAACTATTTTACTGGCCTAATATGAAGGGAGAAACAACAGAGTATTTGGCTAGGTGCCAAGATTGTCAGCAGGTTAAGTCCGAACACCAACATCCAACTGGCCTATTACAGCCATTACCAGTACCAGAATGGAAATGGGAGACAATATCGTTGGACTTTATAACAGGTTTGCCTAAAACTCATAAACAAAATGATTCAATCATGGTTGTAATCGATAAACTCAGTAAGTCTGCACACTTTATTCCTGTAAAGTCTACTTTTAAAGCTATTAACATTGCTGAAATATTCATGAAAGAAATTTTTAGACTGCATGGTATTCCTAAAATGGTGATTTCAGATAGAGACGTAAAATTCACATCTCCTTTTTGGAAGGAATTGTTTGCAGGGCTAAATACTAATTTGAATTTCAGTACGAGTTATCATCCACAAACGGATGGACAGACCGAAAGGACAAATCAAATCATAGAGGATATGCTCCGAATGTATGTAAGAACAAAGCCGAACAAGTGGGAAGACTACCTACACTTGGTAGAATTTGCATATAACAATGGGTACCAAACTTCGGCTAAGTTGAGCCCCTTCGAAATATTGTACAACATAAAGTACAACAGACTCATGGTTGGACCAGAGATGCTCCAAGAAATGGAGAACATGGTAAAGGAAGTACAACAGAACTTGAAAGAAGCACAGGACAGACATAAGAGTTATACGGATCAGAAAAGAAGACACTTGGAATTTCAAGTAGGAGACCATGTTTATTTGAAGGTCAAAGCCCGAAAAAGCTCGCTGAAGTTGGGGAACTGTGCCAAGATGGCACCCAGGTTTTGTGGGCCCTTCGAGATACTGGCTCGAATTGGATCCGTAGCATATCAGCTTGCACTTCCATCTAATCTAAGAATTCATAATGTATTTCATGTTTCTTTGTTGAAAAAGTATATTCATGACCCTACTCATATGATTGATTGGAACTTGGTGCAGGTGGAACCCGAAGGCGAGTTCCAGGTGGAACCCCTGCGCATTCTGGACCGGAGAGAAATAACACTTCGGAACAAAGCCGTCACTCAGGTAAAGGTGCAAGGGAAGCACTTTAGTCCCGAGGAGGCCACTTGGGAATTGGAGGGAGATTTGCGGAAATCTCATCCAATCCTGTTCCAATAAAGGAACGAACACTGAGGACAGTGTTTTACTGAAGGGGGAAAGGATGTGACATCCCCCCAAAATAAATATTTTTTATTTTTGGTTGCTGGAAATTTATTTTCATTTTTGGGAAATTCGAATCTGGAATTTTTTTTCCATTTATGGCAATTTCGAATTTCGAATTTAATAATTGTATTTAATTATTGTGACTGTTGGGCAGAGATCTGTTTGGACTCAACTAACTATTTGACTATGACACTTGTATCACAATAGAATAATTATATTAACTCCAGGAGGACAAAGGGAACAACCATGTTAAAAATCAGCTGACCATGACTCCATGAGTGGGGAACAAGTTGGAACTACCTCTGGGCTGATGATTACAAGTGGAAAATAAGAGATTTGGCCACTGGCAGCCCCTGAAAATCAGGGATTAAGAAAGATGCGAAAATCCCCAAAGGAGGGAAGAAGACCTGGGCAAAAAAAATGGATAAATAGCATATGCGAGGAGGTAGGATGCTGCCAAGTATGCTGGGAAAGGATTTCTGAGCTCTCTTGCTGTTATGAACACTGCAGATTGAGTGTGAGGCAAGAGGAGCTTGCTAAAACAAAATCGACTTGCTGTTATGAGCACTGTTAAGTAAGTGTAAGGCAAGAAGATAACTGTTGGAATTGAAGGACATTGCTGAGGAGGAGTTTCCAAGTTCGCCCTCATGGATTCATGTTCAGGATAGGGGGTGAATCGGGCAAGTGACTTTGGCTGCCCTGTTCTACGGTTGGGAGGAACGTGGTTGTTCCCTTTGTCTTTCTGCGGATTCAATTCATATATGTTGATCTACCCCTCTCTATTATGAATGGCTGTGTTTTTACTTCGATGCCATATTAAATCTGAACTGGAATGATGTCCATTCTCTGTCTGAATGATTTTTTTGATGCATTGTATCGATTAAATCAGAACTGTAACGTTTTCCATTTTGTTTGTTGTAGGGAATATATGTGAAGGAAATCTGTAATTATATTTCTATAAGTAAGTAAGGAAAGGAAGAGATTAACGTCAATGAGGTAGATCCTCTCTATAGATAAATCCCCAGGAAACCAAACTCAGATCCCTTGGAACATCATTTATAATGACCAATCTCTGATGGAATGATATTCTTAATCATGTATTTACATAGATGCACAGATCTAGTACTGTTGACGTTTAATGCATTGATTAAAAGAGGCTTTAAGTGAATATTATAGAATTTACCTTATACATAAAATTTTATCCTTTGTGCCCTTCTGTGTGTGTAAAATTCCTAAGTCCTTAGGCTTTCGAAATTCTGTGAGGTAAAGGTATACCGTATCCTTCTACACCTTCAGTTCTCCCAGAAAATGAAAATCAAGAGTACCCGCAAAGGATAAAAAGCAGGGAGTGATGAAAATAGTGTGAAGAGTTACAGTAGAAGCAGAGTACTCTCTTCCTTTGCGTTTTGATTGAATGATTGTTATAACCCTAAATTGCACCACACATGCTTACCTGGCATCAGGCCTACTCATATCCAGTCCTTGCCAAAGCCATGCTGAATAAACTCTTGAAAATCCTCTTAAATCAAGTAAAACGCGCCCTAACCCACTACTACACGCGTTGGAACGCTGGCAGGCCTACTACTGCACGCGTTGGAACGCTGGCTGGCCTACTACAGCCCGCGTTTACCTAACAAAGCACAAAAACAGGAAAGTTGCCGACGGGACGAAAAGCTTTGGGTCAGTTAACTGGAACTCCCATCCATGCATGGCCGAGAGTTCGTCCAAAACCCTAGCTCCTTCTAGCCTATAAAAGGAGGGGTAGGGGTACTATTTGGAAGAGGAAAAGGATAGCAAAGAAACTCTGCCCAATTGCCGAATCCATTTGTCCCAACCCTTTATCCTTTCCTCAAGCTTAAGGAGAATTCAAGCAAAGCAGTTGGAGGACAAAGAAGAGGAGGAGCCCATGATCAGGATCGAGGAACGGTGGCCGGTCTCTATCATTATTGTAAGTTGATTCATCTTGAGATTAATAAAAGAATACTTTTCCCGTCGCAATGCACAAGTGATATATATTATATTTGGTTTATGCTTAATCTCTAACCCTTAGGTAGAAAAATAGCATGCATGCGTAGTGTTTTGTCTTGATTGCAGGATTGTCTTTGGAAGGAATAGCGAAAGCAAGCGGATAAAGCGCAACGGAGGATCTACATCAAACATCGATAGAAAAAGGTTAGTAGGTCTTTTCCATGCTTGTGTGGGGAAAAGGGGTTCGAGTATTGGGGTGATAGGTTAAAGGTGTTTTCTTTAAGGTCATGATCTACGTACAAGTTCAGCCCTAGCTTGTTAGTCCGTAGGGTATTATTTCCCAACAACAGAATTGGCGACTCCACTGGGGATAGTACTCTTAGGGTTTCCGGATTTAAGTGAGGTTTTTGGGTAGTTTAAAGGAGTAGATTCTCTGTTTCTTTGCTTGTTTGTTTTCTGTTAGGTCAGAGTTAGCAGGGAACCTGGTTCTTAATGCCAGTCTTTTTCTTGACTGTTGCTTGACATTTACTATCGGGACACACAGAGGTACACGCGGCCTGAAGAAGGCCTGCACACGTGTAACCCGCGCCCTAACCTTCTACAGCCCGCGTTTGAACGCTTGCTGTAGTGGTTTCAGTAGCATCTAAGAGTCAGAGAGCTTGAGAGGCTGTCCTCCTCTTCCCTGTCAGAATTCTACATTCTCAGGGGGCTTTCTGGATCTTGTCTGAGTCTTTCTGGTTCATAGTCTTGTTTCAGTTTGCCTTATTGCATGTTGTTATTTCTTGCAGTTGTTTTTCTTTTCTGTTAAATAAGCATCCAAGCCTTTAGGAGACTCTGGTTGTCAGTACCAGAGGCCTCTTCCAGGTCTGGGCTGCTTGTGTTTGAGTTTTTTTGGATTTTATACCTACATGCGGCCTGTTTCAGGTTAGACCGCGGGTACCCGCGCGCTATTATAGCTCAGCACGCATTCGAACGCGTGTTGTTTCAGTGACAGTAGCGGGCTTGATTGGGTGCTTTTCAATCAGGGTGGGGCAGTCATCCCCTCCTGTGGTGAGAAGTGTTCCTCTCAGGAGTTTGAGTCTAGGGTTGCACAGTAAGTAGGTTAGGGCCTCTTATCCTTAGCCTGTGTTTTGCTTAGTTGATGTTTTGATAGAAAAGACAAAAGAAAAAAAAAATTGTTTTATGGGTTTTAGACAAGTGTTAGAATCGATGCTTTCTTGTTTGCCTTTGTGCGTCTTTGCTCTGGTTCTTTGCGATCTGCGCTTTAAGCCAGAATTTTATTTTGTTTTCTTGGTTTTGTGCTTGTCGGCATTTTCCCTTTGTTGTTTCATCTTGCAATTAAATAAAAAAATATATATCTCTTTTTCATTTTCTTCTTTGTTTGAAGATTGTGTTGTTGCATCAGTAGCTAGGAAGAAGTCTGTTTTCATAAGTTTTTTGCAGTGCATTTAGCGCATAAGTAGCTCACAGATTGAGTGAAATTCCTTTATGTTTTTCTGCATGAAATCTTAGAAAATTCGAAAAGAAAAAGAAGTCTTTCTTGTTGAAAAGTTGTTGGTTTTTGCATTTTTTGTAAAATTTTTTGTTTCCAAGCATTTCTTGTTCATTTTGCTTTGAGTATTTACACACCATCAGTTTCACCTTCATACCTTGTGACGTAAAAAATCCCATTAAAAACAACGCTAATTAAAAACTATTAGACTTTTTGTTTGTCGGGTTCATACACTAGCTCAGGACTAGGGCCTTGGAATAGGTTGGAGAGTAAATTCTCCAAGGCCACTCAAACCAAACATTGAAGTCTGTCATAGGGAGTGTAGAAGTCCAGTTACAGAAAGTTATCCGGGACCCCCCTCTAACACAGGGGCTAAACACGAGGTCGAGTAAGGAAAGGTAGCGGAAATAACCCCTCCAAAGCTGGACCAAGCGTAGTGGAGAACACATATCGAGGATTTGTTGAGGGATTCCGTCGTTTGCATTTACCACAGAGCTTCGTGGGTCTCGAATCCATTCGAGGTCCTCAGTTATCTTTCGGACCATTTGCTCTCGATACCCTTGACAGGTTTCGGGCTTGATACCCTGCTCATTGTGGTTTACCCGACTATCGACTGTACCCGCCTGGTGACTGTTCACGTGCTGGAAAACTAGTTGCCAATATTTTCTAGGGACATACACAGGTGACTGCGGGGGTATACCGCGGTACCTAGGACAGACATCGGGCCACGCTTTGCAGAGTA
>ML801528.1:231135-258362 GCA_009831015.1 Picea engelmannii | reverse complement strand
AACCCTAAATTGCACCACACATGCTTACCTGGCATCAGGCCTACTCATATCCAGTCCTTGCCAAAGCCATGCTGAATAAACTCTTGAAAATCCTCTTAAATCAAGTAAAACGCGCCCTAACCCACTACTGCACGCGTTGGAACGCTGGATGGCCTACTACAACCCGCGTTTACCTAACAAAGCACAAAAACAAGAAAGTTGTCGACGGGACGAAAAGCTTTGGGTCAGTTAACTGGAACTCCCAGCCATGCATGGCCGAGAGTTCATCCAAAACCCTAGCTCCTTCTAGCTTATAAAAGGAGGGGTAGGGGTACTATTTGGAAGAGGAAAAAGATAGCAAAGAAACTCTGCCCAATTGCCGAATCCATTTGTCCCAACCCTTTAGCCTTTCCTCAAGCTTAAGGAGAATTCAAGCAAAGCAGTTGGAGGACAAAGAAGAGGAGGAGCCCAGGATAAGGATCGAGGAACTGTGGTCGGTCTCTATAATTATTGTAAGTTGATTCATCTTGAGATTAATAAAAGAATACTTTTCCCGTCCCAATGCACGAGTGATATATATTATATTTGGTTTATGCTTAATCTCTAACCCTTAGGTAGAAAAATAGCATGCATGCATAGTGTTTTGTCTTGATTGCAGGATTGTCTTTGGAAGGAATAGCGAAAGCAAGTGGATAAAGCGCAACGGAGGATCTACATCAAACATCGATAGAAAAAGGTTAGTAGGTCTTTTCCATGCTTGTGTGTGAAAAAGGGGTTCGAGTATTGGGGTGATAGGTTAAAGGTGTTTTCTTTAAGGTCATGATCTGCATACAAGTTCAGCCCTAGCTTGTTAGTTCGTAGGGTATTATTTCCCAACAATAATGATTACCTTAATTCTTTTCAACAGGAAAACTTAGTCCAACTTTCTTTTCGCCTTTCAGAAGTTTGTGTATATTGATGTATGGATTCTGAACTCGCGAAGTTTCGAACCTCGAAACCCCGAAGCTTCCAGTTTTCGCATTTCAAAAGTTGGTTACATAAGAGATTTGGGGCACTTGAACTCACGAAGTTCCGAACCCCGAAACCTCGAAATGCAGGTCCCACTTTCCTATCCTTTTCGCAATTCAGAATTTGTTGTATGTTGGATGTTGGTTTTTGAAAACCCGAAACCCCGAATCTCGAAATCCCGAAGTGTTGGTCCCACATCCTTTCACTTTTCGGAATTCGGGAGTTGTTGTGTATTGTTGTTTGGTTTTTGAAAACCTGAATCCTGAAATCCTGAAGTGTTGGTCCCACATCCTTTCACTTTTTGGAATTCGGGAGTTGTTGTGTATTGTTGTTTGGTTTTTGAAAACCCAAAACCTTGAATCCTGAAATCCCGAAGTGTTGGTCCCACATCCTTTAACTTTTCGGAATTTGGGAGTTGTTGTGTGCTGTTGTTTGGTTTTTGAAAGCCCTAAACCCCAAATCCCGAAATCCCGAAGTGTTGGTCCCACATCCTTTCACTTTTTGGAATTCGGGAATTGTTGTGTGTTGTTGTTTGGTTTTTGAAAACCCAAAACCCCGACTCCCGAAATCCCGAAGTGTTGGTCCCACATCCTTTCACCTTTCGAAATTCGGGAGTTGTTGTGTGTGGTTGTTTGGCATTTGAAACCCCGAAACCCTGAATCCCAAAATCCCAAAATGTTAGTCCACGTTCCTTTTCGTAATTTTGGGAATTGTTTGTGTTTGATGTTTTGGTTTTTGAAGTCGCGGGATTCCGAATCCTGAAATATCTAAGTGCTGGGCATGTTTTCTTTTCGCATTTCAGAAGTTGGTTACATAAGAGGTTTGGGGCACTTGAACTCATGAAATCCCAAACCCTGAAACCCTGAAATGCGGGCCCCACCTTTCCTTTTCGCATTTCGGAAGTTGTGTAATGATGATGTTTGGGCACTGGAACTCACGAAGTCACGAACCCCAAAACCTCGAAATACGGGTCTCACCTTTCCTTTTTCGCATTTCAGAAGTTTGCATATGTTGTTGTTTGGGTACTTGAGCTCACGAAGTCCCGAACCTCGAAACCCCGAAATGTGGGCCCCACCTTTCCTTTTCGCATTTCAGAAGTTCGTATATGTTGAAGTTTGGGACACTTGAATTCACGAAATCCTGAACCCCGAAACCCCGAAGTGCTCGACATCCTTTCACAATTTCGGGAAATGTTGTGTGTTGATGTCCAACTCTTGTACTCGCGAAATCCCGACATGCTGGTCACTTTTCGCGATTTCGGGAGTTGTTGTGTGTTGATTGGAGAATCTTTCCCTGATTGGAGGTATGAAAGTAACATACCTATTTTGTATAGTTAAACCTGTGCTGGTGTTATAGACATCATCAAATAAGAAAATATTGGTAATTTTTACAAGACTTTAAATAACATTGAAGGGAGGAGTATACACTCATTGTATCGTCGAGTAGGAAGTTTTAAGTTGCATAGTAAAGACAATCAATGACAGTAAGGTCCCTAACAAACTTTCAGACTCAAGATTTATAACAGAAGACTTAATTGCTTGAATCTCGAAACTATGCAAGGATAATTGTACAAAAAAAAATAAAAATTGTGACTGTTTTTGAGGTATATTGCATCATGCATGCCTATATTTATGCATGATCTGGATTGTACACACCCTTCCTCAAATGTTCATCAAGCTATGCCAGAAGACAATATTGGCTTTCATCGGGGCCCTTAGGTTAAACCTTATAAACTGAAAGCACGCAGTCTGTAACTGACATGAATTTAAAGTGACAAATAAATTAATTTATGCATTTATTATTTATTGTGGTAACCTTTGCTCTTCAAAATGGATTTGATTAATGGACAATGCAAGTTTTGTTCTTGTGGGGTAAATGTAGCCTTACAAAATGCAGGGCACTAGTCTATTTGTGTGTCGAGGTTTATTGTGCATCTTGTGATTTGATTCTGATAAGGTTTGGAATTTGATGTATTACTGTTGTTTGTACATTGTAGGTTATTGCAACTTGGGGAGTTCGCAACAACACATGACATGCCGAAGACATTATACAAGTAATAAAGATGACATCAAAGTTACGATCTTTCTCATGTTCTGAGCTTGTGTTGTTACTAGATACTATGATGGATCTTACTTTTAAAAAATTCTATCAGGTTGTGTTTCTTGAACCAACTTCATAGTGCTACTTTATGCCTTTTAATTTTTAGGCTGATCTGTTTCTTCTTATTCTTTGAAAAATTTCAAGTAGATGCATTATAGTAAAATTTAAATATGAATGCATTATCATATGTACTTTTGAAAATCATTATGAACTGACAATAAAGTAACAAGGTGATATTTTTTGCTGCAGGCTTCATTAGTAAATGCCGACAAAAATTTATTTGTTTTGTTTCTGTGACATGGGACTTCTCCCTTATAATTGAATAACCTCAAATAGTGAACATCTTATCTACTCTACATCTGAAAAGGAATTTATACCGACCTTTAAACTATAGAATGACATACTGTATTAGATGTATTAGAGGCCACCTAGAAATTTGTTTGCTCGATTCTAACATTGAATTGATGTAAAATCCATTTCCTCCTTTTGTCTTGTATAGACCCATGTGTATCTTGATGGGCTTGGGAATCTTCAAGAGACACAAATATTTGCTAAGATTGACACTATAGAGGTATTTTATGAATCACTGAATGAAGTCTCCTAGTCTTAAACTTTCCTTTTCATGTTTAATCAGTCTTAGATAATCACACTGCACAAGAAGTAGTTGCTTATTTGAATCTTAATATACACACAACTTATGTTGTAGGGTCTGGAGCACTTTGATGAGATCCTGCAAGAGGAAGATGGTATTATTATTTCACGTGGTTATTTAGGGATAGATCTTCCACCAGAGAAGGTAGCCTTTGATATTTGATGTAAAATTTTTCATATATCCATTTCCTGATGCTTTTTTCCCATAGATAAATGAATATTGTTGTCATTGTTATCTGACTACAAGTCTAGTTGTGTCTCTACATGGAGATATCTTATAAGTTTGTATTTTTACTAAATCCAAACTTAATGTTTCTTTGGAATATAAGGTAATGACAATCGGAATTGATGGAATTGCCTAATATGCCCTCTTGGTAAATCTTATTCATTTGGGATTGTAATTTGTTAGTGTCAAGGGAGGCTTCAAATTCTTTACGGTTTCAAAGAAGGGATATTTACTTAGGTAATAGAGGCAGTATAGCAGTGTGAACAGGAAGGGAAATCAAATTGTTTGGAGGACCATCAATAAGTTGTTGATGTCGTCTTTTAACTGTCAAAGATTTTCGTAGATCAAATTAGTTTGGAATTTGATTTGCAAGCCATAAGGTAGGAGACAACTTGTAGAAGTATTGCTGGTTTTTGCATTATAGTTTTCTCCAAGCTAAGGCTCCACATGTCAAGTGCTCCTCTTCACGAGGCTGCACACTCTAGAAGACAAGCTCCTAAGCTCCAATGCTCCTCCTCCACATGTGTAATGTTGGTCAACTGAGGGGGGGGGGTGAATCAGTTGTCCCTGTGCTTAAACAATTATGCTTATTTTAAACTCTTTACACAACATTAATGACAATCACAATAATGTAGGGAAGTAAGCAATAGAACATTCAGCATCAGTCACACATATGAGATACATAGAGACAAATATTTCCTAAGGAAACCCATACATGGTAAAAACCTCTTCTTCGTTATATGATAAGTAATCTTTACATTCTTTACATTATCATACATATGAGCACCAACTCATAATGGGGCTATAACCTCTGTTTTGCAAACAACAACTTGCTGAGAGCACCGACTCTTTGTTTCTCTAGCAACTACTAGAAGGAAGCACCAACTCCCTTGTTTCTCTAGCACCCACTAGAAGGAAGCATCAATTCCCTAAGTGTTCCAGCACCAACTGGATGGAAGCACCAACTTCCATTCACACAGGCACCAACTTGTATAACAGAGAACAACAGTTCTCCCTTGCACCACCTTGCCACCCTTGTTTCTCTGGATGCAACCAGATGGAAGCTACAACTCCCTGTGTTCAAGGACCCACTTGAACCTCCGAGGACAACAATCCTCCCTAGCACCTCCCTACCACCCTGAAATATAAATCTTTGCTACTGAAACTTATTACAATGATATAATGTTCATCAATGGATTACCAGTCTCATCACCGTTCTGCTACACTGCCCTGCTTTGTCTGCCTCACTGTCTTCATGCACACATGCTTGCGCTTTCTGTTCTTCTACCTTTTATGCTCTGTGCGCCATGTCCATTCAATGCACCATTCCTCTTCTGTGCATTTCAACTGCTGCACTCTACCTCATTCTACACACCTGAATCATCCTCAACAACAACCCCCATCTCTTCTTTGTTTTGCATACATATAGTCTTTGTGCACCTTGTGCATGCTATCTTGCCATGCTTCTGCATGCTCTCTCCATCTCGAGTGCTCTGCCTCATCATCATGCCAACTCTTCAGCTTCTCTGGCAGTTAAACGCATGTGTCCATCATCACTGGGTGTTATTTCGAGATTCCTTCGCCTCTCCAGCAGTCGAGACTCTTCATCTTCTCTGTTACAGTCAAGCTCAACCTCTTTGTTGCAGTTACGGGCTTCAATGCTCTTCCATCTGTCAATCGTCTCTATGACTAGTCTTCATCCCACTGGCAGATTCCTTGAAACTCTTCAGCTCCTCTGGAAATCACACTCAAGTCTCTTCGAGTCCTCTGGTAGAAACCATCAGTAGTTTCTAGTAGTTACAGAGCGAACCATGAAATGGAGCCTAGCTATGCTAGCTCCTTCCACTTACGTGACCACCAACGGTGACCACCGACTACATAAATATTTCACCATTTCGGCATTTCAACATTCGGTAATTCGACATTCGTGTGATCGAGTGTTTCGCCACTTCAAGTCGCGATCCCCGAAATGGAGCTTGGTTTCACTAACTCCTTTCTCCATCTTCCGCTGATGTGACCAATGGCCGTGACCACAACCTACACCAAAAGGTGTTTCCGCATTTCGACGATTCCTGTTGCGAGGCATCTTGACTCTCCAAGTCACGGTCCCCGTAACTTCGAAATGGAGCTTGCCGCTTCAAGATTTTCTCTACAGCTCTTCGACGATGTGACCACCATCGGTGACCAAGCGCTTATCCATAAAGCGCTTTCATGATTTCATAATTCAGCATTTCGGCATCCTTGATGCGAAGATTTCTTGACAACTCCAAGTCTCGGTATCTGAACCTCCGAAATGGGGTCGGATCAACAACATTTCGACAATTTGCGTTTCGCCATTTCGGGACTCCTCTGGTGAAGAGTCTCGGTGCTTAACTCCTCCAACTCCCGGTATCCGAAGTTCTGAAATGGAGTCGGATCAAAGATCCGATATTTCGTTGTTTCACATTTCGACAATTCGACATTTCGACACTTCTGTGGTGAAGTGTTTCGACACTTCAACTCCCGGTAACCGGGACTCCGAAATGGAGTTATTTCCCGGTCTACGAGATTCTTTGTTGGTGTGCCTATTTTGGGATTTCGGTGTTTTGCATTTCGCGATTCCGGGACTCCTGTAGTAAGAGTTCTTGACATCCCCAACTCCCGGTATACGAAATCCCGGTATCTAAAACTGTCTCTTGCTTTCGGGATTTCGGCGTTTCGCATTTTGTGATTCTGGGACTCCTGTAGTGAAGTGTTTTGACACCTCCACCTCCTGGTATCCAAAACTCTAAACTGGAGTAGGATCAATTTATCCTTGATCTTCCTTGACTGCCTGTAAACCATCAAATGATCAAGCACACTCTTGCACTCTGCGTGCACCTCTACACATATTATCCTCCTGAGCTTACATTGTCCCTGTTTTGCCATCACTGCATACTTTGAACTTGCCATCAATGACAAGAACACCTGCCTGAAAACATGCCAACAATCTCCCCCTTTGGCATTGATGGCAACCCTGAATGACTGCGCTCATCTGTTTGGACCTCCAACTGTAGCATCCATTCCGGACCACTCCTTTTGTCCCCCTTTGACATCAATGTCAAAGAAAACATGCTCCCCGTGAGCTGTTGCAGTATTTTTAGGAGGTATCATATATTCAATCAATACAAAGTTCCCCCTAACAGGATGGACTCTCTTAGGTGTGAAACAAAATGACACCCAGCTTCTGTCGGAGATATTCAAATGGTGTCTTGGCTAGGGGTTTAGTAAATATGTCTGCAATTTGTTCTGTGGTTGTAATGTAATGGACCTGAACAACCTGATTGGTGACCTGCTCTCTCAGAAAATGGTATTTTATGGGAATATGCTTGGTCTTGGAGTGGAATACAGGATTCTTAGACACACCGATGGCACCAGTGTTATCACAATGAATTGGGATCAGTGCAGCGTATTTTACCTCCAAGTCTGCACGTGTCTGAATCATCCATAATACCTGAGTGCAACAGGTAGCAACATCAATGTACTCTGCCTCTGTAGTTGATAAAGAAATGGAACCTTGCTTCTTACTAAGACATGCTACTAATGAGTCACCCAGGAAGAATGCTCCTCCACTAGTGCTTTTTCTCTCATCAACACAGTTTGCCCAATCTGCATCTGAATAGGCAGTTAAATGAAAATTTTGATTTCTGGGATACCATAGACCATAAGTCATTGTTTCTTTCAAATACCTGAATATCCTTTTGATAGCTTACAAATGACTCTGTTTAGGTGCAGATTGATATCTTCCTACCATTCCAACAACATGCATTATGTCTGGGTGAGATGCTATGATGTACAACAAGCTGCCTATCATTGACCTATATGAACTTTGATCAACATCAGTCGAGTCATCATCCTTGCTTAATTTGCATCCAGTAACCATAGATGTACCCACACGTTTAGAATTGTCCATTTGAAACATTTTCAACATTTCTCTTAGATATTTTTCTTGAGAAATGAACATCCCTTTAGACCTCTGTGTAATTTGCAGACCAAGAAAAAATGATAGTTCACCTATCATAGACATTTCAAACTCAGACTCCATGGCAGAAGCAAACCATTGTACCAATTGATCCTTATTGCATCCGAAGATGATGTCATCTACATAGACCAACACAATGAGCAAATCATTACCCTCTGTTTTGATATATAGATTGTTGTCTACTGTTCCTCTCTTGAACCCTTTGTCTTTGATATTCGTATCCAGTCTGTGATACCAGGCACGAGGGGCTTGTTTTAACCCATATAAAGCTTTCTTCAGCTTGCATACTAATTCAGGGTTATCAGATAGTTCGAAACCTTCTGGTTGTTCCATATAGACTTCTTCATTTAAATCTCCATTTAGAAAAGCCGACTTGACATCCATTTGATAGACTTTAAACCTTTTATGACAAGCATAGGCAAGAAATATTCTGATAGCTTCTAATCTTGCTACGAGAGCAAAAGTTTCATCAAAATACAGTCCTTCTATTTGAGCATAGCCTTTACAGACCAATCTTGTTTTGTTCTTGACAACTTGTCCCTGCTCATTCAACTTATTATTAAAGATCCATTTGGAACCAATGATATTTTTACCTTTAGGTCCATGAACCATCTCCCACGTATTGTTTTTCTCAATCTGATCAAGTTCATCATTCATTTCTTTAACCCAATGGTAATCTTTGCTAGCTTCATTAAAATTCTTGGGTTCCAGCATGGATATGAAAGCTATATGTGATTGCTCGGTATTTTTTATTGTCTTTCTCCTGGTTTGCACACCTTTGTCTTTTTCACCAATTATCTGACTTGCAGGATGATTCTTTTGAGTGATTCCAGAGGAGGAATTTGAAGTTGCCTGCTGATTGTAGTCTGCCTGAGTTTCTGTGTCTTCATCTGATTCAGAATATTTGTTTTCTGATTCTTGGACCTATTCATCTTCAGCTTTAGCTGTGTCCTCTGTAGAAAACTCATTATTGTACCCCTCTCTTGCTGGGATTCCTTCATCAACTTTTACGTCAATACAGTCAACCATTTTATGTAGCCTCTTATTATAACATCTGTATCCTTTATTGTTTATAGCATATCCTAAGAAGATACCTTCATTAGCCCTGTCATCATATTTGCCAAGGTTCTCATCATTATTCTTTATGTAACATTTATTCCCAAAGACTTTGAAGTGTTTGATTGAGGCAGGTCTCCCATACCACAGTTCATTAGGTGTCTTGTCACTTTGTGGTCTGAGGTGGGCTTTGTTAAGAATGTGGACTGCTGTGTGTATTGCTTCTACCTAGTAGGTTTGACCAATGTTCTTCTCATTCATCATTGACCTGGCCATTTTCTGCACTGTTCTGTTTTTCCTCTCAACTACTCCATTTTGTTGTGGAGTTCTTGGGATTATGTATTCTCTCTTGATCCATTCTTATCACAGAATTCCTTGAAATTACTTGACATAAACTCTCCTCCTTAGTCTGATCTTACTGCCTTTAACCGCTTTCCTGTTTGAGTCTCAGTTAAAGCCTTAAATATTTTAAACTTCTCAAATGCTTCAGTTTTTTCTTTGAGAAAGGCAACCCAAGTAAGTCTGGAGTAATCATCAATAATCAACATGAAGTAGTTTTCTTTCCCTATGCCTTCCTGTCTTGATGGTCCACAAAAATCCATATGAACTAGTTGGAGTGGTTTCTCTGTTGAAGTAAATCTCTTGAACTTAAACTGTGTCCTGGTTAGCTTTCCTACTTGGCAGGGTTTACACATTGAATCTTGGGGCTTAGATATTCTCAGAAGATCTTTTACTGCCTCGAGATTTTTGAGTTTGATTAAGTGGTCAAAGTTTAGATGTCCAAGTCTCCTATGCCATAACCAGCTTTCATCATGTTTGCTTAGATGACACTCTTCTCTATTTTCTTTCAACACATATACGTTATTTTCTATCCTTATGCCTTTGACCACCACTTGTCTTGAGTTTACAGACTTTATTTTGTAGTCCTTGGACGTGAACACCACTTCACATCCTCTGTCACACATTTGACTTACAGTGAGAAGATTATGTTTCAGTCCATCTACAAGTAGAACATCTTGGGCTTTTCCTTTTACATTACTTAAACTCACCATCCCTTTACCCTTTATTTTACCTGGAGCATCATTTCCAAAGGTTACGTTTCCTGATTTGCTTTCACTTAGAGATAAAAACTTAACTTTGTCTCCCATCATATGTTTGGAGCATCCACTGTCTATATACCAAGGGTTCGTTTTTCTTTGAGCTGACAACACTAATCCACACTTGTCACTTTCTTTCTTCTTCCAAACCTTGACATTTTCAGCAGGGGAATTCGAATCTGGTTCATAGTTCCTTAATTGACAGTCAACAGATTTATGTCCATAGTTATGACAGATGTAGCATTCAATCTCATTGTTCAATAGGTCAAAATTATTGTTGCAACGTTGTCTACTCATTGACTGTTGATTATTTCTTGACCTCCTTAGTTGCATGTCTCTAGACTTAGTTTGGCAATTTGCAATTTGTGAAGGTTTGTTACTTGGCTGTATCATTCTTTGTTGTGGCAAGTATTTATTCCTTTGAAATCTTAATTGCTCATGTCTAAGTCTTAAGGAACAATTTACAACTTTGTGACCAAAGTTAGAACAATAGAAACAATTGCCATAGAAAAATTCTTTGTACCTAGAAAATGGTTGTCTTCTTTGAGAAATCGATTTATTCCATGCTGATGACGTCTTTCAGCAGGGAGCGCATTATTTCTTTGTTCTACAGATTCAGTCCTGGCACCTTTTTCTTTACTCGTCCTGGGCGGCTGATTGTCTTCCTTTGTTTCTGCAGGTTTGTTGTTGTCATTGGTCGTAGATTTGACAAACTTGATGGGTTCTTCGTTTCTTGGCTTACCACTACTTTATCCCTCTTCATAACCTAGACCAATTTTCAGCTTTGGATTCCTTTGCTAATTCAGAATGGTGGCTAATCCTTCTGAGACTTTGATACTTGACAGATTCTGATTATACAAGGCTTGAAACTTCTCCATCTCTTTCCTAGTTTTCACTACTTGTTCTAAGGCTTCACATCTTGCCTTCTTTTCTGATAACTATCGTTTCAGAATGTCTTCGATTTTCTTTGTCTCTTTTAATTCCACTTTTTGTAGGACAAAGTTTTCATCAGGTTCTTTACCGTCTTTCTCGAACTGTATCAAAAATTGTCTTTGCTTTATGTTCTTAATTCTTAGTCTGTCAATCTCTTCCAGTGCACTGATCAGTTCTCCTTCCATGTCAACCACAACTTCTTCTTCATTAGCATCACTTCCTATGGTTTTATTATCATAATCCTCTTTGGCCATAAGTATGAAGTCATTTAGTTTATATTCAATAGAGGAGTCATTGTCTTCATCATCTAAAGGATCATCATCATTGTTTACGCAAAGACTTTTCTTCTTAAAGTTATTCGCTTTAAAGAAATTTTTGTGTTTGTGCTTCTCCTCATCATCACATGTCTGATCCTTTCTTTTGTGGGGACATTTATTTGCAAAATGACCTATCCTACCACAATTGAAACATTTTTGCTCTGCCTCATCATCATGCCAACTCTTTAGCTTCTCTAGCAGTTAAACACATGCATCCATCATCACTGAATGTTATTTCGAGATTCCTTCACCTCTCCAGCAGTCGAGACTCTTCGTCTTCTCTTTTACAGTCAAGCTCAACCTCTCTATTACAGTTACAGGCTTCAACGCTCTTCCATCTGTCAATCGCCTCTATGACCAGTCTTCATCCCACTGGCAGATTCCTTGAAACTCTTCAGCTCCTCTGGAAATCAGATTCAAGTCTCTTCGAGTCCTCTGGTAGAAACCATCAGTGGTTTCTAGCAGTTACAGAGCAAACCATGAAATGGATCCTAGCTATGCTAGCTCCTTCCACTTACATGACCACCGGCGGTGACCACGGGCTACATAGATATTTCACCATTTTGGCATTTCGACATTCGGTAATTCGACATTCGTGTGATCGAGTGTCTCGACACTTCAAGTCGCGATCCCTGAAATGGAGCTTGGTTGCACTAACTCTTTTCTCCATCTTCCACCGATGTGACCAATGGCTGTGACCACAGCCTACACCAAAAGGTGTTTCCGCATTTCAGCGATTCCTGTTGCGAGGCATCTCGACTCTCCAAGTCACGGTCCCCGTAACTCCGAAATGGAGCTTGTCGCTTCAAGATTTTCTCTACAGCTCTTCGACGATGTGACCACCATCGGTGACCAAGCGCTTATCCGTAAAGCGCTTTCACGATTTCACAATTCGTCATTTCGGCATCCTTGATGCGAAGATTTCTTGACAACTCCAATTCTTGGTATCCGAACCTCCGAAATGGAGTAGGATCAACGACATTTTGGCAATTCGCGTTTCGCCGTTTCGGGACTCCTGTGGTGAAGAGTCTCGACGCTTAACTCCTCCAACTCCCGGTATCTGAAGTTTAGAAATGGAGTCGGATCAAAGATCCGGTATTTCGTTGTTTCGCATTTCGACGATTCGGCATTTCGACACTTCTGTGGTGAAGTGTTTCGACACTTCAACTCCCGGTATCCGGGATTCCGAAATGGAGTTATTTCCCGGTCTGTGAGATTCTTTGTTGGTGTGCCTATTTCAGGATTTCGGCGTTTCACATTTCATGATTCCGAGACTCCTGTAGTAAGAGTTCTTGATATCCCCAACTCCCGGTATCTGTAAATCTCGGTATCCGAAACTGTCTCCTGCTTTCGGGATTTCGACGTTTTTCGTTTAGCAATTCCAGGACTCCTGTGGTGAAGTGTTTTGACACCTCCACCTCCTGGTATCCGAAACTCCGAAATGGAGTTGGATCAATTTATCCCCGATCTTCCTTGCCTGCCTGTAAACCATCAAATGATCAAACACACTCTTGCACTCTGTGTGCACCTCTGCATTTAGCCTCCTGAGCTTACATTGTCCCTGTTTTGCCATCGTTGCATACTTTGAACTTGCCATCAATGACAAGCACACCTACCTGAAAACATGCCAACATTTACCGATTCCACAACAATCTACAAGTGGTGCGCCCTCCAAACAAGATTCCCTCTAGCCAAATGCTCAACCTCTTGAAGTCTGCCATGTGGTATCGATGCTCCAAGGGCGAAGCACCCTTCCTCCTAGTTCTTAGTTCTCCTCCACAGGATAACTCCACATCATATGCCAAGGTCTCATCCTCATCAACATGTGTGCCATGTAGAAAATGTCAATGCCACATAAAACAACTTCCAAGTTCCTCCATAAGAAGTGTGCTTCCTCTACCACATATCTTGAGTACAAGCATCCACCTATAGTAAGTGTTCCAATTGTAAATCAACCAAAACAATCTAGGATGCAACAAAGGGCTAGGGTTTCACCATGTACCCCACATCACATGAAGTGTGTTGAATTTCCTGTTTAACCTAGCACATGACTAACAATCCAAATAAAATCTATTTATTAATTATTAGCACAACTAGGTTTTCAACAAAAATATAAGTGGAAGAACACAGAAACCAAACACATTTGCACACGAGATTCAGGTAAACACCCCTGGAAAAACCTTTGCGGGAAAACCAGTTCTGAGTTTTATTTTATTAAATAAAATCCTGGGTTCCTGTCCTGGGATAATGGCCCATTAGAGGAATTACAATGCTGCAGCTGATAGCCTAGCCCACCTAACTGATATCTCCCTCGCCGCCCCTTGCACCCTTTCCTCAACCCTGACCACTCAGACACAAATACATGAGAAAGACTCCCTCTTGCTCCCATGAATTCATTGTATGCCTCTCACCCTCCTTAGATATGATTTTATAATCCCCTGATGACTAAAACCCTATCTCCAAAGTGATCAATGATCAATATTTGATCTTGATCTCTTGAGATAAATGGCTGTGACTTAATCTCTCATTGATATATCATCAAAACTGATAGAGGGATATTCAAGAGTGTACAATGAGAACCTTGACAAACATAACCGCTAATGCTTGCATCATCGTCTAGAGGATGGAAAAATCATGTTTCTTTTTTCAAATATGTAAAACGAGTATATTACAGTTTAATGAATACATTTTCATATTATTATATATGGTTTTATACTTTATCAAAAAATTCGCTAAGACTTTATAAGGTTTTATAATTCAGTGAAAGATTCGCCAAGATTTTACAAGATTTTATAGTTCAGTGAAATATTCACCAAATTTTTACAAGATTATATAATTGACTAAAATATTCGCCAAAAAAATATATATACATATTATATTATTGATAAAACAACCTTCAATTTTTCCTATGTATCATGGGGATTCGCCCATTTATTATACATATAAATTTAGGGGGGGTTCTTAAAATCACCCCTATCAAAGTCTAGGAAGTCATTAGTCTTTGTCAAAATTATGTTAGAGTTTCCTAGGGAGGGTGAGGGCACCATTATTATGAACTCATTTCCGGACAAGCACATCTTCCTTATCTCTTCCAGAAACCCTTGGTATGAGAATATCCTCGTATATCTCCAAACTTTGAAGTTCTCTTTGCATTATTCGTGAGATGAATGACGTCGTATTCGCCATTAGGAAAAGAATTACCTCATCATTGGTGACACTCTGTATCATTGGGGGGTTGATTTGATCCTCTATCATTGTTTAAATCATGAAGAAGTGGAGAGTGTTCTTAATGATTTCCACAATGGATCATGCGGTGGTCACTTTTTTGGGTTGTAAATAGTGTAAAACAATATGCGCACTGGATGCTTTTCATAAAAAATGTTCAAGGATTGCGTTGAGGCGATCAAAATATGTCACCCTTGTCAAATATTTTTTAGGAAGATGAGGGTGCATCTTGCTCCTTTGTTCACGGTCGTTACTGTCAGTCCCTTCACCAAGTGGGGGATATATTTTACGACATTTCACTCGCCCTTGGCTAGGGGGCATCATTATATTACCACGGTCTTCGACTACTTTACGAAGTGGGCGGAGGCGATGTCTACATTTGCAAATGATGGTAAAACTGTAGCGCTATTCATATTTAATGAGATTATTACCAGGTTCGGAGTTCCAAAAGAGATGTTCACTGACCATGGAAGTCACTTCCAAAAAAAAATGATGTCGAAATTAGCATCGTAGTTAGGTTTCAATAAGGAGCACTCATCTCTATATTATCCTTAGGCGAATGGTCAAGTAGAAGCTATCAACAAGTCTCTCAAGACCATCCATTAGCGAACTGTCAATGTGAGCAAATCAAATTGGAATTTAATGCTTTACCCGACGTTATGGGCGTATCAAACTTCATTCAAGACCACTATAGGATTATCTCCTTTCCAACTCATTCACAAGGTGGAGACAATTTTTCCAATTGAATGTGAAATACCTTCTCTAAAGATTTCTATTGAGCTTCTTACTAACACGATAGAGTTAGAAGCATGCCTCATTCACTTGGAACATCTCAATGAGAAGTGTCATGATGTAGCCATGATGAACGAGGCACACAAAAAGTGTGGAAAGAGTTAGTATGATAAGTATGTCTGCCCAAGGATATTTTCTGAGGGAGACCTTGTCTTAGTCTACAATCAAGACAAGGATTATTTAGGAGCAGGCAAATTCAATTCGATGTGGCACACTCTTTACATTGTGAGACATTCTCTACAGAAAGAAGCTTATGAATTATTAGATTATGAGGGTAATGTGCCGTTGGAGGCCATAAATTGGATCTTTCTCAAGAGGTACTATGCTTGAGCATTGATGCTCGAGCGCCTACCCATTTGTAATTATTGTATATCGGTAGTATTTAGGACTAGTTTTTAGTTTATTTTCTTTTTCTTTCATTTCTCTTATTGTGATTCTGGTTGGTTGGAAAATGTCACAAGAGTCTTCGATCTTCATATGGTTCACAAAAGGTGCTAGTCATTACACCCAGAACCTTGCTTCTCCCACCTGGGTAATTTACTCCCCCATGGGACAACTAGTAACTTCCGGAGGCATTTCTCTTGGGCCAACAATCAACAATGTGGCTAAGTAGAGTGCTATGATTGAGCTTCTTAGAGATGCAATTTCACATGGTATCCTGTCTCTTGAGGTTCACCTGAATTCCCAATTGGTAGTGTCGTAGTTGAATGATGAGTATCATGTCTACGATCCCATGCTTCTTCGATGATTATTTCGGGTACGTCTTCTGAAACATTCTTTTGATTACAATACGTACACCCACATTTCTATGAGTTCTAATCTAGTATCTGATGCCTATGCCAATTATGTATTAGATTGGAATTTGTTTCACACTTAAAATAAGAATCACACACATATACATGTATATAAAAGCATTCTATTTTCACATAATCATATAAGTACACCGAGGAAAAATAGTTGTATATATATTACTTTAATATCCATTAAGTACAAAATTATGGGTTAATGTTACAAAATTGGGCTTCTAGCTCTGAATGTCTATCTCTATACACCGATACAAGTAATACATAGAATCTATGTAGAGGGCCTTTCCATTACACGTGTTTCTTGATAACATACAATGACTTTAGCCAAATGTTGGCAAAGTTGAACCCAGGCCTGTGGCACTTCAACGACTTGCCGCTGCATCTACTCTGGAAAATCCTCGATTTGGATCATAGGGAATTGATGTGTATGTCTCTCCAGGTTCCATTAGACATTTTGTAGCACTCTCTCGGTATCCTTTCTGGGTTGGTCCACACCATGTCCTCTGCGTCTGTGTTGTGGGAAACCCTACGATTGTCTCAATCCAATATCTGCACATTCGAGATATTTTTTTAGCATTACTACCCATGCCAAAAAAAATTGAATTTTGGTCTACTTCTCGAGATTTATATTAAATAAAATCAATAAAATTTAATAACTTGAAAATTTAAAAAAGTGATTACCTATGTTACCCAGTGCAACGCCAGGTGGGAGGATCTTGACTAAAGTTTATCCCTTCATAGGGATAGTCATATATGGTGATGATCTACCGCTCCCACCAATAGAAAAATTTGTCATCATATAGGTTTGAAAGGTTCCCACCACCCAGTTGTTGTATGAGTCCTTCCCACTATGTCATACACAACTCTATGGGACTATGTGGTTCCATGCAAAATTTAGGGCTGATAGATGACACTCTCGAAGCAGAAGAAAGTGCAAAGTATACTACGATACCCAATTTTTTTCATCTTCCCTAGCTTATAGTCTATCAGCTGAGTCTTCATACAATGTAGCAATGATGATCTCCAGTCATATATTATGGGTCTCAAGCACTCCACTGCATAATACATCTATGGTATAGAGGCCTAATGCAATGTTGTTGATCCTGATATCTTAGCAATGGTCGGAAGGATTATCTTTAAATAGGATTTCTATATTTCGGATTGGGATTTGGTTCCCAACCCTTTGTGTCCATGGAGTGCAGTAGGCGACAATGTACTCCCCTATAGTCATTCCACCACCTCCTCATGTTCTGAGGTTGGCTATGTCACCTCGTCAAGAAATCCCTGTAATAAATCAACGTCTTCCACCTCTAACTTTATAGGTTAGTCTTCGAGCATAAAGGCATCAACACCAAGATCCTAGTAATTGTTAAGAAGTTGCAATAGTCTTTTTTGTGCTCACATGTTACTTGTTTGGAAGAATTTCCTTAAGATGCATCTTCAGAGGGCTTCTAGTGCCTCTGGATCATCAATAACTTGACTACCTATGTCTTCATTCTCTCGTTCCCTCCATTCAATCATCATTTTGTAGTAATGAATCAAGAAAAACAATTTTTTTTTTTTTCTTCATGAAAACAAACTTGTACACACTTTTTAGTTCATACAATAAAATATATACACATTTTTTGTTAAGAAAAGAAGCATATAGGGCCTCCTTTATGCGCTATGTACCAAAGCAGGGCACGTACAAGTTCACCCTTGGATACAAATTAATATAACTACATAAAATTAAAAAAAAGATGAATTCATATGGATGAAAATGAAGCTAAGTATGAGTTCTCTTACCTAGTTAAGACGACAATCAATTCCATCGCTTGTAGATTTTGCAACCGTTCCACAAAGATCAAAGGTTTCTTTGGCCTAAAATCACTATGTGGGTAAAAATTCTAAATGCTATGGTAAAAACTTGTATTTTTTTATTATTTAACCTAATTTCTTTACCCACTTTGCTAAATTTTTTACCTTAGTTATGATTTTTATGCCTAATGGACTAATTGTCAAGTGAAGATGATGTTTACTTATGTAGTTTTCAGGGAGGATGACTTACCAAGGTGTTTTTTCTGCTGTTTCAGTCCATTTTTTGACTCTTCATAGGTAATGTTTTCACTTACTGAAATATAGGGTAGGGCATTTCTTCCTTGCATATTGCATATTCATTGACGATTATACATCTACCTTAGGGTTGATCCCACTCACCAGTAACAAAATTTTTTCATGCTGATTATAAGCGTCGTGTTGTTGGTGGTAGAGCCTACCACTCATGAGCATCCTAGATAGCACCTTACTTTGCCTTTTGGTTCCCATGATGAAATATTTTCATAGGCTCGAGAGTCCTATTTAGTCCCACCATGACTTTGCGTTGAAACCTAATATTCTTCTCAATATTTTCTGAATATTACCCACAGGGCTCCCATACTATTATGTTGGGTTGTAACTATATTTCATATTTACCGCTTGTGTTCTTGGGCATAATGTCGGCTTCAACTTGTTGTTGCTTAGCTTCTTGCTTATGCATTCTCATTTGTTGCTAGTCTTGCAATATTTTCCTTTGCGACTTGACAACTGTATCCATGAAGGAAACCTTCCCTTGAGTGTCCATATCCTGCACACGTTTTCTTGCATTGAGAATAAGTGTATTCCTTGCACTCGGAACTAGTTTTCTTGCCTGCAACACTCATTTCCTCCACTGTAATATAACATTCTTTTATTCCTTTTCAGGATTTCTAATATGAAAAAGACAAAAAATAAATAAATAAAGAGGATGGGAAAGAGTCTTCTCTTCACTATTTTGGCAGTAGTCAAGTCACCCTTGAACAAAGCACAAAGTTTTGAGTCTATGTCTCAATAGATTAGGTTTAGCATGGATTTAGGAAACTGAACTAGTTACACATAGTTTTACTCCTTTGATTGGTTATTCTTCCAATAACTATGGAGAGTTTGTCAATGCCTCTGTTGTCATAGACTTATGTCGTCGTTCATATTTAATTCCATGCTGCCTAAGTCACTTTATTGTATCATGATTTTGTTCAAGGAACGTTTTATCCTATGTCAACCATTCCTATGAATTCTTGACTTTGCAAGTCGGCCTTCCCGTATGTTAGGTACATCTCATAATTAGCAAACATCTTTGTCCTATACTCATGCAAGTATGAAAGGTACTCATTTACTTCCTATTGGCGGGTCAACTCTTATCGACTATGGCACATTATTATGAGAGTTCGACCTAGAGTCACACCCTAGCCCTATTTGCATCATTGATAGGTGAACTTGTGCTCGGTAGATGACACTTCATGATTGGTCGGTGACTAAGTGGTTTCCCTTATGTTCGATGGTAAGAACATTATTCACACATTGGGATTCGTGTAGTACCTTGGATTCCATTTGACCCCATTGGTGGTTTTCTCACCTTTGTCAACGATTTTCATTATTGGCCATTACTCAGAGGATCTTTTTCGTGCACTATTCCATCTGGTGCACACTAGATATGCACTCGGTTGTGGGTCCTTCAAATATTTCGTCTGAGTTCTTCCAAATCTTTGACCTTCTATTGTTCCTCGTGTTGGATGATGGGGAATGCCTTAATGCCCTCTTTCTAGCGGATCCCTTCCTATTGAGTTCGACACATCTTGATCTAGGAAAGGGATATAGAATCTTTATTGGTACCTTGGGGCGTGTAGTAATTAGTGGTAGGTTTCCTTGCTATTGACAATGGGAATACACCAATGTCCTCTGATTGATAGTTTTTACAAGTGTTCGACATCAACTCCTTTATTTTCACTTGCTAGAATGTACTAGGTACCTTGAAACCCATTATCATTATCAGTGGGTTGTCTCGCGTTTTTTAATGGTATACATTAATGACTGGTAATAAAACGATGTCTCATTGTGTTCGACTTGAGCACATATATTCTCATAGTATAGACTTGTACCATCGATGATTGATTTGAAGACCTCAGGTCTGTAGTAGTATCACCTCTTTTATGCTGCTTCCCAAGTTGCATTGGATAGTACCACTTCCACTTTATGACATTGGTACTTGTGGGGGATCAGTTTGTTCAACTCTTTTTTCCAGATATCCTCCTCTGATTTTGAGACATGGATCCATTGTGTATCTCTTTCATGGCTATGATCTCTTTTGACATGGACCCAATATGTATTCATTTTTGTGGCCATGATCACTACTTATATATTTACATTTTTCATGGATCCATAATGTACTTGATTTGACGATCAGCTTTTGTCACTCTTGAGCATGGGTATTCCTGCCTCGGGAAGAGAGTAGTCTTACTTGTTTTCTGTTGTACTTTCTATTCTTGGACCAAATTTTGGTGACTTTCACTTGGGCCTACTACATTCCTTACCTCCCAGATTTGTAATGTATTCCCACCATCCGTTTCTCTTTTGACCTCACAAAATAGGGGACATATGTTATAACATGAATTGCCACCACATATGCATTAATGACATGTTTATCATTTCCATTTACTACTTGCAGACATTAATCCCCCTTTTCTCCTCCAAATTCTTCAAAAAACACTATTTTTGGACATTTACGTGCCCTAACAACTATGCAAGGCATGTACATACGCGTGTTACTCCATTGCAGGGTGTGTACACCTTAATTTTACTCAAAAAAATAATATTTTGTGTATTTTTGGGTGGGGTTCACGGGTTCACCTGGTTCCTGACCCACTATTTCCTGTACACAATTGTTTGTAACCACTCCAACCACTTGAAGAGGGTATAAAATGAGCCTAAGGCTAGAGGAGAAGAACAATCATACTTGAAGCAACATAATGCTGACAATTTATTGCCCCGTCTACAAGCCCTTATTCCCTTACTGCAGATTAATTTCCTCAGCCCCGAAAACCCATCTTTCGAGCCTTTCCTTGCTTGATATATATGGTCAAGAAAATCCCATTTGTCTTCTTTGGACTTTCACGAGCATCGAAGTCAGAAGTGCTCTCTATAGTTAATGGTATGGGTGGAGGGATTTGAAGTCTGGTTTTGGGGTAGAGCCACAACAGACACATGTGGTAACTACCATTGTATTGTTGTTTTATTAATAAAGAGACCTCTTTCCCATCAATTACTTGTGTTTTAATACATGATGATTATGTTTAAACATCTAAATTCTTATAACACAAATTGATGCAATTGCTTTGCTTTCAATCATTTTTATGAGAGTTAGTTATTATATAACTACCCCCTTTGTAGTGTATACTTGATTGTTTGGTAGGTGATCAAAGGGACAGTTTGGAAGGAGTGCGAAAGGCTTTAAACTATGGTATCTTCACCAAACATAGGGATCCCAATAGGCTTTCTTCTTCCTTACTATTAGTAGTTATTTAATCAAGTTAGTTACAAGATCTTTTGACTGTAATTATGGGATCAAATTTATTCTTTGAGGGTCCTCGCTTTGTTGTGGCTTTAACTCATAGACATAGGGGAATTTCCCTGTAACAGTAGAGAGAATAGAAGATGAAAGTATACTTATGGAACTACCTTATAATTGTTTTAAATACTTGGGATGAACATGTTACTTGCACACAACTCAATAAGATATTTGATTAAAATAATTGAAATAATGTATTGCTTCACACAATGTTGAAGCGTTGGGAAACTACCAAGTTTTCTGAAATTTGAGAAACACCTAATTTTATACTTTCCTTTTTGAAGTCTATGGGTTTGCATCCATCACCAAACATCTTGAAATATGGGTTCCACTTTTAATTTTTAATGTTTGAAATTCAATTTAATGAAATGAAAACATAATTTGTAATCTGGATATCAACATCAATTTTAATAAATTAGTATTAAAGGTCAGAATCTATAACCATCACCATTAACATGGAAACAATAAGTGATGGTTTGTGCCCATTGCCATTGTCTTAAAGTATTATATAACTACCTCCTTTGTAGTGTATACTTGATTGTTTGGTAGGTGATCAAAGGGACAATTTGGAAGGAGGGCAAAAGGTTTTCAACTATGGGATCTTCACCGAATGTAGGGATCCCGATATGCTTTCTTCTTCCTTACTATTAGTAGTTAGTTAATCAAGTTAGTTACAATATATTTTGATTGCAATTTCGGGATTGGGTTTATTCTTTGAAGGTCCTCGCTTTGTTGTGGCTTTAACCCATAGACATAAGGGAATTTCCTTGTAACAGTAGAGAGAATAGAAGATGGAAGTCTACTTATGGAACTACGTTACAATTGTTTTAAATACTTGGGCTGAACATGTTTTTTTTTTTTTACAGTAACGGATAATGGGATTTTATTATAGAAAAGCAGTGGCAAGCCACTGGTTCTGTTACATATGAATTTAGTCAAGCATTGCTAAACAATGATGGAGAATTAGTTCTAACTTAGTCGCTATATGCAGAGGCTTCTATACAAAATGCCATCCTCGCATAGTTATTTGCAGAGGCCAATTCCTGGCCTAGGAGCTACTGGCCGAATTACGTTGAGCCACCCTTCTTGGATGGGTCCCTCTCCTGCTTCCATTCTTTATTCATCTGCCCCATCTGTCATTCCAAGTTGCTAACCCTATCTTCAAATTATTGCTTTGGGCCTTTGAGGTCCTTGCGCAGTTTTCCTAGCTCTTCAGCTAGCCCGAATTTGGTGGCTGTGATGTCATTTTCCAGCATCTTGATGCGCCTCCCTGCATCGACATCCAAGTTCTGGAGGAAGTTGTCCAAGTTGTTGAGTTGATGCCTGAGACATTGCACGTTTGTCTCCAGTGCTACCAGCTACTCCTCCCTTGTGGGCTTACTTCCAAATCTCGACGCCATCATTTCCCTTGTCGCTTCTGGGTTGTTTCTCCTATGCAAGTTTCTCCTTCCTCTGATCTCTAAGCTTCTGCTTGGCTTCCTTCCCACCCTTCGACTACTTCTGACCTGCTTGGATTCCTTCCCTACACCTGCTTTTAACTCAAAAATCCTCAGGTTCGCTGCACCCATTCGATACGCGAGATCTGGGAAGCATGGGATCTTACTGGATTTCAATGACCAAATGATGGAAAATTCCATCATTTCTGACATCCTCCCAAGTGCTGACTATGTTGGAATTGACCCTGTACCTTTGTGGATGTGACTTTCCCACTTTCCTGCTCGTGTCCCTGTTCTATTCCAGTCATGCATGCGAGTTCCCAACTGGTCGTGGTTCTGTTGATTTGCATGGTTCCAATGCTTGAGAGGGCTCCTCCATTGGCCTCTACGTCTACTGAAGCATTCATTCCCTAGAGGCCGTGGTAAAGCTAATAAGTTCGAAGTTTTCCTAGGAGGAGATGGATTTTCTCCAATATGTGTTGGAGTTTTTCATTTTGGACTTTGTTGTAGAGAATTAAGGCTTGGATTATTAGCCGTGAATCCCCTATTATCACCAAATCCTTGACGTTGAGTATAATAGATTGATTGAGCCCTTTCCATAGGGCCAGTGCTTCTACTTTGTTGTTAGTTTCTGTGTTAAGTCCCCAGGCAAATCTGATGTCTGGGAGTCCATTGGGGCTTACCAGGATTCGTCCTCTACCTGCCACACCTGGATTCCATTTGGAGGCCCCGTCAAAGAATATAATATACTTTTTTTTTTCTTTTCCATTCTTCGAACTCTTGCTCCTCCATCCTGATTTCCCATTCTTTCCAGTATGAATTGTGATGTGTTTGTTGTTGTTGATCTCAAAGATTTAGATGGTCAATCCATAGTTTCTCTTCCTTTTCTAACGACCTTGAGTTCTTTGCTTTGCAGAAGTAGGGGGCGCTATCGCCAAATTGGGCCTTTATCTTTGTGCCTACCTGAGCTGGATTACTTTTGGCTTCCCTAAATAACCTGTTATTTCGTTCGAGCCAGATCTTCCAGAGAATAAACTTTGGGAGAGTTCTCCAAAGGGTGGAGATTTGACCCTTTTTTACTATCTGAAAAGGACAAAGAGAATGCCAATTCCAGAGCAGGGCACTGGCATCTTGAGGTAAAGCGATAGTATCTGGCTGCAATCCAAGGGTTAACTGCCAGAACTCCTTGGAGTAAATGCAGCTTAAGAGCAGGTGGTCTATGGTCTCTTCTTCTTGACAACAGAGAGGATATCTGGGGGGGCCTTCCCATCCTCTTCTTCTTAAATTTTCGCTAGTGAGGATGCCTTTGTGTGCCATGGTCCATAAAAACATATCTATCTTCAATATTGACTTGGAGATCCATATGGCTTTTCAAATTGTCGGATCGGGGGAGATGTGGGGAACTGCTGCTATGTGTAGATAACCTGCTGCTGTAGTGTAAAGTCTGGAGCCGGTCCCCATCCTCTCCTGTATTTATTCATTTCCTTTAAGGGGGATTTCCCTTGCAGCTAGTTCTTCAGCCTATTTCATTCCACTTCAAGCTATGGGGGAATGTTAGCAATTTCCCAACTTAGCCAGGAATGGCTCTCATCATTTTCCCAACTTGAGATGTCCCACATACTATGTAAATTCTAGAGTCTCATCCATTCTTTAAGTCGGTCGAGACCCTACTGCGTGGATAGTGGTGGGTCTCCCATGATTAAATCTTCCCAGACATTGATTTCTTTACCATTTCCTGGTATCTAAGTGAGTTCTGGTTTAAAGTGTATAATAGCCTTCTGGCACAGAGAGAAAATTGGGGATCCTTTCTCCACCTTTGCTGGACGGTCGAGGCATTTTTTCCTTGGGCCTCGAAAGTACTTCTTCCATAGCGCTCTTTTACTCCAGGAGGTATTTTCGGTGATTGTGTGCCATAAAATCTTTGCCCCCAAGGCTAAATTTTGGGTTTGGAGGTTTTTAAATTGGAGGCCCCCTTCTAGATAGGGCTTGGTTATTTTTCCCAGCTTATAAGATGCAATTTCCTTCCCGTCTGCTTCCCTCCCTCCCAGAGGAATATTCTAAACAACGCTTCAATTTTTTGGATTTCGGGGCCAGTAGTAAGTAGCTTTGGTAAATCAGGATGCTTGCTAGCACTACTTTGATGAGGACCACTTTTCCCGCAAGGTTTAACCAGTTTGCTCCTTAGGAGTTTATTTTGTTTTTGAGTTCTTCTATCAGTTGGGTCCAGTGCGAAGCCTTTGGGTTGGATTTGAAAATTGGGACTCCCAGGTATTTAAATGCATTCCAAGTGGTGCAACCTTCCATTCCCAGGATTCTTGAAATATCTAGCATCTCCCTTAGAGTTATGTTCCAACCAAAGATTTTACTTTTAGTCAGGATTATCACACTTCCTGAGATTTCTGTGTAATCGTCTAACAAATTTTTGAATTTCTTTGATGTAGGCATGTTTGCTCCTCCCATTAGCAACGTGTTGTCTGCAAATTGAGCATGGTTTATGTCTTTTACTCCAGGGGAAATTCTCAGGCCAAGAAGGTTGTTATGCGTTTGGCCATGATCCAATTGGAGGCTGAGTATTGAGGCTTGGATTGTGTAAAGGAGAGGAGAGAGGGGACAACCTTGCCGAATACCTCTGGAGGCTTGAAAGAACTTAGTGGCACGACCATTCACCAGAGGGGCTATCCAAGGGGAAACAATACAAGCTTTAATCCAGTTTATGAATGAGTGGGCGAAACCAAAATTTTCCATGACCTTGAACATAAAGTTATGTCTAACTCTATCGAACACATTTTCCAGATCGAGTTTGATTATCATACCTTTGTCTTTTCTGCGGACGCTTTTATGCAGGGCCTCTTGAACGAGGATGATGTTATCCACTATATGTTGGCCTTTTACAAATCCTCCTTGATTTTCCGGGATAATTGCAAGGAGAATATTTTTAATTCTGTTAACTATTATTTTGGTGAGGATTTTGTAACTAGTGTTGCAGAGAGAGATTTGATGAAACCTTCCAAATTTGGCTGCTCCTTTTTCTTTAGGAATGAGAGTAAGAAAAGATGAATTGGTTCCTCCTCCTATCTTGGCGCAAGTATGAGACTTTTTGATTAGCTTGGTGAAGTCTGATTTTATTATATCCTAGCTGTTTTGGTAAAATATGGCTGTGAATCCATCTAGACCTGGGTCTTTGTCTAGGTTCATTTGATCTAAAGCCTCTTTTATTTCTTGCTGGTCAACTACCTTGGTTAGCTTGTTGTTGACATCTTCATGAATGAGGGTCGAGACTAGAGAGAGAGGGTATACTTTGGGATTTATAGCAGAACTTTGAGTTTCTGTATAAAGAGATTCGAAGGTTTCTTCCGCAGCTGCTTTTATGCCTTCAAAATCTATTATTGTCTGATTTTGGACCTAAATTTCCATGACATTCTTGAACTGCTTTCGAGCTTCAACTTGTTTGTGGAAGAAGCTCGTGTTTTTATCCCCTGCTTGTTAGAAAAACAGGACCGCGGAGCAATAAAATAAAACAAATGCAAAAACAAAACATAGAAGACACTCAATACAAGAGAGACACAGATTTACGTGGTTCACCCAGTGTGGGCTACGTCCACCAGAGAAATTGCCAGGTCCTTCCTTTATTATTATCCAGCAAATGAAGAGATACAACCTACAACAAAACCCGCTGTAACTTCCTCTTCTTTCTCTCACAGTATCCTCTCTCAAAATACAATATTCACCCCCGTACATAGCCGCAATACATTTTCCTCATAAAAGAGGGTTGCCTTCTAGGGAAAAAAACCCTAACATAATCTCTACAGTTAGATCTGCGACCTTATAATGAACGATCCAGATTTACAATGAAATTACAATATACTTTTATAAGGCAATTTTTGCTTCAGGGGCTTCGCCCCCGAACCCCCGCTGGGGGCTTGCTTGCCCCCAGACCCCCCGGACCCCGCAGAGGGGGTACCCCCCTCTGCACTCCCCCGTGTGGAAGAGTGTACATACTTCTGGGGTGTAAATACTTCATGGGGTATAAACACAGCTGAAAGCAAGGACCTCTGAATTAGGAAGATAATCAGGCTCCACAACCAACAATCTCCCACTTGGAGACTGATCTCAACAACTCCACTGCTGCTGTATATGCTGGACTCTGAACCTTCTTGGACCTGGAAAATTTCTCATCTTCATCTTCATTCTTGAAGACCAACTGAA
>ML801528.1:187805-227429 GCA_009831015.1 Picea engelmannii | reverse complement strand
CTTTGCTACTCCACTCAATGGTAGGAATGGATCCTTCTGATATAAATAGTCTTCCATCTGCATCTTCCATAACTGGTAGTTTTGGCCGTTAAATTTCTCGACCCTAAACTTTCCATCTTCCGACATTGCTCCCACTCGAACCAGGAACCCTCTTTTCCTACGAGTTACCTTACGCTCCGATACCAGTTGTTAGAAAAAAAGGACCGCGGAGCAATAAAATAAAACAAATGCAGAAACAAAACATAGAAGACACTCAATACAAGAGAGACACAGATTTACGTGGTTCACCCAGTGTGGGCTACGTCCACCAGAGAAATTGCCAGGTCCTTCCTTTATTATTATCCAACAAATGAAGAGATACAACCTACAACAAAACCTGCTGTAGCTTCCTCTTCTTTCTCTCACAGTCTCCTCTCTCAGAATACAATATTCACCCCCGTACATAGCCGCAATACATTTCCCTCATAAAAGAGGGTTGCCTTCTAGGGCAAAAAACCCTAACATAATCTCTACCGTTAGATCCGCGACCTTATAATGAACGGTCCAGATTTACAATGAAATTACAATATACTTTTATAAGGCAATTTTTGCTTCGGGGGCTTCACCCCCGAACCCCCACTGGTGGCCCGCTTGCCCCCAGACCCCCCAGCCTAGGGGATGGACCCCTCGGACCCCGCAGAGGGGGTACCCCCCTCTGCACTCCCCCGCGTGGAAGAGTGTACATACTTTTGGGGTGTAAATACTTCATGGGGTATAAACACAGTTGAAAGCAAGGACCTCTGAATCAGGAAGATAATCAGGCTCCACAACCAACACTGCTTCCAACCAGAGGCTCCTGGATTTTTGTTGCCAATACTTTTCCTCCTCTCTACAGGTTTGATGCCAATTCCTTTGGAGTTGAGCGTCTTGGTGCAAAGTTTCTTGGGTGATTTCTTGATCTTCCATATCTAGCTGGTGTTTTTCAAGCTTTTTTTGGGCTTCTTGGCGAGTTAAAATAGGGTTTGAAAGGGTTTTGGCCCAATACTTTAGTGCTACCTTTAATATTCTGAGTTTTTCTTCCCAAACAAAAAAGGCAGAGCCTCTTACTGTTTCATTCCATATTTTGGTAACCAAAGCTTGGAAGCTTTCATCTTGCAGCCAGGTTGGGCTAAAACTTAAAGGGATTGGCCCGAGGTTCTTGACATGTGAAATGTCCAACATGATTGGTTTGTGGTCTGGCAGACTATGTGGGAGGATGGAGGAGGAAGGGGTGAGGCCCAGAAGCATAAAGGTGCTGTGAACTAAGAACCTGTCTAGTCTAGCCGCAATGTGCCTCGGTCCTACCCTCTTATTAGACCACGTGTATTTCCCTTTAGTTGGTGTGACATCCTCTAGCTCCCAATATGACATGATATATTCTACCCATTCCCTTGTCGGGTCTCACACAATGGAGCCCCCTTTTTTCTCAGTCGATGCAAGGGTCACATTGAGATCCCCCCCAATAATGATATTTTCCAGCTCATTTAGAAGCATGTTTAGAGTATCCCAACAAATTCTTTTTTCCTCCAAGAGGACAACCACATAGAGATTGAAGAGACTTACCTGTCGGCTCGTTTCTTTGTGAAGAAGGCTGGTATAGATCCAATGTTTACATGTTTCATATTTAATGAGATCATATTTCGTAGGATTCCAGAGAGTGCCTATACCTCCTAAGGCTCCTCTTGCGCTTTCTGCTATTCCTTTGCTTGTTTTCCAAAGTGCTTTTGTTGTGTTGAGGAAGTCTTGTTCTTCCATATTGGTTTTCTGGATTAGAAGGATCTCAGATTTTGAAGTTCTGATGTTATCTTTAAGCACCTCTTACTTTATTCTACTACCGAAACCCCTGCAATTCCAAGAAGTTAGTCTCATGATTTACCTTGGGGGGCCCTGGAGAGTTTCCTTGTCTGACTAACATTGATCAGCTATCTGATTGTTGGTTATGATCCACTCAAGATGTCTTTATAGGTTTCCTTTTCTCTTTCTTCTTTCTTGGATTTCCTACCTCTGCCTATTTTTATTGGGGTGATAATGGTGTCACTTTCTCCCTCGCTGTTACTATTTGAGGAGACCTCGTCTTCCTCCACTTTTGGCTATATGTTCATTCACTTCACAGTTTGTCCTTGCTCTTTCTCCCTTTCTGGCATCGACTCCTCTCTGGCTTCTAGTGTTGACTTCCCTTGCTCCGCTTCAGCTGTTCGTAATTCCTGAGGGGCCTCACCTGCTGTTTTCTTTATATGTTCTGGATCCTGCGCCTTACCCTTATTCGTTGTCGCTTTCTCTGGCTAGTTTCCTTACCCCTTGGATAGTGCAGGGTTTTTATTTTCGTTTCTTGGGCCTTTTGCCTTGGTTGAGGCTCTTCCTCTTCTAGGTTGTTGCCATCCTTATCCATTGTCTTTCTCCTTGTTTGGGTCTTTAGAGCAGTTTCGCTGAAAGTGGTCGTATTCGTGACAACCCCTGCATTTGAATGGAAGTTTTTGATAATCAAGCCTCTGGTAATGCTGCTAGTCTCCAACCTTTAACTTGATTGCCTCTGGGAGGGCTACCTCTAGATCCACTTCCACGCAGATGCACGCGCAGGAGTATTGGTCCTTGGGATCTGCCCTGTCAATATATTGACTAAGTCCATTTTTGATTACCTGGAGCAAAGTGGGATTTCAACAATGGATTGGGAGATTTGGAAGTCTTACCCAAACTGGGACGTCCTTGGGTACTTCCACCGCTGGATCAAAGCTTGGCGTCCAACAGTTCAAGTAGAGCCCCTGAGTTCCCATGAAATATGGTCTATTTCTAAAGATGAGATCTCGATCTTCTTGTGAGATGAATTCGAAGATAAAGAAACCTCTTCCCACCGCATAACAGGTTACACTGTTCTGGATCAACGGGCGCCAGTTTCTTTGGATCCAGTTGTCTGTAGATCTGGATGAAGGCCAAAGCCCCATAAATTTTCCTACCATTCCACGATCTGATAGGGAGACTGATGCACGCATAGGATGGTCCGGGGGGAGATCAATCTCCGGAATCGAATCGAGCTTCTTAACAAAGCTTGGGGGAGTGGCTGGGGGGAGCTTCTTGCCTTGGGTGGTCAGAAGCTTGTGGAAGGAGTCAACTGTAGAAGGAGGGGGCGAAGGCTCCCCTCCTTCGGAGGCGGCCATGGCTGCAACAAAAAATATTAACCCTAGGTGACCTAAGAGCGCTCGTCACGCAAAAAAGAATTGAAAAAAGGTATGCGGGCTTGGCCCAGTTAAGATTTTTTCTATGACTAGACCACGTCCTTGCTCGAGTTTTAGCACAAGACCTGACCTTCGTTGCAAGAATAACTTTACCATACAACCGCCTCCCCTGACCTTACTTGGGCTGAACATGTTACTTGCACACAACTCAATAATATATTTGATTAAAATAATTGAAATAATGTATTGTTTCACACAATGTTGAAGCGTTGGGAAACTATCAAGTTTGCTGAAATATGAGAAACACCTATTTTTCTACTTTCCTTTTTGAGGTCTATGGGTTTGCATCCATCACCAAACATATTGAAATACAGGTTCCACTTTTAATTTTTAACGCTTCAAATTCAAGTTAATGAAATGAAAACATAATTTGTAATCTGAATATCAACATCAATTTTAATAAATTAGTATTAAAGGTGAGAATCTATAACCATCACCATTAATATGGAAACAATTAGAGATGATTTGTGCCCATTTCCATTGTCTTAAAGTATTATTGGTGATGACCATTAGGAGACCATCGCTAATTTTAGTTACAAAAACAACAATTGGTGACATGCATATATATAGATGGTCACTAATTTAGTTGCAAAAAACATGAATTGGCAATGGTCCTAAATGACCTGTCCTTGTTTTAGTCACCAATGCCACTTATGGTGATAGGCCTTTAAGAATAATTTCCAAAGCCACTTATGGTGATAGGTGTTTAAGAACCATTGCCAAAGCCACTTATTATGATAGTCCTTTAAGAACCATTGCCAAAGCCACTTATGGTGACGACTATTAAAGGACCATCAACATAAATGTACTTTGGAATAGTCATTAAAGTTTTGTCATAGCCCTACCTATCACTAATGTTAGTTTATGGTCTAATGGGCCTTCCCTTTTTTATCAACTTTCATCCATCCATCACTTTATGTATGCTACTGGGTGTGTGAGGCTTGGCTAGTAGGGCTAGAGACTCAAGGAGAAGACGTTTCATATTTCATTGGTAAAGGGAAATATCTTTTTATGTGGTGGCGGATTTGACACTTGAAATAGGTGTTAGGGAGATTATTATATAACACACCCTACCAGTTGAATGCACACAAACTCTTTTAAATCCTTAAAGATGTGAACCCTAAGGCAAATCCTATTATGGTGGCATGGGTTGAAAACCTCTCTATCTCATGGAAAGTGAAGATGTTGGTTGGGGCTAAGACACATTAAACAAATTCCCAAAATTGCACAAGGAGCCCTAGGAATTCCATCTAAACTTGGAAATATAGCTAGTAGGTTTCTTTAGTGGATAAATTTTCATGCCATTCGGAAAAAATAACCAAAGTGTTTCAACACATCCAAAATCCCCGAGAGATGACTTCATGATAATGATTTTATTCCATAAGAAAAAATTGAAAAAGTCCCTTGGTCAAGATGCAGATCAAGTTACAAATCCATCGACGGGGTCCCTAATACTCTTGGCCCAAGATTTAATCACATCTTTTGCTGGGATTTACCCCACAAAATACCTCAATAATATGTGTTTTCTTAGCATATTATAGAAATAGATATTTATAGTAATGAATATAAACTAGAGTTTCAACAAGGGGGATTTCAATATCTTTTGTACCACATAATTTGAGATGAACTTTTATGCGGCTTTAGGAACAACCATATTGGCCATCTTAATTCTCAAAATCTCCTTGGGTGATAGCCATAATAGTGATATCAGATGGTAAGGTGGTCATTTAATTAATGTCTTGCTATCTTATGATATTTATAAAAGGTTGTAAATGAGGTTTGTGTGAGCTCCACTATAAAAAAAAATAAAAATAAACACTATTACAAGGAAAATAAATTTGGACTTAAAACTAGATCCATTCATGATCCGTGGAATAAATATTCTACCTATTATCCAATGAATTTTTTTGACAACTTGAACATGGAAGCAATCACGATAATAATACTTGTAATTTGTATTTGATCTTTAGGAGGAATTTGGTTTAAATCGATTCACACTCCTATGGTGTGATAATCTTCTAGATTCATTTGGTCTTCTGGTTTGTAAACCTTTGGTTCTATAGAAACCATGTATATCTTCCTAAAATTTTGATCCATGGCATTCAAAACCTTTTTTAAGGGACATGCTTTTTTTAAACATTTCATATTTGTATTATTTGTTCCATGTTTATTAGAGGGTTTCTTAGTTCTCGTCATATCATGGTTGAAGCATGACATGGGAAAGGAATTTTCCTTGGGTGTTGTAAGTGAATAAACATGAATGAATAAAAAGGTAAAAGGGTAGAGTGAATTGGGAAGATGGAGGGAATGTAGAAGGTATCATAGGTATGGTGGTGGAAACCTTAGGGAAATTTGGGAACATGGGAATTGGAGAGGATGTAAAACCCATGAAACTTGACAACTTGACTTGAGGGGAGTGGCATAATAGAAAAAGACATAGATCGTGACATGGAAAAGGATGATTATCCAAACACAATATGAAAAGTAAAATAAAGAATATTCACATTGCAATAAATATCAATATATACATATGAAGAAGGAAAGGAATCTCAAATTGATATAAATCTAGAGAAAGAAAGGAATCTCAATTTCGAGAATATTTTTTAAGGTGTTTTTTTTGTTTTCAATTTTTTTTTTCTTTTTTACACATAGGCCCTGTTATGAGATCCACATTCATTATGCCATTTCTTTTTCTTATCATCAACATTGTTTTTTAATGGTTCACCACCCCCAAAAAAATATGTTAAAGAGGAAGGACAAGTCTTTTTTTTTTTAACAGAAACTGGGCAAAAATTATATTAAAAAACTGCGAGGAAACGCAGGAAGAGTACATAGTCTGTGTTACAAGAGTTGCAAAATTCAAAATTCACTCCCCTGTATTCTCCAAGTAGGAAATGAAGAGCAGGGGTAGTGCTTACTAAAACGCTAAAGCCTATTTGAGTTGCTATGGTGAAAACCATGCAAAAAGATCCTAGAAATAGCATAAAAAAACACTACATACACTTAGATTTTGTTTTGATCCAGTGCAAGGAATTCTTCCTCTGTGGGAGGCCACAGGTTGAGGTCCAGTCGCAGGCGTGATTCCGGCGAGGAGGCCTCATCGGAGATGAAAGTAGTCAAGGAGGCTGTGGGCGACGCAGGTCCATCTACAAATTGGAGTGCCTCTATCTGTTGTCGTAAAGCTTCACACTCATCCCTGTTTCTTTGCTACTCACCCCTGTGTTGGATGGTAATCTCTGTAATGGATAAAACTTGTGTTGAAAGATCCCTGAGTTGCAATTGAATATTTTGCACCGTGCTTACCAGCTCGTCCTACTCTTCCACTGAAACTGTTCTCTGATTTTGCTTGTTCATCTTGCCTAAAGTCCTTGCGTTGTCTGGCTGAATTACGCAGGTATCCATGCTTAGATGAGGAGTGGACACTGCTCTGTTCTGCTTAGGAATGAGAATACCAGTGAGATGTGCCACTCCTACTATGATGTGTGCCATCACCCTTGTTTGATTCATAGAACATAACCAATTTCCCAAAATTAGCCACGAGTTGCAACCATGCTCGCGGTTGATGTTGGTACCCTTCGCATTGCCTGAAATCAATGCACAGTATGCTCTGAACGTCATGCTGAACATGCACGTCTCACTCCAATCTTCACTTCCACGCACATGAGCTGCCAAAGGGACTTCGAAATGACTTCCCAAGTCGGGGGAGATGAAGATAAGGTGCCACAAGACATGCGCTGAGGTGAGGGGGAGGGTGCCTAGGTGTCGAGAGGTAATGTGGGCCAGCTGATGGGAGCTGCAATGACACACACTGTGGTGAGGGGGTGGGTGGCTAGGTGCCATTGACAGAGGGAATGCGACCCAGACCAAGCCCATTTTGCCACAATGCGCTGAGTGGGCAGAGGTGCTAACTGCCAGAAGTCAAAAGTCATGGGATGGGCTTGTAAAGAGGAAGTCCGTTAACCACTAACGAGCCTTGCTCCAGGTCAATTGCCAGATTTGCTTGGGCGTCGACCAACTGATTATTTTGTTGGAGGACATGAAAGAAGGAGATATTGTGGAAAAGATTGAGTGTTGTTGAAATTCGTTGGAGAATGGCGTTTAAGTGGATCTTTGGGGGGTAGGGACCCTTTGCGTACATGACCTATGATTATTTTGGAGTCCCCAATCACTGAGAGGGAGTGAATGTTCAGGATTTTGGCAAGATGGAGGCCTTGGTATAGGGCATAGGCTTCGTCTTGATTATTAGTTGCGATGCCCAGATTCCAATGAAAAGAGAGCACTTGAATTCCTCGTGGGCATATGATGACCCCTCCCGCTCCTGCCACCCCAAGAAGGACACGTCTTCTAATGGTTCACCACTCCAACTAAAAAAATATGTTAAAGAGGAAGGAGTTAAATTTTGGTAGCTTTGAAGATCAAGACCTAAGCTAGATGGTTCTACATTTTCGTCTTGAATTGTTGTGTTGAAGTATATAGAGAAACCAACAACTATCATAAAATATAAACTTACCATTAACAAATAAACTCAAAACATTTACTAAAAATTGCTATTGATTGAACAAATAATGAAAATGAAATGAAGATTGACATCTTATAGCTATCATCCTTCCAAACATATACTAATTATTTACAATATTATAAAACAAATTCATTAACAAATAAACTCAAAACATTTACTAAAAATTGCTATTGATTGAACAAACAAGAGTTGCAAGGCAACATAGTCCCTGCTTTTTACAGATTTAAAAATTGATAATAATAATGATTTAAACCTCATATACATAATTAAGTTTATTATTTAAATTTTGTTATTAAAAGTTAGTGAAAATAATTTTTAATATTAATATTTTTATTATAATTATAATTGATTATTAAGTTAATGAAATTAATTTTTTCTATTAATATTTTTATTATAATTATTATTGATTATTATTATAACTATATTTATTATCATTATAATATAATATTAATATTAATATTCATTAGTAAAATTAATTATTATTATTAAAATTTTAATTAAAATATAATTGATTATTAATATTACTATATATTATTATGATTGTAATTTATTAGTTATATTAATATTCGTTATATTTAATATTTTATATACTGTATAAAGTATTGCAATTAAATTTGGGGGGACTCTGCTCTTGTACAATTCACGTTTACTGGCGATCTGACGTGAAGAGTGACCAACCCACGGATAAAATTTAACTCCCATCCATCTTAACCAATAATTACAATTATTTTGACCTAGACGACGATAAAGCAGAATTTATTACGGTCCATTATAACGTCAACGTTTCACCCATGATGCAGAGCAACAAAGGGATAAGTTTATAAATTTCAACCGAGTGAGTAAATGCGATGGAGGAACAGAGCGAAGGCCGAATGAAGATCAGTGGTGTGATTTTATCCGAGAGGGAGAGAACCACTGGGTCGACCGAAGTAGCCGAGAATTGGAGGGCGGTGGGATTCCAGCCTTGAAATGAAGTCCTGCTTGGGGTATATATAGACCAAATCTTGATCTTTGGGCCAGTTCATGTTTCGTTCGTGTGTGTTTTTTAGCCCAAATTTCAAGGTTCATTTTGAGTTTTTATGTAAAATCAAGTTTGTTGGTTTTTTTAAGATTTTTCGCATGGTCAGGTGGATTGAGCAATTAATTTAAATTCTTGAACCACATAAAGTTTACAATAAGGCCTCAAACTTAAAAAAAAGAAGAAGTTATTTTATAAATTAAAAGATAAAAAATTGTATTTCTTATGTAAAACATTAGATTTCCTATGAAATTTTTTTAAGTCAATAGAAATTAATGTCAAATCACTAGCAAACTCATTACGATAGTCCTACTTTAGCAGGGACTAATAATGGAAATGAAAAGAAGGTTGACATCTTCCAAACATATACTAATTATTTACAACATGATAAAACAAATTTATTGCAAAAAATTTAAAATAAAGTTTAGCATTCAATGAACTTTTAATAAAAACAAAATTACCTACGTAACTTCAATTTATGAACTTCTTAATAAAAACAAAAGTACGTAACATCAATTTATGAACTTTTTAATAAAAACAAAAGTACGTAACATCTATGAACTTTTTAATAAAAACAAAAGTACGTAACATCAATTTATGTGCACGGGACAACTTTTAAGGGCAAATTTGGCATTTTGCTTATATTACGTTTGAATCATTTTAATTTTATTAAGAAATTTATATTTAAACATCTTTATGCTTTAAAAATTAAATTTATGTTTTGTTTTTATTATTTATTTTTTCATTTTATTTATTAATATAATATATATATATATTATATTAATGGACGTAACAAATTCTATTTGAGAGATTGAGATTATTGGTTTTAGGTGAAGGGCATTTTCCCAAAAATAAGGATAGTGACATATTCCATGCTCTTTTGCAAATATATAGAAGGAGATGAGAGTTATTTTGAGGCATCCTTTTTCATAATAATTTTAAATTGAATCTTTTGACGTTGGTGAGGTTTAATATTTTATATTTGAACTCTTTTTAAGCCTTATTTCATTGGTTGATCAATATTATTATTGCAATTAAGAGGCATCCAAAATTAATGTATTAGGGGCATGTTCAAGACACAATGGAGATAATCTTCTATGGATTGTTGGGTTATGCACTATAGAGTAGCATCGAAGAGGGTTAAAATATCCATTATACATGATCTCCAAGAATGTCTAGCATCATTATTTGTTCACTACTATAAAGGCGATGTACTCAAAGATTTGCTTGGACTTGTTGATTTCATTGTTAAGTTGAATCTAAATGATAAATAGAGAGGAGCACTAGGAGTTGCAACACTTTGTAGGAAATATAATGTGTAGAAATACAATGTTTGCAACAATCTACTTATATTCTTCACTTGAAGGAGAGAGTCCTTCTAGATGGTTGGAGCCTCGTGTGACTGATATTGGGATTACTCTTAATATTAATGTAGATCCAAACGATGGAGAAAAATATTACGGGTTGTAATGTGCACTACAAATTTTGGGCTAAACATGCATTAATGATTATCATGTGCATCTTATCCAAGTGTTTATAAGATGCGTCTGAAGTGAGGTTTATTCCAAAATAATACATAACAAATAAAGTTTTGATGAAGGGAAGTTTTCATTTTTATCATTAGAAAGAGTTTAAGGAACTTGCCTTTCATCTTTTTAGGTATTATGTAATCAAAATTAGAAGAGCTTCCCAACGAGTTGCTCTCATTGGCTAATTGTTGATGTCCACTTCTCATTGGACTACAAGACATCCTCTAACCAAGAATGGAAATGCATTTCAGAAATGTATAAACAAGAGTTTCAAGCACTGAGCAATCAATGCAATTATGAATTTAAAAATTAAACTGTTTGGAAGTAATGCATCATTTTCATAGAACAAACATTATTCTTACCTGCTCTGGCACTTGAGAACACATAAGTGAAGCAATTACTCCCATAATTTACTCCATATGATCTATTGCACTCTCTGTCTGTGTAGAACATATATAAACCAAATATAGAAAACTTAGTGTAGTGACATCCAACCTATTGGCAATCAACAGACACAGGATTAAATTTTGTCATAGAAAAGAACAAGAAGAGGATAAGTGGAAAAATATGAACTAGGTGAAATGAGTGGCCTTAAAAACTTACACCAAAACATGGAAGTGAGCTATAAAATACAAGAGAGTTGAGACGGCGCAAGAATATTGTGGAAGAGGCACAAGCAAGAGGGAAGTAATATCAAAACCAAAAACAAAGAACCTAATTTTCAAGGCCAGTGTTGTATTTTATCAAAGGTCCAAAGATAAAAAAATTTGAGGCTACCCGTCTTATATCCTATTCTATTTAAACAATTAATTACAACAAATAAGACACCTTCAATTGCAAATTCCAAACTTGCACTGACCGCATAAATATACTTTGAAAAGTTAACAACAATTCATTTACAAATCAAGTCAAATAAAACCCAACTTTAAACAACAACAAAAAACAATACAACATTTACATTAACTGTGAATTTACAGTGAAACCTCCAAATATGCCTTCACATACTAAATCCTCAGTATAAATCACAACCCAGGCCTGCAAAATATGATCAAAATATTTATGCATCCATATATCGTGCTAGTTCGAAATTGCAACTTTCTTATGAAGCAAAGCATTGCAACTCCCTTAGTAGGAACATAACTTGTTTCCGATTGAAAGAACATTGTCATGTACCAAAATGTGATACATCTAATAAATTGAAACAACATAAGTTCAAAAAAGTTTGGTATGGTTCACAACCAAGGCAAGGAAATGGTTTGGAAATTAAATTATAAAAAATGCATTAGAAAATAATATAACCGAAGCAAGACAAGGCCATATACAAAAGAAAATTGAAAGTAGACATCGAAAATATATCAACAATCTCTATTGATGAGCAATAACATGAGTTGCATCACAAAATTCTAAATCTAAGCATCTACAATTGGCTATTTCTTTTGTATTCAAATTCAACTATTGCAAGATTGCTTCCCTCCCATGTCTATAATCATAATCTTCCCTTCAATTTTTCAGTTGGTTCCAATCTAAAGACATCGTATCAGTTAGAATTTAATTTTCATTGCATACATACACCCTTCAATATCATAAGAAAAAAAAGTTCAGTTAACATAATGCTTATCTCACCGACGAGAAGATAAGCATTTCATGAGGTCTCAAGTGACATTCCATAGTTCCAACCTCCTATTTCTAATGTTTTGTTTATTTAACTTTTAAGACAACAATCTAAACATTGAACCTCCTTTGTTTTTCACATTATGTTCCCCCTTTCTTATTCATTGATGTTTCCCAAAATTCAAGGCATGCACCTCATGGTTCCATTCTAGGCAATGACATTTGATTTTCCTTTACTGGTTATTCATTTTCTTCTGCCCATGACTCCTTCCTCATTTCTTAACACAACCAACAAGTCTTGTCATTGTAAAACAATGACTCAGATTTGAGGTCATTCATTCATGCTAAGGATGATTGAAAATTTGATTCGACTACAATAAATACAAACCCAAATAAGTTGTCACATTTTTGTTCCTTGTAATTATTAAGCCTAAACTACCACTAACATCTGTAAACCTGCTCTAATATCTATACTTTCTCCTTGAGGCTTGAGTTCAAGTAAGATTGATTTTTGAAGGTACATTTAATATCTTCACCCTTATACCATAACATCACCTCATCTCAAGTAATTCAAATTTATAGTGACTCCATAAGCATAAGCTGGACATGTAGAATATAACTTTATTTCAAGATTTATTTTTTGTAAATAGAGATGGTCCCGTTGTAAATAGAGATGGTCTTGCTATGTATGCCACTTGGCTTGATGTGTATGCCAATTGGCATAAAAATTTGGGTACATAGACTTGGGTGCCACTAGGAATACAACAAACAACAAAAAAAGGTTTACCACTTTAGATGATGGTAAAAGTCATGGGTTAACATCACATTGAAAGATGACCTGGTACACATGGTAAAAGGCCAAGGTAATATTCCTATGAATATGCTTAACAAGTGCATCAAAAGCACATGATGTGTTCTCATATGAAGATGGGAAAAAAATCTACTTTAAATATGCCAAATCACAAAAATGCATTTAAAGTTTAGTTCGATGAAATTTTTTTCCTTATAAAGGATGTGTAAAACCATAATAAGGTAATGGCTACAAGTATTTTGACTGAAGAAACAGGACAACAAGCCCTAGTGGTTAAAGATCCATTCATGGCATTATAAATTTATAAAAGTCGAAATCAATCATAATTGCCTCTTCTTTAGAAGGAAACATGTACATGTATGAAGCTTGTGTTTGGGAAAAGCAAAACAAAAAAATGTTAGAGAAGGTGCAACAAAAGCAAGAAAGCAACTAGTTTTAGTGCATAATGATCTTTTTCATCATATGAGTACTTCATCACACAATTTAATTTATTTCATTATGTAAAATACAAATCAAAGATGCTCTAAACATTCAGAGACTCCAGGGCTCTATGGTTGAGAAGCAAGGACGAAACACAATCAAAATTCTCAAAATGGATAACAATGGTGGATTCACACCCAAGGATTTATATAGGTATCGAAAGTCATGTGGATTCACGGACATATAAAGTTTCCATGTACAAACTCAACAAAATGGAGTTACAGAGAGAAATAATAACACTACATTGGAGATGACGAAAAGTAAGCTTAAAAGGAAAATCTGTATTTTTGGGTTGAAGCAGTGCATACAAGAAATTCATTTAATGAAATTTCTACTAAAATTGTTAGACATTTCACACCCGAGAAAGCATTGAGTGGTAAGAAACCATAGGTGACTCATACCCAAATTTATTAGGTGTAATGCCTATACACTTGTTCCAAAAGAAAAAAGACATAAGCGTCCAGATTAAAGGAAGGACAATTGTATAGAGTGTAATGAAGAGTCTAAGGTATATATGCTCTTTGACTAGAAAAGGACATCACCAAAGATATTATAGCTAGTATAATTCATATCATAGAAATATATCATGGACTATTGACTCCAAAAATGACACAATAAGAACAATCGATGACAAGAAGGTAGAATCAATAAATAATCAAGTTATGATGAGGAAGCAAGTGACAACAAAGCTGACAATGAGAAGACATAAAAAAATCCTAAGAAAACACTAACTGGAAATCACAGAGAATTGAGATTGATCGCATCATTCAAAATTGTGAAATATGATGGCTTGTGAATATAAATTAAAAGGAGGGAGATTTCAAAAATTGTATGGACTATGAAAAAAGGAGGGATATTTCAAAAATTGTATGGACTATGAAAATATAGGGCCTACAATGGACACATTATTCGTATGAACATTAGAAATGCTCTCTAATTTTGAAGTTTATTATTTTGAATGAACAATATTAAGTGAAAGAATCCAATTAATGTAATGGGAAATCCAAAAGGATTCTTATTCAAAAAGATCAATTAGGCTTAATTGTTGATTGCCAATCTAAAATAATTACTTACAAATGAATGCCAAATCATTTGCATTGCACGATCTAAAATCACCTCCAAATTTTGTGCTACATCCAGTGCTTGTTTTAGTAGTTAGAGAATCAAAGTATTGATTGTAATTGTTCGTTTACTTGAAATGGGTATTATAAGGTGGATACAACTTAGATATAGGCTTGAGATTTCCATTTGGTGTTCTATCAGTTGATGGTCTAGTTCCTTGAGAAGAGTTGTCAACCAAGATGCATTTTGTTTCACAACTAGACTAGCACTCATCTAGTTACAATGTTGAATAAGATTTTGTGTTCTTGAATTTCTTTGTATCTTTAAATCTTAAACCATCATCTCTATTTCTATTTGAAGATCTAGGTTCATTCACTCCTTGAACATCTGAACTGTATCTATCACTACATTTTTCACTATTAATAATTGATGTACGAGGAGGATGTCATGTTTGAGGAACTACTACTTCAATATGCGATGTGTCATTTTTTCTACAATCCATCTTTGGAAGCAAGCCTATATTTGTCTTTATGTTCATTAAAGAATTTTTTCTTTTTATAGTGTTGAAAGATATACTACTTGGCATATATTTGGTCACAACACCACCACTTCTTATAAAAAACTTAGATCTTTGTCCAATGCTAATGTAGGATTTGAGATCCAATGTGAAGGCTTCTTCACTCATTTTTTATGCTTTGTCATAGAATCAATCAAGTGAATGAAGTTTTCTAATTCATGGCATAAGAAGCAAAATTTGAAATCAAACAAAGCTTAAAAATCTCAAAAACAAAAAAGGTAATCAATAGGAACAATTAAATATGCAAAACATAGCCTCACTAATACTTCATGGATGATAGCCATTGATTGCAAGGGTCATTGCATATTATGCAAGAAGATCCAACTAAATGAAATATGAATAAACAAAGGAATTAGCTGCAAAGCAACTAGTCCCTGCCTTTAAATTCATTTATAAATTCAGAAGTTTGTGCGTTGAGTTACTTGGTGATGTCTTTGGAGAGTATTTGGTGTATCAAGTCCTTGCCAAAATCATATATATAGAGTGAGGAATACATTTAACTATTTTAGGCACTTCCAAAGAAACCACAGAGAAAGCGATGTCGTTAGGGATTGCATTGTCATTATGTTGGAAACGTAATTTTGAAATTAATTATGGTAACTTTACTTTATGGTAAGATGTAGAACTATGGTAACTTAACCTTATGGTAAGATGTAGAGCCACGAGAGATATTGCATATATAATATATGAATCACTTAGCCTCCTTCCCCTCGCTCAAATGATTAATTTTCCGTTCAGTAAATACAATTAATCGAGCACTTCGTAGCCAAATGAATTGCTGGATCGCTGGTTGATCAAGTCATGGCATAGCTCTTTTTGATTCATATCCATGCATACAAAAATATTTCCAATGGATTCACATTAGTTGAAATAAATACGAAATAATGTAATATACATTTTTATTTATTAATTTTTTTAATTTAATATTAAAAAATAATTATTCTTTTATAAAATATTTAAATGTTGTATAATGTATAATGTATTAAATTTTTAATTATAAAAATTGAATTTAAGCAAGAAATGTATTACTGTTGATATTTTTTTCATTTTTCAAAGTTTTCAAACTCAAATTAAAACAATGAAATGACACAAGCTTAAAATACTGAAGTACCCACTGCTTGCTGGAATATAGGGCTCTCAAGCCTCACATGGTTGCCCTTAATCTGTGCGATCCTACAGGGATCTCTGCAATTTGCAATTAATTCCTTATTGAAACTAAGTGGTTCATTCCATGAAAGTTTAACACAACTCAACAAGTTCGATTTTCAATGCATATTTTGGAATCTCCGTCATAACACGTTTGAAGAAACACATTTTTTGGAATCCCCAAAGAAACATGTTCCAAGAACATTCAATTTTCAACCCATTTTGAGAATCCTGGAGGCTAGAAGTAACGCGTTCGAACCTCAATCTCCATGTTCAAGGTTCTACCACCGGGTTTACCCTTCCAAGTGTGGTCTTTGGGTAAAATAGTTCTGTACATAGACTTTTTAGTATGTATCGGCTTATAAAAACCACACAACCCATATTTATTTTTCTAGAATTTCAATTTCTTTCAACCTAAACCTTAGCTTTCATGGAAATGTTCGATTTGAGTAAAAATTTCAAAATCACCTTTACACATAATATTGCAACTAAATAATATAATATGACGATGAGAACAAGGTTTTGGGACATGTGGAGGACATACATAACACTTCTTATGCAATTTGAGATATAGACACAAAAGTTGCATGCATTTGTGTAGTTGCATTGCTGTGGGGTGGGGATGAATTGTCTGAGTAATGGGAGACTTCAACGGCTCTATTTATGTGGATGTCGAAATGATTCCCTGGTTGGGTAGGTAAATACATTGTACAAGTTTTTCATTGAGATAAAAAAGTTGGCGACGATAAGATCTCATCTTGCATTCATCTTCATATTCTGTTTTGTAGAGATTATATATAGTAATCGAGGCAATTTGTGAGACATTAAAAGTTGTCTCTAAATTTATTTTATGAGTTTCGATGGTAAGGGAGTAACAAGCCATACAAGGGTGAATAAAAGTGACTGTGAAGTGAAAAGGACCTGCGACCACAACATAACTGATCAAAATCAAGTTTGCATCCAAGTTGAAAAGGGTCTATCGTGAGAAAATCACTTGATGGTTGTACTCTTGCTAACTGATTTCTTGTGAAGGAACGTGCCTCTACTACCTATACCATTAACCCCGTTGGGTTTTACTACTGCTAAGTTATATTATCCACAGATGTATGTCGGATAAAAACCTAAAACACTATAGACTTATCTACCTGTAGAACTATAGCAAGGGTAGAGGAAGCGATAGGAAAGGCACTAGAAGCATCTGAGCGAGTTTCTAATCCAGTCTCATATCCGTAAGCAATGGATGTAGGTGTAACATGGGTCCAACATCAATGCTAGAAATGACACAACCATCCATGCCCATCAATCTCAAAGCCAAAACCCTGCCTATGATGTGACCCTAGCTATGAAGCCTTTAATCAATCCACATAGGCTTAGTTATATTCTAGGGCATGAATTGGTTTAGAATATTTATGTGGCATGGGATTCTATGATCAACATCAACCACATAATCAATCCACTCAAAATGGCCACGTGCTTCTCAGTTTTTGAAACGATTGGGTGTTGTCAACGGAAGGAGTGGTTTGGAACGAAGTGATCTATCCTCATACAAATATTTTTTGTCATTGACTGGGGCGTTGTCAAAGGAAGGAGCAACCCATAATGAAATGATCCACATATTCATACAAATTTTTTGTCATAGACTGGGGCATTTTCAAAGGAGTGGCCTGGAATGAAGCGATCCATATTCATACAGAGATTGTTTTATCACTGACTGGAATTACGCCAGGCTGCTGTTGTGATGTATGATAACGATGTCATGGGACTTCGTGCCACCATCGTACATAGAGGGTCTGCTAATGGGGTGACCGAATGAAATTTTGTTGACGGGGTGATCGAATGCAAGAACCTTGAGTCGAGGTGGAGACTGGGCCATTTGAGCTACAAGCTACAAGCTCTACCCCTAAATAATCTGTATACTATCTGTATTTTCGAAGATTTTTGGAGAAAAATGGACAAAGTCCTTTTCAAAAAGTGAATATGTAAGGAGGAGTAAAGTGAAAGGCAAGAGCATGCAGGAGTCAGGGGTCAGCGTTGATGAAGATGGTATAAAAAAATGTTACAGCTTGGCCGTCTCACAATGGTCATTGATGCCCAACAACTTTAAACGATCACAGATGCCCAGTAGCTTCAAAGAACCTGTGAGTTGAGTATTTAGATTTTATTAGAGTATTTCAAACAAAATGTGAGTTGAATATTTTTATTTGATTAGAGTATTTAGAATTGATTAAAAATAAATCCTTAAATTTGAAAAAGGAACTCATTCTGGAACTCATACCTAGAATGTTGAGATTACCAAATGTAAAATAAGATCATTTTACATTGAAGTTGCAGATATTGTTTCTCAATTAGAAGTTGAGAAGCGTTGAGTGACCTTGGTCGAGCCAAAGTTGAGAAGCATTGAGTGATCTTGGTTGAGCCACCTCGTTCTCCCTTAAGGTATCTGCTCTACTTTGTTCTTCCATCTCTACTTTTTTGTCTTTTCGTAGAATGGAATTACATTGGGTTTGTGGTCGGCTTGATGTTCACAATGTGAAACAAAAGTTTTGTAGGCGGTGGAGGATGGCTCCATGCAGCCTGCCAAGCGGATTACTATTGTGGTGGCGTTCGTACACTGCCCTTCCCGATAACATGAACTACCCTTCTTTCTATCGTTCGTACACTGCATTTTCCCAGAGCTTGCAGCATAGCCTTCATGGCATTGTCAGAGTTTAATTGCATATTGTCAGAGCCTTCAAAGTGTCCAATAACAATTTTAATTTTTTAAAATTATTTGTTATTACTGACAATTAGGGTAAAAAAAAAGACATACACCAAGGGATTAAAGTCACATCCCATCTCATTGAACCAATTAGAAATTCCATTCTCAAAATTTTATAAATGTAAAATTAAATTTGTTTTTTCGAATAAATATTTAATATATCATTTTCACAAAACTTTGGAGATGGATCTAAATTTGGGCTGAATTAATAACGAGTTAGCCTAGCTTGACTCCTCACCGATTGCTATAATGCTTGGCGAGGTAGGGACTAAAAATACAAATAAAAATTTGAGAGCCTCACTAATATTTCATGGATGATAGCCATTGATTGAAAGGGTCATTACATATTATGCAAGAAGATCTAACTAGATGAACTAAATGAAATATGAATAAAAAATATAAATAAAAATTTGAGACACTGGAAGAGAATGAGGAGGAATTAGAAGAAATATTAAATTCCACTCAAACTCAAAACAAAATTGAAGGTGTAAATCAATTCCATCATCCAACATTATTATGGAGTGTATATTCGAAGAAAATCATGTAGATAGAATACCCTTGTTTAATGATCCTCATTTAATCCGTGGGAAGAGAGTTCGACATCTAGAATGCTCTTCCATGCTTGTAAGGTCTACGCAATAGTGCCTTTAATTGGGTTTATATACTTCAAGGTATTTAGAAACTAGTTGAGACAATATTTCACATTTACCAAGATTTTCAAGTATGAAAACATTGAGATAAAAAAGGGAATGAGGTAAGTGATTTTAACCTCGTCTAAGCTAAATGCTTCCAAGACTGCAACACAATTTGATTTTAAGGATGATGTAAAAGGACCGAGGTTCAAGCCTCAAATCCATGCAATCAAAATACTTCACTCCCTTATAAAAATAATCTAGTTTGTTGTTACAAGGATAAGAATGAATATCAAAATAATATCATCTTGAAATCCATAATCCTAATGGGTCTTGGGAACATATACATCTACAACAAAATTCCTTGTGGTAGCAAGCATATTCATCTACACCAAATTTGTGATGGAAATAGGGAAACCGAGTTTCAACACATCAATGTCCAATGTAACAATGACTTGGCAACCCAACTAAGACATAGTTGGGAAGAAAACCAAACTAGCTATCTAGTAACACACCAAAAACCACTTTATTAAGTTATTAACATAATTGAAAAAGCCAAAATCAATCAACGTAGTAACACCCCATAATGGAAGCTAAGCACTAACCCAAAATTAAACCATTTGGAAGTGCATAATAAGACACATTCTCTATTATAATAAAATTGAAAACCCAAACTCAATCTCTAGTAGCACACCATAATACACATTCTATAAAAATAAATTTGAAAAACTTCACGCCTCAATAAGGCCAAAACCAAGATCTAACGTGTCATTCTCTTTGTCTGTTGGCTCCAGTAGACCCTCCAACATTTTATGTGTTGATTGGATCTTATCAACTATTCTTGGCCTTCAATACCTTGTTTTATTCTCGCAAGAAAATACCTTGCACACTACACATCATCTCCACCAACTTCATATTTTTGTCTATATCACACGCTTATTAGAAAACATAAAAAATCATTGTCAAAGGATAGACAAGCATTTTTGGCAATGAATTTTCTATCCATACAGTCAGCTAAGTTGGAGCATTTGAAGTGGAGGTTTGGCTTGAGCATTTGAAGTGGATTTGAATGTGTCTACATGAATAAAGGGCATTATGTTACACATCCTAATGCGGTTCAGGTTCCATTGAAGGAAACAATTAAGCCTTGCATCCCTCAACATATTAGAGCACATTCCTTGATCAATAAACAATCGCATATAGAATGAAAAGAAAGATCACTTTAGCAAAAAAATTCCCATTCTAATTCCACAATGATAAGAAATGAGAGCAATTACTACTTATTGGTTTGGCACCTTCCAGGGAATGCCTTCTTGAAAGATATTCACATCTCTGGTAGACCACGATACCTTGCATCAATACCTTTTATTTGGTAAATACTTTGTTTGACTCGAGGAGGGTGCTGGATCCAAAGATTCCACTTGGGTTGGCACATGTACGTTGAACCTGCAATGATTTATGGTTTCAACGAGAAGTGAACGAGCTTGGTGGCCATAAAATGAGCAAGGTTTTCAACATAGTTTTGAACATGGGTTCATATTTCCTGACCTCTCTTGAATGCATGCACGACCACCCACCCTCCCACCCCAAATTTAACCCCCTCCCCCCAAAATACCTATATTTTTCTATAGTATTAAAAAATACCCTCCCCCCCTTAATATTCCCCAATATATAGCCTTGTCTTTTGATTTATTTTTCGACCCCCAATATGAATGAACATGATATTATATTGGTTTCTTGGTGAAGCACCCATGCCCTAGATGCTCAAACTTTCACACCTGCACATCACTACTGGGATCTCCTTTCATGGATTTGAAGAATCTGAAACCCCTCCTTTCACAGATTTGAAGAAGATCAAACCCCTACGTGTCTCTCTCTTCTCATACATGCACAACAAAAATTTCATTTGATACATGTGGAGTTGTGGAACATTGGAGTTGTCTCAATCCTCATGATGGTGGCAATACTTACCTTCACATTTCACACCTCCATATTTTAGTTGATAGCCCTTCTTCAAATGGCCCATGGTATCTTTCTCAGTGGTTTCTTTTTAGTATTTAAGTAAATAGATTGGTAATATACATGCAATGGGATCTTTCCATGCAATTTTTTGGCACAAATATAATTGGTTATTGCATCCTTATACCTATGGATGATTTCCATTTCATTTAGCACTAAGGTTTGGAGGTTTTCCCTTCCACCCAACAACTCTTGGTGACAATTGTAGATTTGGTTCCTTGGATTTGTGCCCCTCCCAACCTACTCATATTCAACAAAAACAGTTTAGATCTAGTTCTTTGTAGTGTGCCTTCCACCCAGATCTAGGATTGGCACCTACTTTTATCTATTTCCCTTCTTTAGTTTTGTACTTGGATTGGAAGGCTTTCTCCAACAAAAAATTATTTTTCAGATCTGGTTCATTGACTTCATGCCTTTCCCGTAATACTCATATTTAGCAACAATAGTTTAGATATGGTTCTTTGGAGTGTGCCCTCCCACCTAGATCTAATATTGGCACCTACTTTAACTATTTTCTACTTTAGTTCTGTAGTATAGTTTAGATATGTTTTTTTGAAGTGTGCCTCCCATCTAAGTCTACATTGATGCTTAATTTTAGTCATTCCCTACTTTAGTTCCACACTTGAATTAGAAGCCTTTCCCAATGCAAGATGAATTTTCCCTACTTCAGTTCCACACTTGAAGTAAAAACCTTGCTCCATGTAATAAGAACATCATTACTCCCACAATAGCTTCATGGATCTAGCAACTAGTTTCTATGTCTCAACACATACAACATACACCATCTATGTTTCACAACTAATTATTAGAATTTTCAAGTTGGCCATTCTTAGTTTCTTGCAAGGATGAAACCACACACATGCACCCCCACATTCATCAGACACCATGCACTCTCCATATATCTCTAGTAGCTCGTTTATAACATCCACCATCAAATCCGTCCAATTCCCATTTCTCTTTGTAACAATATCATAGCTCCGCTTAGGCACATTTACATATCCTCCAACAAATCTCTCACCATATTCCAACATTGCACTCAACCTTTCTCGGAACCATTCTAGAAATTATTTTCCATCCAACATGGTGCAGTGTCACAGTAGGGTCTTTTTTTTCTTGGACCCATAACTTTTAGTATTACACCATCCCCTCTGCAATAGTTTGTCAACGTTTCGAAACATCAACAATCAATATATTTTTTACACAACAACAACATCCATTGACAGATAGATTCATCTTCTACAATATTACACAGTTTGCACAACAATGTTCTCTTTTGTAATTTAATTCCTAAATGAGGAGGCCTTGGTTGGCCCACAACACATCCTTTATGTTCTAGCTCTTGCTCCTGATGATGGCATTCTCATAAGCTCTATTTTCCCTACCAACATCATCTAGTTAGCTCTCAAGTTTCCCATAGCACATTAGCACTACTCTTCCAACATTGCAAAGGTCCATACCATTAATTATATACAAAAAAGTATTCTTTAATCGCTGCAAACAATGTATTTTTCTTCAGTGGTTTCATTCTTAAAGTGTGATGAATGCAAGGATGTTTTTGAACTAAAATGGGAGGAACTAATGTAGATAGCTAGGGAGTTCTCCCCAAGGAGGACACACCCCCAACATCACCCAACTTCTAAGGAAGTGTTGCATCCTTTCCAACATTGACTTTTATTTGATGTGTGAGCATGTAGTTGCACTTTTCTCTTTCTTATTATGGTTCATATTTCTTGGGTTTATTTATTAAATTCTTGGTTTATGATGTGGTTGATTCTCACAATTGATGAAATAAAGATTAGCATTTTGCTTGGGATTTTACTAAATCAAAGTTACTTTCTCTATAAGATTGGGATTCTAATTGAGTTTAAGACAATGCATAAAATCTCATTTTCTTCACTCTTTACAGAGTGAATAACACACATCTCTTTGTTGGATCTTTAAACACTTGAGCAATATCTAGTCTTATAGTTTTCAAGGTCTTCATCTTTACCGTGGTCATGCCTGCTTGTGACACAAATCACTATAGTCTGCGAGTTACATGACAATAGTGATAGGTCCATAACTTCTACTGAGATTGAATTATATTAGTTGCTTTAGGGATTGTTGGTATTTTTATTAGTCCCTCCCTATGGATTGGGACTATAGCAATCAAATTTTGCATTGAATCTGTTTTTGCTTTTAGGTTGACCAAAAATTTAGTGTTGTTTTCCAAAGTTTAACATTGTTGCGAACAATCTATTTTTTTTCTTGTGTTCTGATTGCTCCTTCAAATGAATATCTTATTACACAGGCGACGACATGAATTTAAGAGGAAATTTATTTATGTACATTTAGTGGATGGTTGGAATGGGTGCATGTACGAGTCTCAAAGTCCTGATCACGATTTTCGAAGCTTGCTAATGTGTTAGTTGGTAATTGGGGACATTTAAAGCTCTGGGCCAGACGATATATATATATATATATATATATATATATATATATATTGATCAGGATTTTATGAGCAGAACGAAATGAATACAGATTATTATTATTCTTAACACAAAAACACAATGAACAATAACAGAGATACAATAAAACTGGCTTCTATTCAATAAGAAAATATGTTGAAAATGTAAAATGCAGATTGAAAACAAGCTTGCTAGAATGGTGGTGGCTTATCTCTGAGAAGAGATGCGACGACTGTGCTCATTCGCAAAAAGAAGGTTACAATGAGGCTCTCCAAGACTTTTTACAATAAACATGAATTCCAAAACCCTAGACATCCAAAAACCTAACCCTAGGAGATGAAGCGCCAAAAGTCATGTGGGCCCTGTTGGGGTAAGTTAGTACATCAACTTCTCAGGGTCGTAACTTTTTCATACGATCTCCATTTTAGGTGTACGATAGCCCGTTGGAAAGGTCTATCCGAGGAATACACATGTTTCCATCAAAATCAAAGATTTCATAAAATTTAACCATGGTGAGTCCTAAAAATGCTGTTTAGGGCCTCAAAACGGCCCCGGAAGTCGAGGACCCAAAAACTTGAAAAAAACTACCAAACTGGAAAACTGCGAAAACGAGCCAGTTGGAATAGGTGGGAGGCCACAGACATCCATTTGGAACATATATATAGACTAGTTTTAATAAATATATATAAATTATTCACTTTCGATTCTTCATTGAATTTAGTACGATTCATAAATTTTGAAGGGATTTTTGTGTACTGTATGACATGATTTTGTGCGAGATATTTTATGGATTACAATGATTTTTAATTGAATAATTTTGTTCTAATTAATTGTGGTGGGTGGATTTGTATTTGAGGGTCAATTTTGTGGGAGCGTAGTTTTATTGTTCAAGAATTCATTGAAATAACATGATTGTAACAATGAATTTAATAAATTGGATTGCGATTCTGTAGCTAGTATGTGGTGATGCTAAATTGAACATTTTTCTTTTTGCGTTTGATTATGATATAGTCTTGTATAAGCCAAAAAGACGAGGTTCTTCCCAAGTTGCAAGTGCCGCGACTGACGATTTGCAAGACCTCTGGTCTTAGGCTTCTACAAATCTATGTCAGAGGGTAAGAAGTCCTGTGCATCTACTATCTTGATTTTAACCAGTTGTCTACCATATTAACTTATGTATTTCAAAAAAATGCAATTAGTTTCTCTGGTTGTTGTTTGATAGTGTAAGCTTCATGAATAATGAAAATACTTATGCTTTGTGACTGGCTGAAATGGTGGAGTGGAATATTTTTTTGTGTATTGAATATGCCAAATAGAATTGGAACATGATTATTATGTTTATTTTTTAGAAGCAATTTAAGTCAATCATGGGATGTTACAAAAACTGTGTAGGCTAGAAACAATCAAAGATGAACGAAAAAAAGGTGTGTTGTTTTAAGGTTGTATTTTTCATCTTGTTTTGCATTTTCTTAATGTGTTTTTCTGCCATGTAATCTGTTATAGTTCAGAAAGACAAAGCTCTTCTTAATTTTCAAGTGTTGTGACTTGTGACTTGCAAGACTTCTAATTTTGGGCTTCTACAAATCTATCTCAAAGGTTAAGAATTATTCTACATTGTGTGTTATATCCCAAAGAAATATAGAAGCCGATTCTTATTTTTCCTTTTTATAATTAAGTTAAGTTAGTCAAGGGCTATTTCATATATTGTATACGTCAGAAAGAATCAAAGTTAAACATAAACAAAAATAATGTGCGCTGTTTTGAGACCACATTGTTCTTTTTATTTTGCAGTTGCTTGATTCTATGGAGATATCCTAGGGATGGTTTGAATGACATAAATTAAAATGTGGCAGAGAGAACATACGTTGAAATATATAAATCTAGGGAGCAATGCATTATTTACCATGTACTGTAAAGCAATGTTGTTTTTAGGTTGGATGAATTTTCATATAGTGTTGGGGATTGTTTAGTTGATGCATTACACATCCTATTCCATTTATTCTTTTTGCGTTTGATCATGATATAAGTTGCTATAGTTAAAAAATACAAGGATCATCTCAATTTCCAAGTGTTGTGAATCACGATTTGCAAGATTTTCAATTTTGGGCATATACAAATCTATGTCAAAAAGTAAGAAATCCTATGCATTGGGTATTATTATTTTCATGTTGTGATGTTTGTTTAGAATTAATAACTTTTATTGCTTGTGTATTTATAGTAAATAGGACGAGGATTAGAAAAGATGAAAAATCTTGGATGGAAATGTGCTTAATTTATAGCCATAATTTTGATTATATAATTATTTGAATTGGGCAATAAATTGGTTCAATTATTCTTTAAGTAGTAGACAAATTTGTATGTAACTTATGTTTACAAAGTATTTGAAATACTTCTTGAACAAGCCCAAGGTGTTCATATACTATCTTTCTTTTGACCAATGGTCTACAATATTGATTTGTGTTTCATAAACATATGCAATTAGTCTGTGTTCTTGTTGTTTAATAGTGTATGCTTTATGCATAGTGCATGTATTGTGTTTTATTGGAGTTTGCTTTGGTGTTTTATTTAACCCTTTTGTTGGTCATCGTATGAAAAATGCATGTCCCCATAGTGCTCTCTCATTTTCATTTACATTTGAAGATGCATGCAATTGCATCTTCTAAAGATATATATTAATGTCACGAATATGATGTAATGCATGCACAAAATTAGATCATAGTTCATATTGATATGGTTCCAATGCATATATAAATCTGTTGTCTAAACAAACCAAGAAATACTCTATTGATCCATTTCCCAATTCAATGGAAGAGTAATGGAAATGCAAGGGTGTTGTGGTAAATTCCCCCCTGCAGACAGGTGAAACCCCCCTTGGATCAAGACCCCTCTTTGATCCAAGACAAAAGGAAAACAAATGGTGTAATACATTCCCCATAGACCTATTTCAACAATTAGAATGAGAAGAGAAGGATGGGTGACTTACCTTTCTACGTTGATTGTCCTCGCTGTTCGAGCCTTTGATCTTGATGTCCAAGCTCCTAGGTGCAAGAAAAGTCCTGCAAGGAACAAAACAAAACCTCCTTCTTCCACACTATATTGTTAAGCATAAAAAAATATATCTATGATGAATTAAACAACAATAGACATGCATACAATGAACACATAGGCTTGAGAGGAATAGGCCAAGTTATGTATTAATGGAAAAAAAATAAATGTGAAACACTTACAATATCAATCTCGACGTTGCAACAACTCCTCCAAGCTCTCCTTTTGAGCCCCTTGGGTCTCACACAATCATAAATATGATGCTCTCAATTCTCTCCACCCATTTTCACTCAAGCATGGCCTCCATTATATAGGATTTGAGGCATCACAACCATAGAATAGTTTTGAGAAGAGGATGTGGCAAAGTAAGGATTTGGATGAACTAACAAGATTGCCTTGCCTTGAATAGACTTAAGCTCGAACCAATCCCTTAACCAACTGAGATCTCTTGGAAACAACCTCACAAATAAAAGCATGATGGTTGAAACTACTTCATTTCCCCCCATAACTGTGCACAAGGTGATGAACATGAGATTATCACTCCCTAATACATTCTCGGGGGGCGACGATTAGGGTTTTATCCCTCCTTGTATATAGGAAGGGAGGTGACGAAACTCAATCAAGGCCAAAATCTCAAGGAAAAAGGTAGTATTTCAACTTCCAGCTGACATGTTTCCCTTCCAACTTGTCTAGGGGTCATCACAAACACTTCTTCATGGTGATGAAGTTGCGACACTTAAGTTCGATACTTAGGTGTGACATTTGGTGTGCGACACTCATGTATATAATAGTTGCGACACTTAAGTGCACCATTTGGTAGTGCGACACTGTTATAGAAATTTTTTCCACACCCTATGCATCATGCTTTGGTGGTCTACCCTTTCCCTCTACAGACTCAGTTTCCCCATTTTGCTCAGTCAAAAGTCAAAAATTTAAATTTTTGTACATATATGCGTGCTACAGATATACACCATGTGTATATGAAGGTTTCTCCATTACATCCCACGTACATCGGGTTTTGTGCTCAAAATTAAAAATGTTTTAGATTTTCCATGACAAGTCATGAGATCCAAGATCCTTGGCCTTTCATATGCTGGAAACATTCCAATTCAACCCCTTCAATTGATCCAGATTATTTTTGGCACGAAATGAGAGTGAAGATATAATAAAGAAATGTAAATAAATATCTCAGATATCCAATAATATAACACAAATGTATCATAGATGCAACCATAAACACAAAGATACAGTAATACACAATTTTCTATTAATGAGTGAAAATGTACAAAGACTGTAAAAATACAGAGTGAAAGACTCGCTAGAATGGTGGCAACCTATCTTTGAGAAGAGATGTGATGGCTACTCGCATTCGGAAGAAGATGATTGTTACAATGAGGCTCCAAAGGCCTTTTTAACATAAATAATATCCCAAGCCCTAACCCTGGAAGATGAAAAGCCAAAAGGTTTGTTGGCCCTGATGGGGGTAGTTGATACGTCAACTTCCCGGGGGCGTAACTTTTGCATACGATCTCTGTTTGGGGTGCTCGATACATTGTAGGAAAGGTCTAACTGAGAAGAACGATTTTCGACTAGCCCAAGCTAGTCCCATAAATAGTCACTTGGCCCCAAATCCCCCAAAAACGTTGTTTAGGGCCTCAAAACGACCCCAAAAGTTTGGAACCCAAAAAACTGTCGAAAAACTGCCAAGATGGAAAACTATTTTTCGAGCCCGTGGAATAGGTGGGTGGCCACTGATATCCACCTGGATCAATCCTCCCTCCTTAGGAAGTAATGGTCTCCATTGCGTTGAGTTCTCGAGGGAGAGGGGAAAGCGATTGCTGAATCTGAATCTTGGTGAGCTGCTTGCCTTGCTGGAGACATCGCGCTACTCGGTTTGTGGAAGGCTGTCATAAACCTATTGTTTGTGGGGTTGACTCCATTCAAGCAGTCGGGCTACTTGAGATGATTGTGTGCAGAAGGAATCTTTGCATTTTGCTATAATCTTGTCGACCTACTTCTATTGGATAGAAGGTGCGTGGGTCGAGGCTGTAGTGGTTGCAATATCCTTCTGTTCCCCTTTTGAAAAGATTGTGAAGAAGCTAAATTTTGTAGTATGAGATACTACCTTGCGACACTGTTTAGGTGGAACAGTAGTCAGAACTACCTTTGATATTATGTAGAGATGAACCCCCCAGAGAAATAATGACACTGTGGGGTCGAGACTGATAAACAACATGGCGTTTCCACATATGTGGTTGGCTGAAGAGAACATCGCAGACATCCAGTGGGGCAACATCACATAATACCTCATCGTTGAAGGGTTGGATGTCATATAAAAATCGACACTGCTGGCTGACACGAAGATCTCTCCCCTGGAGAAGCCACCCGATGTTGTATGGTTGTGGGTGTGGTGTTGTCGACAATCCCAACTATTTGACGACCTCTACTGAGATGAGGTTCTTCTGGCTTCCACTATCAACAATAAAATACAACGGGGTCCCCTTCACCCACATCTATGACTGAAAAAGGTGCTCCCCCTCTTTAGGATATGTTGGTTCTTCTGGTTGAATTGTTGCGGTCGCGACAATAACAACGGGGTCTGCGTCGATGATCTGTCTTTTACCAGTATTTTTAGAATTAGATTCTGAATTAAGGTTCGGATCCTTATCTTTGATCTCAGCCACCAATGACTGTTTTGAGCAACATTCATTGGTGTTGTGCCAGGGGATTTTGTGGAAAACACACCATTTTCCAGTGTCCTTCTTCGTCTTTCCATGATCCTTCTTTTCCTGTGGCTTGGACTGGTTTTCGGGAGGCTGTTTGTTAGGGCCATATTTATCATACTTTGGTTGTTGTGGATTTGCAGACTCGAACTCCCGTTTGATCTGGTGCTTAAATTTCTGCTCGATTTTAACAACATATCGATAAGCAACACCGAGTGATGAAATGTCCAAAAAATCCATTTCAGTTTGGATGTATCTTTGCAGAGCCCCACGGTATTTCAGAACCAAATGTCGTTCGAAGTCTTTGATACCTAGCTTGGTGCACAAGGTATGGAAGGTATTGGTGAACTCCAGAACTGCTTGGGCCCTCTCTTGCTACAGTGTGGTCCATCTCATGTATTGGTCCTCATAGTTTCCAATAGGGTAATACTGTTCTTTTACCGCATCCACAAAAAAATCTCAAGTGGGCTCGGCCCCATATATTCTAGACTCCCATGTGGAACTTTGCTCCCAGTAATTTTCCCACCAATGTTTCACATGGGGGAGAGCCTCAAGGAGTGCGAAGGTGATATTTTCCCTATCAGAGAAATTATGAACAAAGAAATAACTGTATAGCAGATTTAACCATTTTTCTAGGGCATCCACATCTATCTGTCCTTCAAATATGGGAATATCAAAATTAACTTGTACCTTGAAAGGAGAGGTGCCTCCAAAGTGGCCGCTTGATGAAGACACACCTGTTTTTATCATTAGGCATTGAAGGATGTGGGCAAAATTCTTCATCATTTCGTCCCTCTGTCGCGTGAGAGCTTGCTCAAGCAAAAAATTAATAGAATCATCTGCTCTGTTGTTTTTCTTTTCTTCCACCATGGATGGTTTCTTGGGAATAAGATAACGATTTTCCTCAAGAGATACAAGCTTGAGACCCAACTTGCTATACTTGGACCTCGTCAGGGACATGCACTGCAAAACGATCAAGAGTAGCTTACTCTGATACCACTGATCCAGATTATTTTTGACATGAAATGAGAGCGGAGATATAATAAAGAAATGTACAGAAATATCTCGGACATCCAATAATATAACAAAAAGGTATCAGAGATGCAACCATAAACACAAAGATACAGTAATACACAATTTTCTATTAATGAGCGAAAATGTACAAAGACTGTACAAACACAGAGTGAAAGACTCGCTAGAATGGTGGTAGCTTATCTCTGAGAAGAGATGTGACGGCTACTTGCATTCGCAAGAAGATGATCATTACAATGAGGCTCAAAAGGCCTTTTTAATATAAGTAAAATCCAAAACCTTAACCCTGGAAGATAAAACGCCAAAAGGTTTGCGGGCCCCGATGGGGGTAGTTGATATATCAACTACCCGGGGGTGTAACTTTTGCATATGATCTCTGTTTGAGGTGCTCGATACACCGTTGGAAAGGTCTAACCAAGAAGAACGATTTTAGTTTGGCCCAGGTTAGTGTTTTAGCCAATTATTAGGGCCCCAAATCCCCAAAAAATGTCGTTTAGGGCCTCAAAATGGCCATGGAAGTTTGGAACCCGAAAAACTACCATGATGGAAAACTGTTTTTCAAGCTCGTGGAATAGGTGGGTGACCACTAATATCCACCTGGATCATCAATTCCCTTTGAAGGCTATAAATTGAGCCATATACAAGCCTTGAGGGAGGAGAAAAATTAGAGAGAAAGTAGACTCTGGAGAAATTTTGACTCACATTACATCCTTGAGTTTGCACCCCTTAGTCCTTTAAGTTTGAACTCTCCTTATGTTCAACCCCCAAGCTCTCCCTATCTTGTGAAGGAGGAACCCAATTAATCCTAGAACTTGTGAGCTTTCCTTGTGGAGGATTGAAGTGGTGAAGGCCCAGGTGGAGGGACTTAGTTTCTTGGTTTAATCGAGTTGTTGATACATGAGGTTGTCACCTATGTACTGCAGATTATATTAATAGAAATACTATTTTCTCGTCCAATTATATGTTGCAAATGTTTATATTATATTCCATGGGTAAATTTTCTATACATGTTAATGGATTATGCTAGTTTGTATGCTAACATTTCATACATTTCCCATATACTTGTGTATCTTGGATGTTGAGGACAAGTTGTAGGTATCAGGCATTGGATTGTGATCTCAACAATGGTCTCCTACGAACCTCCGAAAGAGGTAGGTTTCTAGCCTTTCTTTTTTTGGAATTTCCATTTATCTAGCATACTTGAGATTTGAGTTGATTTCTTGTTGTCATTTCGTCTTTTGTGGTCCTACCCCAAACCATAGAGATTTATTCCTCCTAACAGAATTGGAGAATCTGTTGGGGAATCTCTTTTTTGGGGTTAGTTGGTGATTTTTCTCTTTGGTTGCTCTCTGTTTTCCTTAGTTTCTCTGTCACCTGTAGCTTAACAAACTCTACATTGTTGTGTATCTGATTTGCTTGGCTTAATTCTTAACCAGTTAGTGTTTTTCTTGGCATATGCATGATTTCCCTGAACAATTGCATACATACGCAGGCTGTCTGTGTTTAGGGCGCATACATATGCTTATGTTCCCAGAACAATCATGTACATATTTTTCTAAGCCTTTTAGGCTCAATTTGGTGTTTGCTGGGTGGGTTTTGAGTGTTGTTGAGTCTTTTTGGGTCTCAATTCTGTTTGTTGATTGCTTGCAGAATGACATGAAGCCGTGTAATTGTTAAATTTTTGGCAAACTTGCTTCTTTCTTTCATTTTTAGTCCTTTTATTTAGGTTTGAGTAGTAGCTTCTTAGTTCCTATTTGGATGGTCTTCCTGTGCTTTTAGTAGGGTCTGTCTAAGAGGTTATTAGTTTAGTTTTGCATTTTCATTCGTTTATATTGAAAATACAAAAAAAATTGGTTTTTGCATTTTCATTTTCCTATATTGAAAATAAAAAAAAATTGCATTTCATTTGAAGCATTTGCACTTAGCAGTGTTTTTACATGAGCTTATTTCATATGATGAGTCATAAAACCATTAGTTTCATGACCATACCTCTTGAGTAAACATAAGCCACTAAAATTAATGCTCAGTAATTAAAATTGATTAGAAAGATTTTATCTTTTAGGGTACACAAACAAGTTTAGGATATAGGGCCTTGGAATAGAATTTTGTGAGTAAACTTCTCCGAGGCTACAAAAATCAACGTAGTTATCTGTCCAGGTAGTGGAGAAATCCATTGTATAATTGGCGTGCTTGGGAGACTCCACTAAAACCAGAGTTAAGCATGAGGTTGCACGAAGTTGGTTGCAAAAATATCCCTCTAATACCTTCCTAGCGTCAGAGATATTTCAAGGGTTCTATTCGTATCTGGGGTTTCTTGGGGTACCTTGGTGCTTTTTGAGCTTCAAGATTAGCTACCCTTCCCATACAGTGGACCTGACCTACGACTGTTCTCCCAAACATTGGTTATACTACGATGACCTTAGTTTCCTATCCTAGGTATCCACACAGGTTATTTGCAGGGGTTATTTTGTAGGTACCTTGAGTCAGATAGGGATCGGAAAACACACAGACTTCTTGGAGGATCTTATCTTCGGAGTGGTATGATCGATTGTTCTATGAATCCCACGAGGGTCCTTATAAATAATTATGTTACCTTCGCTCTATTTTTCAGGATATTCATCCCTTTATGGGAGAGGCATACTTCTTTAGTTCAGGAGGCCCCTTTTCAACCACCCTCTATTGTTTGCATGCATTGGATTCTAGCTTTATTTAGGAGTGTGCTCTTTGTATATTACTTGGCCTTAGGATTTTTCATTGTGTCATAAGTTTTGAGTCATCTTGGAGTGAGACCATCCTGCCCACGGTCTCATCATCTCTTGAAGCTTGTAATACGGTCCTTATGTCTTGAACAATCCTTCAAACCTACCGCCAACCTCTACTAGTCACATTGGAGACGTGTCACCAACTTCTGCTAGTGATGCCGAGGGAAAGAAACCAGCCTCCGCGAATCATGATGGGAGAAAAATTCCAGTCATTGCGAAGCATACTGGCACTAAGTTGCCAACCTCTGCTAGTCATGTTGGAGACGTGTCTCCAACCTCTGCTAGTCATACCAGGGGAAAGAAACTAGCCTCTACAAGTCATGATGGGAGAAAAAATCTAGTCATTACGAGTCATACTGGCACCAAGTTGCCAACCTCTGCTAGTCACGTTGGATACTTGTCACCAACCTCTTCTAATCATGCTGGGGGTAAGCAACCAACCTCTACAAGTCATGCCAGGAGAAAAATTCCAGTCACCGTGAGTCATATTGGCATGAAGTCGCCAACCTCTGCTAGTCACGCTGGAGATGTGTTGCCAGCCTCTGCTAATCAGGCTGGGGGAAAGAAACCAACCTCTACGAGTCATGTTGGGAGAAAAAATCCAGTCAGTGTGAGTCATACTGGCACTAAGTTTCCAACCTCTGCTAGTCATACTGGGGGAAAGTAACTAGCCTCTGCGAGTCATGATGGGAGAAAAATTACAGTCACTGCGAGTCATACTGGCACTAAGTTTCCAACCTATGCTAGTCACGTTGGAGATCTGTCACCAACCTTTGCTAGTCATGCTGGGGGCAAGCAACCAACCTTTGCTAGTCATGCCGGGAGAAAAAGTATAGTCACTGCTAGTCATATTAGCGTCAAGTCACCAACCTATACATGTCATGTTGAAGTCCAGTCACCAACCTCTGCGAGTCATGTTGGAGACCTGTCAACAACCTCTGCAATTCACGTTGAAGACAACCGACCAGCTACTTTAATTCATGCTAGGGACATCGATACTTTTTCTTCCATGTCGATCCGTTTTGACAAGTAATGATCTCGAAACTAGCATATCAGTCAGATTTCCCCCTTCATGCATTTTTTCATTATCCATTTCTTGATTCTTTCGTCCTTAGGATTGACCCCAATGAGTTTCAACACATAAACTCCTTTGCTATTTAGAAGTGTTATAATTCACGTGGTAGAGCCTACTATTCATGGGTTCCCTAGTTAGAACCTTGTTCGTAGTTTGGAGTCCATGTTAAATTACTTTCATAGGCTTGAGAGTCCTGTTTAGTCCTACCATAACATTGTGTTCAAGCCTCATTTCTTCTTCTCATTATTTTTCTAGCTACTACCTACAAGACTCCCTCCATTACATTCCGGAGTCTCAGTTAAGCTCTTTTCAGACTCCTTAAAAAATGAAAATATTTCCGAGTGAGCTTGTTTTCTTTCACACTCGTTAAATGAATTTGAAAGAACATCTATTCGGTATAAGTTTACCCCTTTTTCAGATCGAATGAAATAACTACGAAAAATGAATACTCTAGTCAACATTGACTAGAAGAGTTCTCCTTGGTATTGTTTTACACCTTTTCGGGCTCGAGCGACTAAATTTATGAAAAATAACACTATTGGAAGCCTACTTCCTGAAGTTGAGTTGTAACTACATTGCATATTAACTGCTCGTGCTTATAGGCCTAATGTCGGCTTCAACATGTTGTGGTTGAACCGATTGCTGATGCAATCCTATCAAGTTCCTAGCCTTGAAATCATTTCCTTTGCGACTCGACACCTTATTCCTAGAGGAAACATCCCTCGAGTGTCCTTATCCTACACATGCTTTCCTTGCATTGAACATAGGTTTGTTTCTTGCGCTCCAGAACTAGTTTGATTACCCATGAAACTCGTTTCCTCCACTGTACTATAGCACTATTTTATTCTTTTTCAGGATTTAATAATATGAAAAAGACAGAAAAAGTCGAAAAACAAAAAAAGAAGGGCGGGAAAAGAGTATTATCTTCTATCAGCAACAGTCATGTCATCTTTGGACATAACACAAATTTTTGAGTCTATTCATCAAAGGTTTGGGTTTAATATGGCCTTAGGAAGCTGAACGCGTTACTCAAAGCTTACTTCTCCAAGTGGTTATTCTTCCAGTCCCTATGGAGAGTTTGTTGATTCCTCCAGCATCACAAACTTTTGTCAATGTTCAGTCTTGAGTCTATGCTACCTAAGCTATCCATCTTGAAAGGAAGTCTAAACTTGTGTCGTCCATTCCTCATAATTCCTGACTTTGCATGTTGACCATCCCTTTACAAGTGAATCTCATAATCAAATGAAGTTGTTGTCCTACCTTGCACCATGTGCCTACTTTCACCATTGGTAGGTTACATTGAAACTGACATATGACATCTCTTCATTGGTCATCGACTGGGTGGTTTCCCTTATGTTCGACGATAAGAAATATATTAACACATTGGGATTCATGCAGTGTCTTGGATTCCATTAGAACCTATTGGTGGTTTCCTCGCCTCTGTCGACAATTTTTATTAATGAATACTATTTAGATGGTCTCTTTTGTGTACTACTTGAATATAGTGCATGCGAGAGATGTACATGGTCATTGGTTCGTGCATATCCCATTCGTCCGAGTTCTTCCTAATCGTCAAGTGTTACCTTGTACCCCATGCTAGATGATGGGGGATACCTTAATGCCCTTATTTCAATGGATCTCATTCCATCGACTTCAACTCATCTATTATGAATCAAGATCTAGAGTCATAAGAGTACCTAGAGGCTTGCAGTCAACAATTGTAGGTTCTCTCGCCATCGACAATTGGGAATACATTAATGTCTCCTGCTTGATGTATTCTTCAAGTGTTTAAACTCAACAACTTTATTCACACTTGTTGAATGTGCTCGGTGCCTTAACGCCTACTTTCATCATCGGTGGGTTGTCTCATGTTTGTTAATGGTATATCTCCATGACCAGTAATCAAACGAAATCACATTGTGTTCAACTTCAACTACTTTATTCACTGGATGCAGACTTTCACCATCCGTGGTTAGTGTAGAAGACCTCATACTCATAGTAGCAACACCTCATACCTATTGCTGTATTTCATCGCACCAATCTTACATGACTTCAATTATCATGGAAGATTAGATTGTACTTCATTGTACATATATATCTTCAATTGATTTTGAGAGCAGACTCCACTGTGTTTTGTTCGTGCCTATGACCACCTATGACATATGTCTACTTTGTATTGCCTCTTCATGGCCATGAACAATTATCTTCTATATACGCACATGGATCTGCAATGTACTTCAAATTGGAAACCACGTGTACAAAGTCAATATGTATTGTAATATCCTGATGGGTGACTAGTTCCTCCTGCTAGGTCCTCACTACTCCAATTCTAGGAATTGTAATGTATTTTGGCCATTGTGGTTCATCCTCTGACCTCACACATTAGGGGGCATATGTTATAGATTTTTTTTCCACACCCTATGCATCATGCTTTAGTGGCCTACCCTTTCCCTCTATAGACTCAATTTCCCCATTTTGCTCAGTCAAAAGTAAAAAATACAAATTTTTGTACAGATACGCATGATATAGGTATACAACATGCATATACGCAGGTTGCTCCATTACAACCTGCGTACATTGGGTTTTGTGCTCAAAATTAAAAATATTTCAGATTTTCCATGCCAAGTCATGTGATCCATGATCCTTAGCCTTTCATATGCTAGAAACTCTCCGATTCGACCCTTCAATTACATGAAGGCTATAAATTGAGCCATATACAAGGCTTGAGAGAGGAGAAAAAATGGAGAAAAAGTAGGGTCTGGAGAAATTTTGTTGAAAATACATTTTAGTTCAACATACACTTAGTCTAAATTAGATTTCAGCCACCTATAAATGTCCAATTTTCTGAATATTTCTCCAAGTGTTTATGCACAGATTTTTGTGCCAAATGTGGGAGTCTGCTGTTCATGAATTAATTCCACTGCTATTTTATTTAAGAAATAGTCTATTAGTATTTCTGTCCATAAAGTACAGTTGTATGGCTGTTGGACATGTATAGGTGGCTGAAATCTAATTTAGACTAAGTGTATGCTAAACTAAAATGTATTTTCAACATGGTATCAGAGAAGGTTCTCCGAAGTTCAGTGGGCAGCTTTGACACTTGGGACAACAAGTGATTTGCTGAAGCATTAGTTTGAATAAAGGCATAAAAGGTTCTTTTTCAGGAGGACAAAGATGACTTCCAACATCATATTTGAAGATGGGTTGTAGGGGATCTCCAACTACCTGTAGTGGAAGGTTAGAATCAACAATGTTCTCAAGGAAAACAAATTATGGTTGTTTTCGAACACCATTGTGCCTGTACCTACTTCAGATCCCATAGCTCTTGATGTCCATGAGATGAAGGAAGCCAAGACTTAGAGAATCATATTGGATAGGGTCAAAGACCTCCTTATTCCACACTTGGCTGAGAAGAAGAAAACCAAAGAAATGTGGGATGCATTGAAAAGTCTGTATGAGGCAAAGAATGAGAACCAAAAAATGGCTCTCCAAGACAAGCTCCATGGTGCTAGGATGGCCAAAGGAGAGAGTGTGGCCACCTAAATCACTTGGGTTCACAGGTGAAGGACGAGTTGGAAACTGTTGGAGAAGTCATTCCTGACTCAGAGTTGGTGCAGATAGCCCTTAAAGGCTTCACCAAGGAGTGGGAGGTTTTCGTCAATTGTGTGGTGGGGAGAGAGAAGCTCCTTGACTGGAGCAAATTGTGGGATTATTTTACACATGAGGAGACCCGAGAGGGGACTCAGGAAAAGGCATTGGATGGTGTAGACGACAAGAATGTTTCTCTTGTGGTAAAGGGAAATGAGAAGAAGAAAGACATGAGCAAGGTGAGATTCTTTGCATGTCACAAGACTGGACATTACGCTAGTCAATGTCCAAACAAGAAGAAGAAGAAGCCAAAACTAGAGGTGTCAACTTTAGCAAAGATTGTAGAGTTTGCTAATGGATATGAGAAGGAGTGCTCTCTCATGACTGGTCCCGTGGGAAGTGGTTGCCTAGCATTCGAGGACATTGAGTCGTGGTTTGTGGACAGTGGAGGTTCTCAACACATGACTGGGGGAGGTTAGTTTTCCTCGATCTAATAGAGATAGACTCAGACTGCAGAGTGAATTGTGGAGTCGACCCACAACTTGCAGTAAAGGGGGTTGGAAGGGTGAGATTCCAGCTAGAGTCAAGAGGTTTTCTGGAGGTTGCCGAGGTATTATATATTCCATAGTTGACAATTAATTTTCTCTTAGTGTTAGCTTTGGATGAGAGTGGATTTGGAGTTATCTTCTATGATGGACATGTGTTTTTATATCTTTTGGGAGCAATTGCTGACATAACACCGATGCTTGGTGTCAGGTATAAGGGCCTATACAGGTTTTTGGGTCGACCTGTGTTGGGGTCTAGTGGATTTCTGGACTCAGATTATGTGTCGGAGAGTTGGCAGGTAGCACGGGGGAGAGAGTTGATACCGAGGACTCAGTCTTCTTTTGAGACTCTCAAAGGACTCAACAAGCATGAGTCGACACAAATGGATGCTCAAGAGAGTGTGCACTCTCCTAGGAGCATGTCTTGAGTTCGTGGTACAACAGAGGTAGCAATAGAGGCTTCCAATGCAGTGGGAGTAGTGGCTTCTTGTTTAGAGGGAGCAAAGATTTCTAGTATAAAGGGAGCAACTATGGAAGATGATGAGATGGAGACAAATTTCGGTGGTGATACCAAAAGTATCTCTCTTGCTAAGAGGGAGTGTTGAAATTTTGTAGCTTGAAGGTACTTCTGCATTAGCAACGCTCAACATGCGGAAGTGACCAAGAAAACTTTCTCCTAGTAACTTTATAATATGTTTTTATAAAGTGACTTTATAACGTGATTTTATAAAGTTGGGTCTTTTAATTTTTTTAATGTAAAAGTGACTTTATGATGTTATGGGCCACTTTAATGACTTAAGTAACCTCAATGAATGATCAAGTCGTGACCGTTGATCTCATGAGGGCAAGATCTAATCTTGACCGTCAATCTCATTGGAAGACCAAGGGTTAGGGCAGTTACATTATGAAATTCATTAAAAGGAAACTCATTAGGAGAAGGAGGGCACACTTTTGAGGAGAGGTTGAGGGAAGGTGAAGGGGCACACATCCCAAGGAG
>ML801528.1:173753-187755 GCA_009831015.1 Picea engelmannii | reverse complement strand
ACTAGTCTATACATATGATCAAGGAATTATGTAATAAAGTGACATCATCTTTATGGGAAAGGGACATATTGCTGTATTAATTGAATTGAAAGTGAAACTTACAACCTGAGCCTTGATGTTATAGGTCTCCTTTCGATGGCTTCCAACTCTGACACACACACTTGCTCATGTATGAAGAAAGTCTACCACATGTGATAACCTTGCTATTGTCTCTTGCTGCTGTAGCATCAATCCTCCATACAATTTTTCACTAGTTCTCTAATCAATCTCTTGCTAACTTGCTGAACTTCTTCATTTTTCCAACTTAACCCTTTCCATGAGCAATCTCCTCAATATATAGGAAGAGATAGATTAGTTACTTGGATAGGGAATGATTCCAAGATATCTGGAATGACAGTACTTGAGTAACCACTCGAAAGCCAACTCACCCTTCTAGAAGATTCCCTTCTAGAAGGTTCGAGATCTTTATCTTTTTCGCCTTCAAAAGAATGTTCGCACCCTAACCATGAGTACAGTGCGAGAAGTTCGCACCCCAGATTAAGGTAGAATGCGGGAAACAAGCATTCCCGCAGGTGAATATATAAGCAGCCTGCGAACATTTTTCAAAGTGTGAATTCAGGAAGAAGATAACTGTAACGTTTCTCAAGAAAGTGTTCTTGGTAAAGAGCTTGATCTTCCATCATCCTGATATCATCATGACATCATCACAGTGACCAAATTTGTGGATAACAGATACCACTGATCCAGATTATTTTTGACATGAAATGAGAGCGGAGATATAATAAAGAAATGTACAGAAATATCTCGGATATCCAATAATATAACAAAAAGGTATCAGAGATGCAACCATAAACACAAAGATACAGTAATACACAATTTTCTATTAATGAGCAAAAATGTACAAAGACTGTACAAACACAGAGTGAAAGACTCGCTAGAATGGTGGTAGCTTATCTCTGAGAAGAGATGTGACGGCTACTTGCAGTCGCAAGAAGATGATCATTACAATGAGGCTCAAAAGGCATTTTTAACATAAGTAAAATCCAAAACCTTAACCTTGGAAGGTAAAAAGCCAAAAGGTTTGCGGGCCCCGATGGGGGTAGTTGATATGTCAACTACCTGGGGGCGTAAATTTTGCATATGATCTCTGTTTGAGGTGCTCGATACACCGTTGGAAAGGTCTAACCAATAAGAACGATTTTAGTCTGGCCCGGGTTAGTGTTTTAGCCAATTATTTGGGCCCCAAATCCCCAAAAAACGTCGTTTAGGGCCTCAAAATGGCCGTGGAAGTTTGGAACCCGAAAAACTGCCACGATGAAAAACTGTTTTTCGAGCTTGTGGAATAGGTGGGTGACCACTAATATCCACCTGGATCATCAATTCCCTTTGAAGGCTATAAATTGAGCCATATACAAGCCTTGAGAGAGGAGAAAAATTAGAGAGCAAGTAGACTTTGGAGAAATTTTGACTCACATTACATCCTTGAGTTTGCACCCCTTAGTCCTTTAAGTTTGAACTCTCCTTATGTTCAACCCCCAAGCTCTCCCTATATTGTGAAGGAGGAACCCAATTACTCCTAGAACTTGTGAGCTTTCCTTGTGGAGGATTAAAGTGGTGAAGGCCCAGGTGGAGGGACTTAGTTTCTTGGTTTCATCGAGTTGTTGATACATGAGGTTGTCACCTATGTACTGCAGATTATATTAATAGAAATACTCTTTTCTCGTCCAATTATATGTTGCAAATGTTTATATTATATTCCATGGGTAAATTTTCTATACCCAACCTCTGCTAGTCATACTGGGGGAAAGTAACTAGCCTCTGCGAGTCATGATGGGAGAAAAATTACAGTCACTGCGAGTCATACTAGCACTAAGTTTCCAACCTATGCTAGTCACGTTGGAGATCTGTCGCCAACCTTTTCTAGTCATGCTGGGGGTAAGCAACCGACCTCTGCTAGTCATGCCGGAAGAAAAATAACAGTCACTGCTAGTCATAATAGCGTCAAGTCACCAACCTATACATGTCATGTTGAAGTCCAGTCACCAACCTCTGCGAGTCATGTTGGAGACCTGTCAACAACCTCTGCAATTCACGTTGAAGACAACTGACCAACTACTGTAAGTCATGCTAGGGACATCGATACTTTTTCTTCCATGTCGATCCGTTCTGACAAGTAATGATCTCGAAACTAGCATATCAGTCAGATTTTCTCCTTCATGCATTTTTGCATTATCCATTTCTTGATTCTTTCGTCCTTAGGATTGACCCCAATGAGTTTCAACACATAAACTCCTTTGCTATTTAGAAGTGTTATAATTCACGTGGTAGAGCCTACTATTCATGGGTTCCCTAGTTAGAACCTTGTTCGTAGTTTGGAGTCCATGTTAAATTACTTTCATAGGCTTGAGAGTCCTGTTTAGTCCTACCATAACATTGTGTTCAAGCCTCATTTCTTCTTCTCATTATTTTTCTAGCTACTACCTACAAGACTCCCTCCATTACATTCCGGAGTCTCAGTTAAGCTCTTTTCAGACTCCTTAAAAAATGAAAATATTTCCGAGTGAGCTTGTTTTCTTTCACACTCGTTAAATGAATTTGAAAGAACATCTATTCGGTATAAGTTTACCCCTTTTTCAGATCGAATGAAATAACTACGAAAAATGAATACTCTAGTCAACATTGACTAGAAGAGTTCTCCTTGGTATTGTTTTACACCTTTTCGGGCTCGAGCGACTAAATTTATGAAAAATAACACTATTGGAAGCCTACTTCCTGAAGTTGAGTTGTAACTACATTGCATATTAACTGCTCGTGCTTATAGGCCTAATGTCGGCTTCAACATGTTGTGGTTGAACCGATTGCTGATGCAATCCTATCAAGTTCCTAGCCTTGAAATCATTTCCTTTGCGACTCGACACCTTATTCCTAGAGGAAACATCCCTCGAGTGTCCTTATCCTACACATGCTTTCCTTGCATTGAACATAGGTTTGTTTCTTGCGCTCCAGAACTAGTTTGATTACCCATGAAACTCGTTTCCTCCACTGTACTATAGCACTATTTTATTCTTTTTCAGGATTTAATAATATGAAAAAGACAGAAAAAGTCGAAAAACAAAAAAAGAAGGGCGGGAAAAGAGTATTATCTTCTATCAGCAACAGTCATGTCATCTTTGGACATAACACAAATTTTTGAGTCTATTCATCAAAGGTTTGGGTTTAATATGGCCTTAGGAAGCTGAACGCGTTACTCAAAGCTTACTTCTCCAAGTGGTTATTCTTCCAGTCCCTATGGAGAGTTTGTTGATTCCTCCAGCATCACAAACTTTTGTCAATGTTCAGTCTTGAGTCTATGCTACCTAAGCTATCCATCTTGAAAGGAAGTCTAAACTTGTGTCGTCCATTCCTCATAATTCCTGACTTTGCATGTTGACCATCCCTTTACAAGTGAATCTCATAATCAAATGAAGTTGTTGTCCTACCTTGCACCATGTGCCTACTTTCACCATTGGTAGGTTACATTGAAACTGACATATGACATCTCTTCATTGGTCATCGACTGGGTGGTTTCCCTTATGTTCGACGATAAGAAATATATTAACACATTGGGATTCATGCAGTGTCTTGGATTCCATTAGAACCTATTGGTGGTTTCCTCGCCTCTGTCGACAATTTTTATTAATGAATACTATTTAGATGGTCTCTTTTGTGTACTACTTGAATATAGTGCATGCGAGAGATGTACATGGTCATTGGTTCGTGCATATCCCATTCGTCCGAGTTCTTCCTAATCGTCAAGTGTTACCTTGTACCCCATGCTAGATGATGGGGGATACCTTAATGCCCTTATTTCAATGGATCTCATTCCATCGACTTCAACTCATCTATTATGAATCAAGATCTAGAGTCATAAGAGTACCTAGAGGCTTGCAGTCAACAATTGTAGGTTCTCTCGCCATCGACAATTGGGAATACATTAATGTCTCCTGCTTGATGTATTCTTCAAGTGTTTAAACTCAACAACTTTATTCACACTTGTTGAATGTGCTCGGTGCCTTAACGCCTACTTTCATCATCGGTGGGTTGTCTCATGTTTGTTAATGGTATATCTCCATGACCAGTAATCAAACGAAATCACATTGTGTTCAACTTCAACTACTTTATTCACTGGATGCAGACTTTCACCATCCGTGGTTAGTGTAGAAGACCTCATACTCATAGTAGCAACACCTCATACCTATTGCTGTATTTCATCGCACCAATCTTACATGACTTCAATTATCATGGAAGATTAGATTGTACTTCATTGTACATATATATCTTCAATTGATTTTGAGAGCAGACTCCACTGTGTTTTGTTCGTGCCTATGACCACCTATGACATATGTCTACTTTGTATTGCCTCTTCATGGCCATGAACAATTATCTTCTATATACGCACATGGATCTGCAATGTACTTCAAATTGGAAACCACGTGTACAAAGTCAATATGTATTGTAATATCCTGATGGGTGACTAGTTCCTCCTGCTAGGTCCTCACTACTCCAATTCTAGGAATTGTAATGTATTTTGGCCATTGTGGTTCATCCTCTGACCTCACACATTAGGGGGCATATGTTATAGATTTTTTTTCCACACCCTATGCATCATGCTTTAGTGGCCTACCCTTTCCCTCTATAGACTCAATTTCCCCATTTTGCTCAGTCAAAAGTAAAAAATACAAATTTTTGTACAGATACGCATGATATAGGTATACAACATGCATATACGCAGGTTGCTCCATTACAACCTGCGTACATTGGGTTTTGTGCTCAAAATTAAAAATATTTCAGATTTTCCATGCCAAGTCATGTGATCCATGATCCTTAGCCTTTCATATGCTAGAAACTCTCCGATTCGACCCTTCAATTACATGAAGGCTATAAATTGAGCCATATACAAGGCTTGAGAGAGGAGAAAAAATGGAGAAAAAGTAGGGTCTGGAGAAATTTTGTTGAAAATACATTTTAGTTCAACATACACTTAGTCTAAATTAGATTTCAGCCACCTATAAATGTCCAATTTTCTGAATATTTCTCCAAGTGTTTATGCACAGATTTTTGTGCCAAATGTGGGAGTCTGCTGTTCATGAATTAATTCCACTGCTATTTTATTTAAGAAATAGTCTATTAGTATTTCTGTCCATAAAGTACAGTTGTATGGCTGTTGGACATGTATAGGTGGCTGAAATCTAATTTAGACTAAGTGTATGCTAAACTAAAATGTATTTTCAACATGGTATCAGAGAAGGTTCTCCGAAGTTCAGTGGGCAGCTTTGACACTTGGGACAACAAGTGATTTGCTGAAGCATTAGTTTGAATAAAGGCATAAAAGGTTCTTTTTCAGGAGGACAAAGATGACTTCCAACATCATATTTGAAGATGGGTTGTAGGGGATCTCCAACTACCTGTAGTGGAAGGTTAGAATCAACAATGTTCTCAAGGAAAACAAATTATGGTTGTTTTCGAACACCATTGTGCCTGTACCTACTTCAGATCCCATAGCTCTTGATGTCCATGAGATGAAGGAAGCCAAGACTTAGAGAATCATATTGGATAGGGTCAAAGACCTCCTTATTCCACACTTGGCTGAGAAGAAGAAAACCAAAGAAATGTGGGATGCATTGAAAAGTCTGTATGAGGCAAAGAATGAGAACCAAAAAATGGCTCTCCAAGACAAGCTCCATGGTGCTAGGATGGCCAAAGGAGAGAGTGTGGCCACCTAAATCACTTGGGTTCACAGGTGAAGGACGAGTTGGAAACTGTTGGAGAAGTCATTCCTGACTCAGAGTTGGTGCAGATAGCCCTTAAAGGCTTCACCAAGGAGTGGGAGGTTTTCGTCAATTGTGTGGTGGGGAGAGAGAAGCTCCTTGACTGGAGCAAATTGTGGGATTATTTTACACATGAGGAGACCCGAGAGGGGACTCAGGAAAAGGCATTGGATGGTGTAGACGACAAGAATGTTTCTCTTGTGGTAAAGGGAAATGAGAAGAAGAAAGACATGAGCAAGGTGAGATTCTTTGCATGTCACAAGACTGGACATTACGCTAGTCAATGTCCAAACAAGAAGAAGAAGAAGCCAAAACTAGAGGTGTCAACTTTAGCAAAGATTGTAGAGTTTGCTAATGGATATGAGAAGGAGTGCTCTCTCATGACTGGTCCCGTGGGAAGTGGTTGCCTAGCATTCGAGGACATTGAGTCGTGGTTTGTGGACAGTGGAGGTTCTCAACACATGACTGGGGGAGGTTAGTTTTCCTCGATCTAATAGAGATAGACTCAGACTGCAGAGTGAATTGTGGAGTCGACCCACAACTTGCAGTAAAGGGGGTTGGAAGGGTGAGATTCCAGCTAGAGTCAAGAGGTTTTCTGGAGGTTGCCGAGGTATTATATATTCCATAGTTGACAATTAATTTTCTCTTAGTGTTAGCTTTGGATGAGAGTGGATTTGGAGTTATCTTCTATGATGGACATGTGTTTTTATATCTTTTGGGAGCAATTGCTGACATAACACCGATGCTTGGTGTCAGGTATAAGGGCCTATACAGGTTTTTGGGTCGACCTGTGTTGGGGTCTAGTGGATTTCTGGACTCAGATTATGTGTCGGAGAGTTGGCAGGTAGCACGGGGGAGAGAGTTGATACCGAGGACTCAGTCTTCTTTTGAGACTCTCAAAGGACTCAACAAGCATGAGTCGACACAAATGGATGCTCAAGAGAGTGTGCACTCTCCTAGGAGCATGTCTTGAGTTCGTGGTACAACAGAGGTAGCAATAGAGGCTTCCAATGCAGTGGGAGTAGTGGCTTCTTGTTTAGAGGGAGCAAAGATTTCTAGTATAAAGGGAGCAACTATGGAAGATGATGAGATGGAGACAAATTTCGGTGGTGATACCAAAAGTATCTCTCTTGCTAAGAGGGAGTGTTGAAATTTTGTAGCTTGAAGGTACTTCTGCATTAGCAACGCTCAACATGCGGAAGTGACCAAGAAAACTTTCTCCTAGTAACTTTATAATATGTTTTTATAAAGTGACTTTATAACGTGATTTTATAAAGTTGGGTCTTTTAATTTTTTTAATGTAAAAGTGACTTTATGATGTTATGGGCCACTTTAATGACTTAAGTAACCTCAATGAATGATCAAGTCGTGACCGTTGATCTCATGAGGGCAAGATCTAATCTTGACCGTCAATCTCATTGGAAGACCAAGGGTTAGGGCAGTTACATTATGAAATTCATTAAAAGGAAACTCATTAGGAGAAGGAGGGCACACTTTTGAGGAGAGGTTGAGGGAAGGTGAAGGGGCACACATCCCAAGGAGGAGTGTAGGCTTGGAGGAAGAGCTACAAAAAGGAGGGTTTGGCATGCATCCCAAGGAGCATAGAAACATTTAATATAGTCCGTACAACAACAATAAAGGAGGTTGTACAACTGTGTAAGCTGGTTGTACAAAAAAGGGAGGGCATATAAATCAAGGCTATCATTTTACAACAGGTTGGCATGATTTCCAATGCACATTTGCTGAGTTTTTTCTTCTGTTATGTCCAACTTATTTTGGCACGATTTTCTATGCAGATTGGTGACTGTTTCTGAATATTTATTGGCTATCCTATGTCGTACAACCATGATTGTATTTGTTAGCTACAGTCTGGGACTGCTTGTATAGTTTAGAATTTGGTTGAAAGAAGTCATTGACTGTGTTTTAATGATGATGCTATTTACTGTTGTAAAAGTTTAGAAATTCCTAGAGCTGAATTAAACACTTTTTCCTCGTTAAAACTGTCCTATTTTTTGAATATTTCTCCAAGTTTTTATGCACAGTTTTTTGTGCCAAATGTGGTTTACTGTCTGCTGTTCATGAATTAATTCCACTGCTATTTTATTTCACAAATATTCTATTAGTATTTTTGTCCATAAAGTACAGTTGTATGACTATTTGACATTTATAGGTGGCTGAAATCTAATTTAGACTAAGTGTATGCTGAACTAAAATGTATTTTCAACAAATTTTTCCTCTCATAATTTCGTTGGGTCTACACCCCTTAGTCCTTTAAGTCTGAACTTTCCTTATGTTCATCCCCCAATTTCTCCCTATCTTGTGAAGGAGGAACCCAATTATTCCTAGAACTTGTGAGCTTTCCTTGTGGAGGATTGAAGTGGTGAAGGCCAAGGTGGAGGGACTTAGTTTCTCAGTTTCGATGAGTTGATGATACATGAGGTTGTCACCTATGTAATCATGTTGATTATATTAATAGAAATACTCTTTTCTCATCCAATTATATGTTGCAAATGTTTATATTATTTTCCATGGGTAAATTTGCTATACATGTTAATGGATTATGCTATTTTATATGCTAACATTTCATACATTTCCCATATGCTTGTGTATATTAAATGTTGAGGACAAGTTGTAGGTATCAGGTATTGGATTGTGAGCTCAATGATGGTCTGATATGAACATTTGTAAGAGGTACGATTTTAGCCTTTCTTTTGTTGGCATTTCCATTTATCTAGCATACTTGAGATTTGAGTTGATTTCTTGGTGTCGTTCTATATGTTGTGGTCCTACCCCAAACCATAGATATTTATTCCTCATAACAAAAACTTAGGTGTGTAACAGAGGCCCCCTAAAGTGTGAGGTAAGAAGAAAAGTTGATGGCTGAAACACTTTATACAAATATGTATGCGAGGGTGCTAGAATAGGATAATCGGATGAAAGCTGCAAATAAACATCAAACAATATATATGGATCATCCCCGAGGTAGGCATACCCATGCTTGGAATAAACTAACTCAAATCATGGCCATCAACCAATACACCACAGATCCATGAGAGTACTAACTAAGGATATGTACACCTTCCATGACGCGATCAGGTCGTAGAAACAAAAGAATACACAATGGAGATACACTATGAAAAAACATAGCCATAGACCAATACACAATGGATCTATGTGAGAACACACCACCCCCCCCTCCCCCCCCAACACACACATATATATTAGTAATATTTTCAGCATGATGACCATACTGGAATCTTCTAAGTACTCAAATAGTCTCCATCGCAGTCTGGGTGCTTGAGGAGTTCCCAGGGTCTTTGTCTCGATCCCAAAATGGTACGATTGTAGCCATGTGAATAGATGTGCTCATGTAAAAGATGGTAGAAATCACTTGATTACCGATCATTGATGTATACCGTTAACAAGTGTGAGGGAAATCACCAATGATGACAATGACGCCCACGGTACCCTAGTACATTCCAGTGAATGTGAATAAATGATTTGAGGTCGAACATTCGTGGAATCATCTGATCAGAGGTCAATGATGTAAAACTACTGTCGTAAGCGAGGAGGCCTTCCATTGAGGCATGCAGGTCCCAAGATACTAACTAGTTTCTAATTCTAATTCCTGGATAATGTGTTGAAGTCGAAATGAAAAGACTCGTTGAAGGAGGGACATGATGTTTCCCCCATCATCGACAAGAAACTGACACAGGAAAGTGATGTAAGATGATAGATCAAATGAGCGCAAACTTACATGAGGATGAAAGTTGGTAATATTGCAGAGTGATTGATTTTGGATAAAACTTCCCTTAAACATTGTGAGACACAACAAATGAATTGGCAGCATTGACTCGATGAGAGATAGACCAAAACATAATACGACGATAATTGGGACACTCTTCGGGTGAATTGAAGGAGTATAATGACTCATAGGATTGATATGACTCAGAGACAAGCAGATTACCCAATTGTAAGAAAAGACACAAACATGTGCCATGTTCAAGGGCGACAACAAACAATTTCCATAATGATTTATGATAATTGACCCACTTCCCTCAAAATTCCCCCCCACCATGAATGGTGAGTACCTATTTGTTTTTTAACAAGCTTGAGGAGGATAACAAATGCTCGGTATAGCTAATCTAAGATGATTCCCTCATCATATGTTTAATGAACCTGAAGAAGGAGGGGTTCGATCCCATATGGGTCCTTCAACATATAATTTTACGAGCCCAAAGAAGATAAAATCAATGGTGTTTTCAAGCAATACAAGGGAGAAATCTTCTAGCCAAGGTTGACTATAGTATTAATTTTTTATAATTAGTCTATCCGATTCAAAAAAGTATAAAACAATACAACGAATAAATGCCCTTTCAAATCCTTTTAACAAATGTTAAAGGAAACAATCTCACTCGACAATATTTTCATGTTTAGAGAGTCTGAAAAGAGCTGAAAGGAGACTCCAAGAGTTCCTTTTTCATATGGTTTTTACAAGCCCAAAAAAATGATAAAAGTATACTTGGTAACTTATTCTCATGTATTTACAAGCACGAGAAAGAACAAATACTAAGCTCATCAAGATGTTTGTTTCATTTTTTAACGAGATTGAAATCGAAAATGAACTATGCTCGGAATGATACCTTTTTTGTATAGTTTTTACTATCCCCCCAAAATGATAAAAGAATACTCGTTAACTTATTTTCTTGTATTTACGAGCACGAGAAAGAACAAAGGATAAGCTAGTCTAGATGTTTGCTTCATTTTTAATGAGCTTGAAACAAAGAACGAAACTGTGCTTGGGGTTGGTTTCATTTTTAAACGATCTTGAAAAAAAGAATGAAACTGTGCTCGGGGTTGGTTTCATTTTTAAACGAGCTTGAAACAGAGAATGAAACTATGCTCGTGGTTGGTTTCATTTTTAAATGATCTTGAAATAGAGAATGAAACTGTGCTTGGGGTTGGTTTCATTTTTAAACGAGCTTGAAATAGAGAATGAAACTGTGCTCGGGGTTGGTTTAATTTTTTAATGAGCTTGAAACTAAAAATGAACTATGCTCGGAATGATACCCATTGATGGGTTTCTTTCCAACGTTGATGTCCAAAGGTTGGTACTTTGAGTGACACCCATTGGTGGGTTTCTTCCCAATATGATGTCCAGAGGTTGGTATTTTTCCCTTAGCATGATTGGTAGAAGCTAGCGTCATAAGTCCAACATGATGTCTAGAGGATGGAGACATGCCCCCAAGCTTCTTTTCATCCACCGACTCTTCTTGTGCACCCAATTAGACTCCTAGATACTAATGGCAATAGGTTCACTAGAGAGGGAGGAAGAAAGAGGATCAACTGACACAGGCAGAGGAAATGAAGGTTCATGTACTGGATCTAATGGAAGACTCGATTCAATTGGAGGGGAGTTTGTTTAAGTTTTTAACAAGCTTGACATAGATAGTGAACTATGCTCATAGTTATTTGTTTCATTTTTAACGAGATTGACACAGAAAGTGATCTATGCTCATGGTCCTTGACCACAGATTCCAAGAGGTCTTCATCGAATGAAAGAACAATGCTCTAGAAAGAATTTATGTCAAGAGACTCAATAGGGGTACGAGGGAAAGATCAGACTCCAAAACCCCCATTGAAGGGTTCACCATGTCAACTACCAGATATGAATCTAAAGAAGTTGAACATACAATGAGAGGCTCCTTCTTATCAACAGTTGAAGGCATGGGACATGATACCACATAATTAACCTTTGGTGGGGGGGGATACCACTTTCATATAAGAAAAATTTAGGGAAGTTGGATGGTCGACAATCAGATCAGAACTAACGAGCGAAAGCTAGTCAATGGTCACAATGTTTCCATTATGAGGGAAATGCATCACTCGAAAGAGTATGTACATGATAGATTTCATAGCATAGAAATAGTCCCTCCCAAGGAGTAAATTAAAATCCAAAGGGCCTTGGACTACCATAACATCAATATCGACAATTTTCCCTCCTAAGGTGATGGGCAGTTGAGGAAGGATCCCTAAAGGTTCACTAGATCTTCTATTAAAAGCCAACAAATGATAGGTAACTGACACAAGTTGAGGGGAGCCTAAAGCTTGCCAAGCAGTTGAGGATAGAATGTTAACAAAAGTGCCATTGTCAACAATAGTGTGATGTACTATGATCTTATCACAAACACGCATTGTGATTCATAAAGGAAGGTAGGAAGGAAGGTGAGGCTCTATTATACTATTCCAATCAAAGGAAATGACCTCAATACTTGGAGGGGGTTCTTTTGAAACATGTGAAATGCCCCCTTTTCCGGAGGAATCTGAAGTGATAAGAAAAACCCGAGCGGTATCCACTTCACTCTCCAAAGGAAGAATGGGATTGATCGAGGATTGAATCAGACTGACCACTTCATGGGAAGTAGTTGGGTTGTTGGATTACTGAGAGGGGGGGTGAATCAGTAATAGCGTAATTATAATCCTTTTTCTTCAAATTTTATATTAATGTAGAATTATTATCCAATAATGAGTAGTAAGAAATAAACAATCACACACATACACAGTATACCAATGTTTTACGTGAAAACCCAAATCGGGAGAAAACCACAGAATGCTTTATCTTATATGTCTTGAATAATTACATTCATTGGAAGCACCAAATTCCTTTGTTTTCCAGCTGCAACTAGAAGGAGGCTCCAAACCCCTAGTTTCTCAAGCTACAACCTGAGGGAAACTCCAACTCCCCAATTCTCTAGCTACAACCCCCTATGTACTTCGACTACAACCGGAAGGTGGCTACAACCACTTGTCCTTTCCTCGTCCCGCCACCTTGAAGTAGAAGTAGAATGAGGGAACCACTGTCACACTATCACTGTGAGATATAACGCTGTAAACCTGTACCAATAAATCTAAACCATGCATCAACCTGTACCTCAACCCGTACCATAAACAAGTGCATCAACCATGCACCAACTTGTACCAAACAACCTATAATCAACCCGTACCATAAAAAAGTGCATCCAATCATGTACCAAGTATGTACCAATCATGTGTCAACTACTCATTAACTATAACTCATCAATATGTACCAACATCATCAACTATACACCTCATGTATGTGCCAACTCATCAACTACTTGTCTCAACCATGTACTCAACATGTACCTCAACCAAAAGCCCTCATCAATTTCATGATCCAAATCTGATTTGTAGCTCTGTAATAGACTTGGTGTATATGATCACATTCCTGCAAACCTTCCTTAACTTTAATGACAAGAGACTAGCATTTTCATCAAACTTTTCTTTAGTCTCACATGCCTAGTTTTGGATTAGTCAACAACCCTAACTTGAAGTAATCGTAACTTTGAACTTGTAATGTATAAAGAACTGAAATTGATACACAATGTTCTTTAGTGTGTTTTATGCAATTCCTCCAGGTGTCACTACTTGGAACCTCTCAGAAAAGGAGTTATAGCAAAAATGGCATACCTTGCTGAATTCTAGCTTATTCTAGAGAGTGACCTTGTAGAGCGTGCCCCACACGAAATATTCATTGAATTGATCTGAAACTATTACAAAGAATACTAAAGAGTGTACCCTAACCAACACATTTTGTCTCACTGAATTTGGATTGGTTATGAAGAAGTTATGACGTTTTTACCTGAAACACCTGTTTTTGACTAGTTTCAGGACTAGCCACAAACCCTATTTTCCACTGAGTGTAAATCCCAAAATACAATGAACCACAAGATGAATTTGTTACCAAAGATACTTGGGTATGTTTTCTCAATGGAATAGATATTTCACGGTCTGAATCATTATAGAAAAACCTTTATAGCGAAAATGGTGAGATGACCTATAAATAACATACCTTAGAAAGCACCATCAAAAGAATTTATCCTTCCTTGCATTTTGGCCTTCTTTTCTTCACCTTCCCTCAGAAATTCAGCTTAGATATCCTTGGTTACCTCATACACCTATATATATTCAATATGCTCAAGTGTAATTAAAATGAGAGAGCCATGCCTCTTATTTATACCCTCCAAGTAGCTCCCTTAAAAACATCTTCTAGGTCACTTGGCCCACTTTCCTTATTTTAGGGTTAACCCACTTCTAATTTCTCCATTAAATTTATTATTGAAACAATTTATTTTTTATTCACTTTGAATTATAATACACTCATCACTTCACTTTAT
>ML801528.1:42319-88332 GCA_009831015.1 Picea engelmannii | reverse complement strand
GGATGAGATGCCTTCCTGGACTCTCAGGAAGGTGACTCTAATGTATTAAGATAATTTTTGTTACTTTTTGCAAACATGCCAAGTGACCTTTCAACAATTGATATATCTTTGCTACAATAACCATATCGAGACTTTTCATGGTTGTTCGCGCGTGTGGCTGGGCAAGGGTTGACTTCACACATACCCATGTTAGCTCTATATGCACTATAATTTTACTTTTGGAAGGATTCCACATTTGATTGGGTAGAGGTGATATCAAATGAACTTTGTTTCCAGTTGAGTAACTACTTAAGTCCTCAAAGATTTTTCATGGCTGCATATTTGGTGTTTACAATTGTTTATTGCAATGCCTTCGAGGGTCTCCTTGTTAAAGTGAGTGTAAATACACATAACAAACTGGTTCAATTTTTTCACCCGCTGCTATGCATACATAAAGCACCCTTAAATTTTTACATTGTTCAATATAGGTTTTTTAGAGAGTTCATACACATGTTGGTTGGTGTAGATCCCAAGAGAGAATAACTCATAAAGTTGAGGAATTTCTCAAGGGAAAGGGCATCTGCATTCAAGAGGAAAACCATACATACATATGGTTGTATGGTTGTCAAGAAAACCCCCTTCTACTCCCTATATTTTTCTGCAATATATATTTTGTCATGGAAGTTTGTTGACAATATAAAGCCTGGTGTATTTTATTTGACAGGAAGAGAAAAAACAATTCATTACATTTCCTTTTTGAGTTGGAGACACATTGTCAAGAATTTGGTGCATATGAAAGAAGTCTAAGAAACACTTAATATGTTTAATATAAAACGAGCAGAGCCCCTAGGGGGTTTTCATCTCGAGGGTCTGTTCTCATAACATTTAACATTGATAAGGTACAACAACCTTTTCACAAGATTTGATGAAGAAACTGGTGACAATCTCTCCACAAAAAAGGACAAGAATGGATGCAGTGATGACTTTTCAACATAAATAAGTTCAAATAATAAAATCCAGAGTAAAGCAAGATGAAGGGGGAAAACAATACTAATGTTCAATATTCCTCCAATCCCCAACCACGTAAGATCTCCTCCTTTGGGAAAAGAACACAACAATAGAATCTAAAGAGGGAAGAGATTAATGATGGGTGTGATGGAGATGACGATGGAGAGAAACTACCTCATGTCAATATTGAATGGGCACACACAATGTCCCAACAAAAAAGGAAACATAGCCCAAATAGATAAAATTATCAAGATCCAGGAAGCCCATGAAATGTTGATGATATGGAAATCAATAGTACAGAGCTACTTGATTGGGTGGCCTAGAGAATTGCTGAAAGCCAAGAGATTACACATGACCTCGAAATAGAAGAACCCATGTTGTTTGAGGAGAAATCCTTAATGTTGCACAATACTCAATACAAGATGAAGAAAAAGAACCAACATATAGAGAAGGTCAGTGTAAAAAAAAAAAGGTAGTTAAAAAATTAAGGTCCGTTGTCGATGTCTTAAGAGTTGGACCATCTGGACTCACAAAACTACATCATTATATAGGATATTCTCTTTCCCATTCAATTTTGGAGAAATATTTGCAAACCATTAAATTGAAGAAGAGAATAAGTGAGCTTGAGGAGGCACTAAATCCCAAGCCACTATTTGAACAACCATTGGCCATACTTTTGGAAGAACAGACTCCCCCAAGTACTCTAGGAACCTCAAATTCAATCAGGAAAGTGATTCAATTTTTGAATGGAGTCRGAGTATATGTTGTTGAAAACATTAAAAGAAGACTTGAGGTAATCAGATAGGCATGAGAGGTCAACACCATTCCATGAAATCTATCACAAAGGATTTCATATTTTATTGAATATTTGCAAAAATATTTTCAATATGATGAAGCCYRTTATAGCACAAGTTGTAGGTTGGGAAAATCCCRACCCAACCACAAAGGCATGTTCTACAACTATGGGACACTACACCCAATGTCACCTTGATGTAGGTTCCACACTTAGGGGGTGACTAAGGTCACTCCTGGGAGGCGATCCCGGAGACCCTAAGGGGAATGAGAAGGATGAAGGGAGGTGTAAGGAGAAGCCCCCATAAGGTCAAGTGATGGATGAATAGATTGGTTTAAAATGGTAAGTAAGTATAGGTAAATGGATACCGAGTAAAGAGATAGTTGATGGTGCACCTGTACCTGCCCAAGACACAAGAAAAGATACTTTTCCAACCAAGTATAGTAATGTATCAACAAGTTAATCTTGTGTTGCCCCTAAAACACAACATCATAAAAGTTAGTAAATCAGCAATAGATTACATCCAAATCAGCAAGTAAAAGGTCTATAGTAGTTAGCAATGTCAACAATAAAACTAGTAACCAATGTGGACCGAAAATAGCACTTCAAGACTGAATAAAGATGGCTGTCATAAAAGTAAATTTATGCAGCAGTATATAAGCCTTATGGATGTAACATTTAATGAGGTACAAAAACAAATATAACCATCAAAAAGTGCCAAAATAAATCCCAATAGCTGCACCTAGTTTAGTAGGTTAAACTAGCAAAGTTAGAGGGTTAGTCTAGGGTTAGTTTGTGAGATATTAGCGGTTAGGGTTAGAGTTTAAAGCAACCTTAATGTATGTAGGTTAGTTTTACTACAGAAATAAGAATTTATGGGAGAAAGAGGATGCCCTAAGGGAGGAAGAATCCCCAAGGCATCAATATCATTATCCAAAAGAGACAACTTCAAAACTTGAAATTTGTACGTTTACCAAGGCAACAATTGATTTCTCCCATGCAATACATAAATGGATAGTGCCTTTAAGAAAGGGTTAATGGAGTCAAGAGAATATGAAGAAGCTATATAGGCTACTTTATTGGGGGTGTAAACCATTTTACTCCCCAAGGAAAGCTTCTCTTAGCTAGGGTTTTAACTAGGAGGGACGTGTATGCAATTATACTCCTAGTAAACCCTTATGAAGCAATATTCCCTTAGCAATAAAATGGTGGCAACACAAGTAGGGGTGTATGCCCTTATACTCCCTACTTGTCTCAATAAAATAGAACATCTAACTTGTACAAATGATAATACAATGAAATAAATGGAACCTTCAAGCATTAAAAGGAAATAAAATCTAGACTAACCACAAAAAAAACAATGAAGAAATCCTTCCAAGGCGAGCACACTATCTCCATCAACCATAACCAAGACATATCCATAAACAAAATCACAAGATAGAGAACTAGCCAAAGAGAGCGAAAATTTCAGTCCAAGAGCCTCTCACAATGGAGAGTTATGTTATGAAAACGAGATCTTATGATCTCTATTTATACAAAATGTAGCTAACATAGTTTGTCAACATAATATTAGGGAAAACACAAGATTAGGGGTCAACAACCCTAATCTTTCCCCTTTACAAATAAAAAAATCTCTTTAATTTCACTTTTGCACAAAGAAAACTCTAAAACAAAGGTGAGGTCATCCCTTAAAGGAGGACGTTTTGACAAATTGAGCAAGTTGTTGGAGCTGGGATGCAAAGTAGGGCCTCCAAAATCCACATGGAAATCATTCAGAGCCTCTCCACCTCAAAATTCCATGTGTCATTCTTTGATTCATCATCAACCACCATATGCCCCTCAAATGTGACGTCAAGCCCCTAGGGAGTGACATTTTTCCCCTTCTGGGCAATTCGTTTGGCATGCAAAGGGTGGGATATGTCTATCGAGCTGTCTCCTAGGCCTCCGAAATCATCTCTCTGTCATCTGGCATGTGGGCCTATGTCATACATCCTGTGGGATGCTTTCCCTCATGGAAGCCCAAGCTAGGCTTGTTCTTCTAAACTGGCCACTAACCTGTACCTGCAAGACAAATGGATACACCCTCCAAGGATCTCAAGTCAAAGCATCATGATGAGTGAATCAAGTAAACAAAAGAGCCATTAAAGCATGCATACCAGGACTACATCAGACAAATATGTGCTTAAGAAACTAGATGTTTTTCCAAGTTTGGTTGTGGGTGGGTTGGCATGGTACTTCTTTTAAATGGTTCAAACCCCCTAAGTCTAGGAAAAACCCTATCTGAGTCATGTGAATGAAATGAAATGGATGGGGGAAGTACTTAATTGTTATCAAGTTCATGATATGCAATGGTCCATAATATCTCATTTATGGGTGCCTTTATGGAGGGTGTGCCACACCTTCGTCCATAATGCATTTTTTCCAATCCCATCAATTTCCTTTTATCTTTATTTATTTGTATTTTCTTTCAATATAACATAGGGTGAGTTGAAGGCCACTTCCTTGGCATAGTGACCATATATTGGCAGTGTCACCCATAAGTACTTTCACAAAAATGAGAAGGCTAGCTCGTGATGAGATTCCCTTTCCCTCAGCCATGTAATTGAGAGCCATTACCTTGGTGTGATGGCCAGAAATGGTAATGTCATAAAATTATATTCCCATGGATGTGATAGGATGGTTCGTGATGAGACCCCCTATCCTCAACTGATCTTTTAAGCATTTTTATTTATTCTTTTCATGGGGTCCTTATTTTCTTGCGGAGAAGCTTTTCATTGCTTTCTCGGGATCCCCTGGGCGCAACATCTGGAAGTTTCTTTCATTAGGATTTTACCTTTTTCCAACTAACTCTGCTCTGGGCCTTCAACACCTTCTTCCCATGAAATGAGGAATGGTCCCTTCTAGGGTCAATCTACCTCAAAATCCCAAGAGATGATGTCATGAGGGGAAATAATGATGGAAAGTGATAAGTATGGTAGGGAGTGTCATGCTGAATCATCAAAGGAAGCTCCCAAAAACAACCCATCGTAAGGGTGACCATCTACTTGAGTGCCCCAAGCCAACCACCAACATTTAAACAAGGTAAAAGGCATAGTTTCCAAAGCAAATATCTCATAATAAAAAATAACCTCTGATATACAATCTAGAATGACTCAAATATTAAAATGATACCCACCATCATATTTGACTTGTACCACATGGAGCAAGACCCAAGTGACCTGTGGTGAAAATATGGTGTGGATGATGACCAAGTGCTGGGTCATTGTGGTGGCGATGCGGGTCTCTAGATGTGAAAAAGGATACTATTGGTCATGTGGTCTCTTGATAATCCATATCTGCAACCTTAGGGCTTCGAGACATAATCTCCTTAGTTATCCACAAAATGGGGATAACATCTGGCTCCTACTTGGGGACATGCACTCGTCATAGAGTGCATGAGAACCACAACATCTCCTAGTAGACCTGTGCCTGGAAGGAAACATCAAACTGTCAAATGCAGGATGGGCTACTCATCCTTGTTCTCATATGGTCATAATCAAAACCAACTAAGCTAGAAAAAGAAAATTTTGACAAAATTTCTAACTAAGTATACATATATGATGATGAAATCAATAATGCAAGTAGAGAAAAATGAAAATGCAATGCAAATAAACTAATATGAGAAAATAAAATGCAATATGCAAGAAAAAAAGATGACTTATCTACTTACCTAGGGTCCTGGGACCCTAAAGATCAAGTCTCAAAGGTGTCAAGTGAAATCGTACAACCAATGTAGCCACCTGATCATCGGACGAAGACATTTCCCCTTGTGCTTAATCATGTGAAACAACAAAGATAAGTCCAACACATAGTAATCATGAGCATAAATAAACATATAATCAATCATGAAATAAAACTCATGGAGATGTGTGGGAGGGAGGAAATCTTGCTAAAAAGAGAAACCATAATATCAATTGTCCTGAAACTCTCATCTGCAAGCATAGCTAGAAGCATGATCTATCCATATCTGGAGGGGACTGGTATATGTAGATGATGGCTCATCTTCATCCTCATCAACACAATCACTGCTCCCCGAAGAATGAGAATATGTGATATAACTCAAGAAGACCCTATGCTTCACCCAAGGGGAAGAAATGAGGTACATGACATGCTCAAGTCTAGAATAAGAAAAACATTGCCTCTTCATCTGTGAATCCTAGTAAGAATATCCAAGATGACAAAACTTACGCTTCGTAGAGTGAACCTATGATTTCCCTGGGATGGCTATGTCTTGGTACTCTTCCAAAATCAAGGGTGAAAATGTTTAAAAATCCTCATAGAAAAAATATGTATTCACAAAAGGATATGCATCACCCTGAAGATGCTGTGAAAAGTCATTCTGAAATGGATTGAGCAAATTTGTGATCATGTCACCATCACCATCCCAAATATATGAGTCATATATGCACAGAGACCAATCCTTTGTTTGGGGTTTTCCCTCAACGTCGTAAGTGGGATCTCCGTCAAAGGTGAAAAGGCTCATGTCCCATCCATGTTTTCCAATCTGTATGAAAGTGACAATATGCTGATCGACTGTATCCAAGGGATCTTCTAGTGCTCCTTCACTTCTAGGATCATGGAACAGGTTGTCATCAAGATCCTTGAAAGGTTCATAACTCATAGTGTTCTCTTCTTGATGCATAGGAGGAATAACGACTTGAATGTCTTCATCTGGGTCATTAACTGAAAGCACTTCATCTTCATTAACTACCTCCTTAGAATCTTTAATGTGATAAGATTCATCAGGATCTTCTTGGAATCTTTCTTCATAAGCATGTTCCTCAAGCATCTATTTTACTTGATTCATCAACTCTTCAGTGACTTCATTAGCAACTTTTTCCCTTTCTATCTGCAAATTTTCCTTCCATGAGGGATGGCAGGGTCTTGGTTGATTCCAAGGTGCCATAGTCCCATCGACTAGAAGAACACCTCAAAGGAGTTTCCCGGGGAGAGCAAGGATTATCAAAGGATGAAAGGGGAGAGCAACGGAAAGGTAAGTAATGGAAAGGCGGGTTTGGGAAATGGTGGAGTTTCCAGACAAACTTTGAAGAAGGTTTGTCAAAGGAAAATGGGTAAGTTCTTGGAGTGGAATTGCCAGAAAAGCTTGGGGTGAATAATTTGGGAAAGAGACTCGCCAAAAATGTCATTTTAGGGCACGAAGAGGATTCAAAATCCTCCCCAACAACGACACCAAAATGTTATAGCACAAATTTTAGGTTGGGAAAATCGCAACCCAACCAAAAAGGCATGTGCTACAATTATGGGACACTACACCCAATGTCACCTCGATGTAGGTCCTGCACTTGGGGGGTGACTAAGGTCACTCCTGGGAGGTGATCCTGGAGACCCTATGGGTAATGAGAAGGATGAAGGGAGGCGTAAGGATAAGTCCCCTGGAAGGTCAAGTAATGGAATAATATATTGGTTGAAGATGGTAAGTAAAGAGAGGTAAATGGATACTGAGTAAAGAGATAGTTATCGGTACACCTGTACCTACCCAAGACACAATAAAAGACACTTTTCCAACCAAGTATAGTAATGGATCAGCAAGTTAAGCTTTTTGTACCTAAAATACAACATCATACAAGTTAGTAAATCAGAAATATATTACATCCAAATCAACAAGTAAAAGGTCTATATTAGTTAGCAATGTCAACAATAAAACTAGTAACCAATGTGGACCGAAAATAGCACTTCAAGACTGAATAAAGATGGCTGTCATAAAAGTAAATTTATGCAGCAGTATATCAGCCTTATGGCTGTAGCATTCAATGTGTTACAACAACAAATATGACCATCAAAATGTGCCAAACTCTATCCCAATAGATGCACCTAGGTTAGTAGGTTAAACTAGCAAAGTTAAAGGGTTAGTTTGTGATATATTAGCGGTTAGGGTTAGAGTTTAAAGCATCCCTAATGGATGTAGGTTATTTTTACTACAGAAATAATAATTTATGGGAGAAAGAGGACGCCATAAGGGAGGAAAAATCCCCAAGGCATCAAGATCATTATCCAAAAGAGACAACTTCAAAACTTGAAATTTGTACATTTACCAAGGCAACAATTGATTTCTCCCATGCAATAAGTAAATGACTAGTGCCTTTAAGAAAGGGTTAATGGAGTAAAGAGAATATGAAGAAGCGATAGGCTACTTACTTGGGGGTGTAAATCCTTTTACTCCCCAAGGCAAGCTTCCCTTAGCCAGGGTTTTAACTAGGAGTGTGTATGCAATTATACTCCTCTTAGTAAACCCTTATGAAACAATATTCCCTTAGCAATAAAATGGAGGAAACACAAGTAGGGGTGTATGCCCTTATACTCCCTACTTGGCTCAAGCAAATATAAGATTTAACTTGTACAAATGATAATACAATGAAATAAATGGCACCTTCAAGCATTAAGAGGCAATAAAAGATAGACTAACCACCCAAAAAAATATGAAGAAAGCCTTCCAAGGATAACACACCATCTCCATCAACCATAACCAAGACATAGCCATAAACAAAATCACAAGAGAGAGAACTAGCCAAAGAGAGCGAAAATTTCAGACCAAGAGCCTCTCACAATGGAGAGTTATGTTATGAAAATGAGATCTTATGATCTCTATTTATACAAAATGTAGCTTACATAGTTTGTCCACATAATATTAGGGAAAACACAAGATTAGGGGTCAACAACCCTAATCTTGCCCCTTTACAAATAAAAAATTCTCTTTAATTTCACTTTTTCACAAAGAAAACTCTAAAACAAAGGTGACATCATCCCTTGAAGGAGGATGTTTTAGGAAATTGAGCAATTCATTGGAAATGGGTTGCAAAGTAGGGCCTCCAAAGGCCATGTGGCAATCATTCGAAGCCTCTCCACCTAAAAATTCCATGTGTCATGATTTGATTCCTCATCAACCACCATATGCCCCTCAAATTTGACGTCAAGCCCCTAGGGAGTGACATTTTTCCCCTTATGGAAAATTCGTTTGGCATGCAAAGGGAGGGCTATGTCTATCCAGCTATCTCCTAGGCCTCCGAAAGAATCTCTCTATTTTTTGGTATGTGGGACTATGTCATCCATCCCGTGGGCTGCTTTCCCTCATGGAAGCCCAAGCTAGGATTGTTCTTCCAAAACTGGCCACTAACCTATACCTGCAAGACAAATGGATACACCCTCCAAGGATCTCAAGTCAAAGCATCATGATGAGTGAATCAAGTGAATAAAAGAGCCATTAAAGCATGCATACCAAGACTACATCATACAAATATGTGCTTAAGAAACTAGACATTTTTCCAAGTTTGGTTGTGGGTGGGTTGGCATGGTACTTCTTTTCAATGGATCAAACCCCCTAAGTATAGGAAAAACCCTATCCGAGTCATGTGAATGAAATGAAATGGATGGTGGAAGCATTCAATGGGAATGAGGTTCATGATATGCAAGGGTCCATAGTATCTCATTTATGGGTGCCTTTGTGGAGGGTGTGCCACACCTTCGTCCATAATGCATTTTTTCGAAGCCCATCAATTTCCTTTTATCTTTCTTTCTTTGTATTTTCTTTCAATATAGCATAGGGCAAGTAGGAGGCCACTTCCCTGGCGTGGTGACCAGATATCGACAATGTCACCCACAAGTACTTTCACGCAAATGAGAAGGCTAGCTCATGATGAGACCCGCTTTCCCTCAACCATGAAACTGAGAGCCATTACCCTGGTGTGATGGCCAAAAATGGTAATTTCATAACATTAGATACCCATGGACATGATAGGTTGGCTCGTGATAAGACCCCCTATCCTTAACTAATCCTTTAAGCATTTTTATTTGTTCTTTTTATGGGGTCCTTATTTTCTTGTGGAGAATCTTTTCATTGCTTTCTCGAGATCACCTGGGTGCAACATCTGGAAGGTTCCTTCATTAGGATTTTATATTTTTTCGGATAACTCCCCTCCAGGCCTTCAGTCCCTTCTTCCCATGAAATGAGGAATGGTCCCTTCTAGGGTCAGTCTACCCCAAAATCCCAAGAGATGATTTCATGAGGGGAAATAATGATGGAAAGTGGTAAGTATGGTCAGGAGTGGCATGATGAATCATCAAAGGAAGCTCCTAGAAACATCCCATCCTAAGGGTGACCATCTACTTAAGTGCCCCAAGCCAACCACCAACATTTAAACAAGTTAAAAGGCATAGTTTACAAAGCATATGTCTCATAATAAAAAATAACCTCTGATATACAAGCTAGAATGCCTCAAATATTAAAATGATACCCACCATCATACCTGACTTGTACTGCATAGAGCAAGACCCAAGTGACCTGTGGTGGCAAGATGGTGTGGATGATGACCAAGCGCTGGGTCAATGCGGTGGTGATGCGGGTCGCTAGCTATGCAAAAGGATACTGCTGGTCATGTGGTCTCTCAACATTCCATATATGCAACCTGAGGGCGTCGAGACATAATCCCCTTAGTTATTTAGAAAATGGGGATAACAAAGCCTACTGTAAAAATGAGCTAAATAATTTCATCACACACGTCACTACTATGACTAACCATCAAACAAAACAACAAGGAATTCCCTCAAACAAGAGATTAAAGCAAACAAAGATAGGTTGGGGAGCACGAGTAAAAATGCTAAAAGATGCAATTGTTTCTTGCAAAAAAAAAATGAAAGGAGAGGATATGCTATTTTAAAAGCATTTGGTGTTGTTAAAGAACTGCAGGGCCTACAATTTTTTAGGAATTCAACCATGATCACTAAATAAGAACTTAATAGTCACTTTACGACAATGAAGACCTCATTATCTAACGACTTCGACAACCTCATGAAGTTTCCCAAAGAAGAACTAAAACAATGGCTTGTCACATTTGTTAATGACAATGAATACCACTTGTCATCCATTGATCATATCCGGATGGAATGCAAAAAAGTAGAGGAGGAAATTTTCACACTTTGAGTTAAGAAAGAAATCACCATCCCACCAATCAAGGACTATATTGATCACTGGGTCAAAAACGTCTTGGAACAAAATTTTAACCCGAAATAACTACCAAAGACAATTGCTTCAATAGAATACCAAAGAAACAATTCTTATAAAGGTAGACACATAACGACAACACACAAACTAGAGTGACATAAAATTTCCTTCTTGGTAAGTCGAGCATCCATTGCATTTCTCTTCCTCTTCTTTCCTTTTTCCAACTTAGTATTTCCATAGTCTTATTTGTTTTATGATCTGTGAAAACCTAAGACTCGTTTCTAACTATCTTTCTTTCTTTCTTCTAGGTATTTATTCTATTTAATGGTCCACGTGAGCCCCAATACCAATCCATTTGGGAAAATGCCTTTACTTTTTACAAACATTATTTTAAAGACAATTATATATTTTTGAGCTTGCCGAAGAACTATTTTGGCATACATGGCTAGTGATTTTCAATACTTTGAGTTTCAAACTGAATTTTCAAGTCTGTGTTCACTCTTTATGATTTTCCAATGAAACATCATGTTAAGTTCTATGCATACATGACTATTTAATTTTATTATGCCAAATGATATTCTGGCCTTTATGCTATGATTTGTAAATTTTGTATCATATTATGAATACTGAATACAATAGAGTTTGGTCCTTTCTTAGACCTTTCTTTCCTTTTGAATGTTTACTTAACAAACCTGATCCATTCTCAGGTTTTGTTTTAATTCTATGTATGATGAGAATTTATCCTTCTCCCTTTAATTGTTTTAAAAAATGCAGGAGGATTTATCCTACTTGGGTTGTTTTCAAAACTTAAATATCCTTAGAGATCAACAATACTGATTGAACATTGTACAATAGACCAACACTTCCTTCTAAACTATCTTCTTTTCCATTCTTCCCATTTAAAAAGTAATTTTCCCTAGTAAGTTGGAAGTTTGAGAATTCATCTGCTTCTGCACTGTATTTCATCTCTTTAGTCCTCTACACATTGTCTTTTCTAAGTTTTGGTTAAAGAAACAATGATACCAATAACCAATGTTTGATATGCTATTGTCAATTTCAATGTTGTGCACAATGAATATCTGTTGTGCGGGGAACTCTACCTTATTTGCTTCACACATAACCTAACCCACACACACTTTACATTGTTCCCCACACATCCTAACCTCCACACACTTTACATTGCTTCCAACACATCCTAACCTCCATAGAATTTACATTGCTTCCCGTTCATCCTCACCTCTGCATACTTCTTTTTACTTAGTTTTATGCTAGATGTTTTGACTTGTTTTGACATAGTTCTATGCTAAATGCGATCTCTTGTGCGAAGAAATTTACCTTGTTTGCTTCTTTCACATCCTAACCTCTGCACACTTCTTTTTACTAACTTTTATTTGCGAAGCTTCGACAACTTCACCATTGTCCTATTTATCCACACACATTCACTTCTGCACAATACAAAGACTTAATCCAAACATTTAATTATTCTTTCATTTCTTTTCCAAACTTTTTATTCCCCTCTCCTTGCTTTGATAGATTGTGATGAAGATGATATGATCTTAATATTATTTTTCAAATGCAGAGTCAACCAATTAAATAGAAATCAATTGCAAACACAAAGCATCAACTCAATCATAGACCATGACAGGGGGAATCAACTATTTTCCATATTAAAATTTGTAACCTATATTTTAGACTTATTTCTAACTTTTGTGATCGATACCCAGTCTCCAATTCTAGGCCATATACAACAAAAAATGTAAAAGGTTTAATTGTAAAATTAAATGTTTTTATTTATATAGAAAAACAAGGGTATTATATTGTACAATAAATTTCGAAATTTACAAATTTTAAATATACAAAACAAATTTTAGTTTAGTAAATGATATATGTAAGATGGTGTCATAATTTATACCTGGTCACAGATAAAGTTTAGGAACATCGAGATAGATAATATTCTATACTTAGCCATCTCCAAGGTTCTGCACAAACATCATCTCTTGTGCAAATAACTCTACCCACTTTGCTTCCCACAATTCTAATGTATAGACACTTTACATTGGTTACCGCACATCCTTTACATTGCTTCTCGCACAAGCTAAATGTCATCTCTTGTGTCAAGAACTCTACCCACTTTGATTTTTGCATATGCTAACCTTTTAACAATTTACATTGCTTCCCACTCATCTACCCACTTCCCACATATGCAAACCCCTCCCCATTAAACACTTCACTTATTTACATTGCTTCCCGCATATGCTAACCTTCCCTTTGAACACTTCACTTATTTACCAAGTTTTACTCCACATTGAACAATTTACTTTTTTGCTTATTTTTACAAAGTTTTATGCTAATTGTTTTTACTCCAAACACTTTACATTGCTTCCCGCATATGCTAACCTCCCCTTTGAACATTTCACTTATTTTCTAATTTTTACTCCACATTGAACACTTAACTTTTTTGCTTATTTTTACAAAGTTTTATGCTAAACGTTTTTACTTGTTTTAAATTTATTTGTATCACTGCCCTCTTTGCATAAACAATAATTCTATTCTTCTTTATTATATGAATTGTATTTTGACAAAGACTATTCATTACCTATGCATTTAGTTATATTAAGTTTCATTGTTCAACGTATATTTCCCAACTAACTTGGCAGGGACTGCGCTTCCATACAACCTTTGTTTTAATCTTTCTATATATTATTATCTTTATATTCATGCATTTTGATTTCTTTTGAAACAACATCGCAATTTTTTTTTCCATTTCATGTGAGTCTCATTAGTCATGAATTTCTCTCAAAATCCTTTACATGAAAATTTGGGAATTTAAAAAAATAAGAACGCTAAATAAATTCCTTATTAATTGGCCATTAAACCTTTGCGAGCCTTCATTTGGTTCGGTAATAGATTATCAGCCCAAGAACTAGCACGTGTCACAGGTGACATCAACCCAACAACAAGCTAGCTCAGTATGGATGCTTACTAGATTAAGAACTAGCACGAGCAACGGGTAAAAGATTCTCAACCCAAGGACTAGCTCGGGATGATGACCAACCCATACTTAGAAGGATGTCCACCTCTTCCTCAAATAAATTCCTTATTAATTGGATATTAAAACATTTCATTTCTTGCAGTGTTTGGTGACTACCATAAATTGGACATTAAAACATTTCATTTCTCTCATTGTTTGGTGACTACCATAGTATATTTTCTAAGTTGACAAATATACACATTTATTGTAATAGAATATAACAACTTGCATTTATTTTAATAGGAGGAGACAAAAACAAGAGAAGAACATAAATTGAAAACTAGAGAAGCAAGATACTATATAAACATGAGTCCTAGGTTAAAACATGTAAACATAAATTTAAAGGGTAGAGTTATGACTAGTTGTTTTGGAACTCTTGCTATTTTTTTCAAAATACATTAATAAAATAAATGAAACCACAAAAAATATAGGTTTATCCTTTTATGGTTTATAAGGTACTTATTAAAATGACTCTATAAAACACATAATTTGGTGTTAAATGCAATTTTATTCAAACCACATTTTTGAGTGATTGATTGGCAAAAGCCAGTGGCTCAAAAGAGAGAGGACTAGAGATGAGCTTCAAATATTAGCCAAAATATCAATCAAGGTTCCAAAGAGTGTAGATTAAATACACACTTTATTGGTTAAATTATCGGAGTATAGAAGGTCATCCTTCAAAATATCAATACTATTAGCTTGCTTATTATAAATAATTTTAAAGAAAAAATATGAAAAGATGGAAGGAGACACTCAAATAAAAAGAAATAAAAGAAAGTTGATATAATATAAGGAACTCATTAATCCAAAGTTATATGATCAATAATTTATCAATACTAATAAACATGGTAAAGACAAGTATAAATTCACATAAACTTCATAATGAAATAGGACCAAACCCATAGCACATTAACATCAAAGAATGTGTAAAATTTATAAAATGAATATAACAAAAAGATGAAAAACACAGTCTTAACCTACATATATTAGATGCAATTTTCATAATATTTATAATAACATTAATCTCTAAAAAGTTCAAAGAATTTTTATATTTTTTTATATTTTTCACTAATCTAATTATAACAAAAAGTTCGATTTTATTAGATTATAAAAAAAGTGTGATAAATCAAGTAATTTTCTTCATCATCACATAAGCATAACTATTTCAATCATAATAACAATTATTTATAATATATAATTTAACAAATACTATTATTTATAATATATTATTACTTTATAATTCATTAATAATAATGACATAATACATTATTACTTTATGATTTATTAATAATAATCACACAAATTATGGGTTAAAAATTACAACAATTAATTATAATATTTGTTAAATACTTATTTAATAAATAATAAATTTATTAGTGATAAAACTTTATAAAACATATTTAATAATTTTAACTAAAAAATAAAAATGAAAGACTTTAATTTAAAATGATTTTTTGTTTGTTAGAAAAGTTGGTCACTTGCAGGGTTAACATTTCAATGGTTGGCTAAGAAATCACAATCTAGGGGTATCTAAGCCATCGAAAATCACCCTGAGATTGCACTTGACCTAGGTCGCACTAACCCCACCAACCCTTAATAACATGGCTAGATTTTGGGTGTCTCTAAACACACCTTAAGGGTATTGAACTCAAATCACTTAACAAAAGAAACCCATGCTTGAAGTATGTGCTAGCAGGAATTGAGCTAATTTAGACTATTTTAAATTTAATTAAAAAATTATTTAATGGAAGAGAGTATTGCCAATATATAGCAATGGAAGAGACTCGACAATTAATGCTAGTTGGAAGTATTGGAAAACAACAATGCAATGTAAAATACAATAACACCCGCCCTTAAGAAAATGTAGGGAGTAAACAAAGAAAAAATGGGTCGCGTCAGCTAGGCCTCCTAAGGCACCCAACTACAAAGTCTCATAAGTGGAGAAAAGGAGAAAAACCCATAGGGAAAAACTCCTCCCGAAAAGAGAGAAAACAACGTATAAACAAAAAATGAAGGAAGGAGGACTTAAGATGACCCCCCATGGACAACTTCTTTCACCCCACCCATCAATTGTAATTGAAGAAAATGAGGTGATGCCAAAGGTTTAGTGAATATGTCTACAACTTTCTCTTTAGTAGGAAAATACTCAAAGTTGATAAAACCATCCCGAATGAGTTGTAAGTTGAGAAAACCATCCTGAATGAGTTGTCTAATGAAGTGCATGTGGATATCAATATGTTTTGTCCTTTTATGCTCCACTAGGTTGCGAGAAATGTGTATGAAAATATGATTATCACATCAAAGAGTGGTAGGATGATCCCGTTGAATGCCAAACTATGTCATTAGCTATCAAAGCCAAAGAACTTCTTGGCTAGCAAGAGCTATAGTATGATACTCAACTTCTGTAGAGAATAATGCAATTGTTGATTGCTTCTTGCGAGACTAGGTAAAAGGAGTGGAGCCAAGGTGATAGACAAAATCAAATGTGGACTTTATATCATCAACTAAACTAGCCCAACCAAAATTTGTGAATCCCATAAGCTGAGAAGCACCAAATATGTATTGAATGTACATTAGAATGCACTTTGCAACATTCCAATGAATTGCATGAGGATCTTGAGAGAATCGAGAGACAATACCTAATGCAAAAGAGGTGTCAGGATGGGTATGAGTCAAATACAGTAGACTCCCAACCAGTTGTTGATACAACGAAGGATTAACACATAGTGAAGTGTAACTGGTAGAAAGGGTAACATCTGACTAAAATGGAGTAGGTGCAAGATTACAATTATCCATGCCAAAGTGTTGAAGTAAATCAAGTACATACTTCTGCTAGAAAATGGAGATCCCTTATAAAGATTGAAGAACCTATAGACCAAGAAAATAATGTAGAAGTCCTAGATCTGGCATATCAAACTCTCCCCTCAATGGTTTCTTAACACTTTGAATCATAGATGAAGAACTCCCCATGAGAACTAAATCATCCACATACAAAGTTCTAGAATCAAGAGAACGATTCCCTACCTTCAAGCGTAAATTGTAAGATCATAAATGACCATGATTGAACCTTGAATTAATTAGAAAAATATCCATCTTCTCATACCAAGCTCAAGGATCTTGTTTGAGACCATACAATGAACACTGAACCTCACAAATAAGAGAAGAATCCTGCACAAACCCAAGAGGCTACTCCATGTAGATTTCCTCATGAAAATCACCATGTAGAAAGGTGCTCTTCACATCCACCTAGTAAAATGACCAGCCTTGGGAGGTAGCAAGAGAAAGAAAAAAGCATATAGAATTCATCTTGGAAACTAGGGATAAGGTCTCAGAATAATCAATCCCTTCAACCTGTGAAAATACCTTGGCCACAAGATGCGCCTTATGTTTGTCAACATAGCTATCTACTACATATTCAGTTATGTAGACCCATTTAAAACAAACTAACTTTCATCCCTTAGGAAGAGGAATGAGATCCCAAGTGTAATTCTTCATCAGGGAAGAATAATCCTTTGTCATGGTAGCATCCCATTCATGTATCCTTACAACATCAAAAAATTGTTGTGGTTCCTCTGGAATGGCATGACTAAAAAATGAGACACCAATGGTTTGGGACTAAGGGTCAAAGTCATAATAGATGAAATTAGTTGGCTCATATCCATACTAGTCAGGCCTCTTTCTCTTAAGAAGGCTCATCCTTAAATGTTGTTCTTGATCAAGTTGTTCTTGTTCAGGATGCTCATTTTTTGTTAGTGTGATGGAAGTTTTTCTTCTGGTTGAATTTCATCTTCAAAATTTTCATCATCTTATTGTTCTACAAAAGAAAAAAAGTTAGCATGATTTGCTCTGATGTTGGCATGGAAGTCTATGAGAGGAGAAGGAGACAATGTGGGGTTGGAGCGCTCATCAAAACATATATCCCTTCGAAACAAGAGATGTTTTGAAATATATTCAAATAACCTATATGCCTTCATATCCTCACAATGACCAATGAATACAGTGGTTGAATTTTCTTCTCCATAGATTTTTTCTTTTCATCTGGGATTAAGGCCCATGCTGGGCTACAAAATACTTTAAAAGTAAAGACATTGGTATTACCATGGCTCCAATATTCCTCTGGAGTCATATGAATCAATTCTCTATGAAACATCCGATTCTCAATGTAATTGACACAATTCACTGCTTCATCCTAGAAAGAAGGTGCCATGTTCTTGGAATGAATCAGGCAGTTTTCCATCTCTTTCAATGTTCATTTCTTTCTTTCAGCAATGCCATTTTGTTGAGGGGTGTAGGGAATAGAGTGTTGATTTTGAATTCCATGTTCTCTAAATATATCCTTGAATGATTTATTGGCATACTCCACCCATTATCTGTGTGTAATTTCTTGATAGAAAGAGAGGATTACTTCTCAACAAAATCCTTGAAGGTACTAAAAGTATCAAAGGCCTCACTATTGTACTTAAGAAAGTACACCTAATAGTGACGTGATAAGTCATCAATGAAAGTGAGCGTATACTTAGCCCCTGAAAATAAATCAGTTGTAAATGCCATGATATCACTATGTACCAAATCAAGAGGTGTTGTAGCATGCGAGGCCTTTCCTTTAGGAAACGTATCTTGATGTTGTTTTCCAAGAACACAACCTGGACAAACTCCATTAGTGCAAGAAACTTTAGGAAGACCAAGCACCAAATTTTGTGTGCTCAACTGCTACAAATACACATAGTTGAGATGTCCAAATATTTTATGCCAAAGCCTACTAAAAGAATCAACATGTGTAATGAAAGAGGAACCAAAGTAAGGCTTAAAACAATCAAACATGTACAATCAAGAACTATGATCAACTTTTCCAGAGGCAACCATGATGTATGGATTATGTAGTTCTCGAATGACTACATCATTTGGAGAAAACTCTACAGTTTTCCCATCACTAGAATGTCATATCCGATAAATATAAAGTAGATTGGAAAAGATGCGAGGAACAAGAAGAACATAATTGATGCACCCATAGTATAATTGCACAGTGACCGATCCTAAAACATCAAGTTATGTAGAGTCTCCAACTACGATCTACGAAATGATATAATCATATGTGGAGGGTAACAATTCATGATAATGAGTCATATGGTGTGATCCACTATAATCAAGTATCCAATTATCTGAAGACGCATATAAGGATTGAGCACATAAAACATGCTCTTTATTAGATGAAGAAGGTTTGGGTACTGGAATTTTGTGTTATTGCATGGATTCATTCAAAGATTCAAGTTTCAACTGATAATTGGATTCAATATGTCCTATTCCACCACAAAAATTGCAGGTTTCACCTGAATTTTTCTTCCTTGTCTTGGAGGAAGACTCACTAGACTTGGAAGATGGAGAAAAAGATTTATTATTTTGCTAAGGCTTGGAGGGAGACTCACCAACTTGAGTAGAATATTTATTCTATTTATACTGTGATTTGTGCTTACCTTTAGAGGTATGAGCCACAAGAACTTGATTCTTAGATTCAGAAAGAACATCTAACTGCATAAGCTTAGACTGTTCCCTGGTATTATGCTCATAGAAAAAATCAAAATAGGGCATTTTAAATTCATCTGCTAGTGCATCCATTGTAGAATAAAATGTAGAAGAAAATACCTGGAAATGACCTTTTAGCTTGGAGAGAATCAAGAAAATGCACTCTTCATCTAATTTAGTTTTTACACACCCTTTCAGCTATTCCACCAGTAACTTGAATTTGGAAATATAATCTTCAATGGATGCATGCTCATCAATTACAAGTGATGACAATTTGACTTCCAACTATAGGGCTTGAAATTCATTGACTTTACCAAATAAGGAAGCCAATTTGTCCCAACTTTGTTTTGGAGTTTTACATTCCATAATATGAAACAATAAATTGTCTGAAACATGCAAGCCAATCAAACCCATGGCTTCATCAAGTGTGTTTCTATAGGAAAATTTCTCAATTTACTTGGTAAACATTGGTTGAGCCTCAACAAACATTTTCCAAAGCCCTCTAAATTGTAGCAGTTGTTACATCATGAGTTTCCATGTGTCATAATTATTGGGAGTCAAGAGCTCAATAGTCCTTGATTTCACCATCTTATCAATAAAAATACAAAAAGAACACCAGATCGTGTCTATGCAATGCTCGATTTGTTTTGATATAAACTCAAATAATTCCAACAATGCACTATGATGTAATCAAATATATCATATTCGTATTCCAATGGGCCACATTTTCATAAAATCAAATCAGATTGGAGCTCTTTTGTTTGCTATATATTTATAATCAAACCAAACTTTTTCCCAAAAATACTTTACGAAATGAAATATCACAGAAATATTAAATTTACTGCATGAGAGGCCCCACATACCTATAACATGAGAGGGCAGTAGTGAGTGCTTGATCTTCCAATATTCAATGACTGGGAATCATTCTTCTCAACGTTTGATTATCAAAGAGAAATTTATGCATGACTTACTTAACCTTTAATTGCCTATTTTCTCCAACCACAATGAGATCAAATCACACTATGATCTACACATACCCTAACCCTAGAAACCCTGAATTTTCTCAGAAAACCCTAGAAACCCTGAATTTTCTCAGAAAAATCTCCAAATAATGCTAAATCCTTTGAATTCGTAGCATCCCAGATGAATTTGGGATTCAAGTGAACCTCACCGAATCAATATGGACTCGAACCTCATGAGTGTTTTCTACCTCACCGAATCGATCTGGACATACAAAAGGAAAGAGACACCGCATGTGCACCACTGAGCCAAAAAATAGAGCCACATCCATGTCCACAAATTCAAATGGAATGTGAGCCAGCATGAGGAAAAAAACCTAGATCTACAACCAATAATGTTCAAATGCAACAATGGATTTTGATCTGAATATTAAATATCCAATCTTGATCTTGAAGATGACTCAACTTGGAAATATCTCTTAGAAAAATGAGAAGGGGTTTGGAGATATTGCTCCGATACCATGAAGATATTCAAAAACAATATCCTAAATATCCAATCTTGATCTTGAATATCACTCAACTTGAAAATATCTCTCAGAAAAATGAGAAGGGGTTTGGAGATATTGCTCCGATACCATGAAGAAATTCAAAAACAATATCCTAGGATCAAGAGACATCTGTAAAACACCAAAAAACTTCTACAAGAGATTGCTTTTCCTATATATAGGAATGGAAGTGGCCCGACGTATAGAAAGTAGATAACTATTACACCTGGGTAGATAAGAATGCCAACGTGAGATTACAACTAATGCTAGTTGGATGCATTGGAAAACAACAATGCATTGTAAAATAACGCTAACATAATATGTGAATTAATTGTTTAACCCTATATGATAGCCAAAAAGACTCAAGACAACATGTGTTTCATAAGTTGATAAATTAGGTTAAATGGAAGCCAAGTTTTCATGTTATTTATATGAACACTCATCTTTATAGTTTTCCTTTACAATGTTGTCTGGCTAAAATTCAGTTTAACTTTACAATTTCCATTTACATCATTAACTCATCTAGATATTTTACCCTTGTAGATAAGTTAATCATATTAAAGATGAGTTTAAATATATAAAGACATTACCCCCACACATGTCTAAATATTTTAACCTCACAGATAACTCAAGCATATTAAAGCCTCTCACAAAAAACTCAACCATATTAAAGATGCATTTAAATATTGCATCACCCAAGTCATATTGGATCCGATGGAGGCATATATTCCAGAAATTGATTAATGAGTTTTATGACGTGTCAGGCATGCAATTTAATCAACCAAATGGTTTGGTTTAAACAAAAAAAGGAGAGAGGTAGGAGCTATACTTTTCCCATATCAATGTATATGGGAAACTTCAAATGACAGTTAACAATAAGCAACAACAAAAACTTATAACCTAATATTAAGAATGGTTTAAATTGCATATCAAGTTTATGACAACTCTTTTTGAGAATATTTCATCACCCTAAACAATCTCATAGTTAGGCTACAAATTATCCACAATATATGCAACTGTCTTCATTCCAAGAGTGTGTCCTCTAAATAAATTGTAAAACATATAACATTTTACATGATTTGTCTGATTCTTCCCTTTGGTTTCGATTTCTTTCTTTCCTCCCAATCACTTGTGTTACACCAGCTGTAACTTATATTTCTCTCTCGTGCCTTGAATTAATCAGTCATAAAACTTTGAACTTAATAATGAAGTAGTTATTTTCATTGTAGTGCTGTCATAATAGTGGTGGGGAGGCTTCCCAAAGATTTATCAAATCCTTGGTATATCTGATTACTACCATACTAGTCGTGGGATGCTTGCTTAGCTTTGTTCAAACCCTAATGGACCTAGGAGGAGAGAAGTATAAGGTATTCCAAAGACCACATTTCTTGCCTTTCTTTGGACCCAATTGCTGAAAGAATTTTGATTTTTTTTTGGTTCCTTTCTTCAATTTACTTTTGTGATCCCTTTGTATTCTTCAACAATCTGCTAAGGAGATATTAAGTACTACATATCTGAATATGGAATCACACACAAAATATATGAGAACAAGATAGAAATGCTCCACTGTTTATCATTACCAAAAGCCTTAGGGTAAGACAACACCTTACAATTTATCCTTTTAAGGAAGGGATCCATTCCTGGTCACTTTCTTTTTTGAGAGGGAAACCTCTTAATGAGATACTCTCCAAATACAATACTCGTCAACCATGCCCATTGCATTGTTTACACCCCTTTATATAATACTACCTACCACCTAAGAAAATTCTAGAGTAGGAATATTCTAGTAAGCCCTCTTACATTTATTGTGTTTCCACTAGGCCTTATTTACTAAAAGTGGTCTTCATACATAAAAAATACATATCTATTATTATTCCCCATGGGTACCTCCCCAGGTACCCCATATTATCCCCTTGTCTATACTACATTCCACCCCCCTTAGGTAAGCGTTGTCCTCAACGCTTTTTATGAGGAAGTACAACTATATACCAGGGTCCCATGGATAAGTGTGGACCATAATGCTGATATAGGATGGAGAACTAGGGTCCCTTGTAAAAGTGCTAGCCACCATGTTGTAGTAGTCTAAGCTTCACTGTAAACCTGGGTCCCATGTCCAAGTACTCATGTGAAATCCCCTATGAAAATAACGAGACTCAATAGTCAGCTGAAAATGGTGCTCCGAACGTCTTGAATGGTCATGCATATCCAAATATGTAGATACATCCACATAGTTGGAAAAGGGCCGAGTCTGAATCTAGAAGGAACAATACCACTGTAGAATATGCAAGCTGGACACTTGTAGTCATAACTGGCTCCTGATTTCTCACATTGATATTCTCTACATCAGGTGGAGTAGATTCATCATATAGAATATGAAATTGGTTGTCATCCCATAAATGACAACTATCCATTTAGCAATCATCACAATCATCCTTGAAATCATACCAAGCATATATTTCTCGATTATATTCTTCCTTGATGATCTCCATAAAATATCTCTCCTGCATTTTAGCAATGGTCTATTGAATATTGCCAAAATTTGTTTTCATGCTCTTAATGTCTTGGAGAACCTTGTGGAGGCCCATGAGGAGTTGAGAGAAAATAACCATTGGAAGCACCAAATATAATGTACCCAAATAAAGATTTGAAAATATTATGCCCAATGGAACTGATTTGGTACCGATTTGACCACCATTTCAAAAGTTATGATCTCAGTAGTCTCGAGTCCATCACAAAAAAACCCTGAAAATTACTGATTTTAAATCAACGATATCTTCATTTATGGAGCTCTAATTTAGATGATTTGTTGTTTTATTATTTATTTATTTATTTATTTTTTATCTAATTGGGTGATTTTGTATTGAGAGGAACTCATATCTATAATTGGTTTGGGGCAATTCTTCACTAAGTGCTACAAAAATCTACAAAATCGCGTGGCCATCCTTGGAAAAAACCCTTAAAATTGCTAACTTTAAATAAAAAATACCTTGACCTCCCAAACTTCGATTCGGTTAATTGTTTTTTGAAATTGGTTATTTTTCTGAGAGGAATTCAGATATACAACAAGTTTCTTCAAATTATATTCAGAAAGCTACAAACATTGACCTGAGTTTCACGTCCCTCTTTTTTCTTATTCATTTGAAAACCTGCAAAATAGAAAAAAAATTCCCCTTTTTCTTGGCCGAAGAAAGTTCTCTGATACCACTACTAAGTACCACATATATGAATATGGAATCAAACTCAAAATATATGAGAACAAGATAAAAATTCTTCACTATTTATTATTACTGAAACCCTTAGGGCAGGGAAACACCTTACAACTGATCCTTATAAGGAAGGGATCCATTCCCGATCACTTGCCTCTTTAAGGGTGAAACCTCCTAATAATCCACACTCCAAATACAATACTCATCAACCATGCCCATTACATTATTTACACCCATTGTTTACATTGTTTACTACTTACCACCCAAGAACATTCTAGAGGAGGAACCTTCTAGTAAGACCTCTTACATTTATTATGTTCATACTAGGCCTTGTTATCGCACAATATGTACTTGCCCAAATCCAAAGGTAAGTGAATGCAATATTGGCGTAAAAGGGGGTGACCTATCACTGTCACCTTAATAGGAAACCCCTTTCTATTTAGGAGTATATCAAAGTTACCCCAAGAGAGATGTCCCCAGTGACCTAAAGGGATGATAAAACTAAGGCAAGGATGAAAGAAAATCCCCCTCTCATTGGTCACTCAAGTTAGAAGGTTCTTAAGGTCTTTAACTAGGGATGAAGTAATGGTAAAAATGGAGTGTACCTGCCCAGAACAAGACAACAAAGAAAATATGACAGCTTTCAAGTACACAAAATTGATGTTAGTGCTTCATAAGACCATGAACCTTAAAAAAATAGGCTAGCTGATATAAAATTGCAGCAATGTAATAGTTTACAACAACAATAAGTATTTTGTAATAACCACAAAAAATATTCCTTGAAATTGCTTTAAAAAGACAAGAAAATGTATCTTTAACTACATAGAATGATAGTTGATTGTCACAAGCAAGTTTGACAATGTATGGCTAGCCTTAAATGTAAATTTTGTAGAGAATTTGTTGCAGTTAGATGGCTGTAGAAATCTTTTGTAACAACATCAAGTTCTAGTGCTCAAAATTGCAAGGAAACACCATGTAAACTTAACATTTATCTAACATATTGATTGGAAATTGTCGCAAGCAATTTCTGAGTTATGTAGGCGAATGCAACAAATTAACATGAATTAGTATGGCTGTAGAAGTGATTTGCAACAACATCAAGTTAGTTAGTGAATTAGTCTAGTTTAGGGTTATTAGAAGTTAGAAAAAGCTTCAAGGAAGAGAGTTTGAGTGTTTAATCAATCCTTCAATAAGAGAGACGCTAGAACTAGTGCATTCTAAGGCTCCTGGAGTCAAGTGGATGACTTCTTCTAAGGATACAAATCAATTTTGATAGTGCACAAAAGTCCAAGAGGAATGCATAGGAGAAGTAGTAACTTAAGTCCCGCTATGAATTTTCCTGAAGAAAACAAGATACTAGGGTGTAGGCAATTCTAGGCCCTAGCACCTTTCTCTCCCCAAGCTTCTTATGGGATAAGAACTTAGGAAAATATAACTAGGTCAAAACCTTAGAGTGCTAGGAAACTAGGGCTCTAGGGTTTCACTAGTTACTAGATCAATTCAATGAAAAGCTTGGCAAATATAAAGTAAGAAAGTAACAATTAAAGTTCCCTACTTCAAGCATTAATCATATCATGCAATTTCATAATCTTGTATGAGCAATTAAAACCATACATAAACCATTCAATAGATGACAAAAAATGCAGATTTTACGTACTTGCACCAAGAATAATCATGAAATACCATGCAAGATCACCATAAAAGCTTCCAAGATTGATCCAACTTGCAAAAATCTGGCCTTATACAAGAGTGTGCCTCACAATTTCAGCCAATAGCCCTTTTAGGGTGCAAATTTGAGACCTACCCTCTTGTGTGAGGAGTTGTGATGTAAAAATGAGAGTACTTTATGTTTATTTATACAAAATTTTGACCTTTAATTAATTTTCTGGTCAAAATAAGGCTGACTTGGCCAATTTACAAATAAATTCAAATTTTGCATAAATAAAATTAATTAACATGTAAAATCATCCCTAAGAGTAATGTCATACCCTTCTAGGGTGACGTTGGACCCCCAAGGTGGAACGTTGGGCTCCAGATGCAGAACGTTTGGCCTCCAAAGGCCCTGTGATGCCCACACATGCCAACCATCTCACAAATTCCCTCAAAATTCAAACCCTAGCTCTGGATGACGTCCAGTGTCATGATGGTGACGTCACAGGTTCTCAAGGTGTACCTGTCCACCGGGAAAGGTCTTGCAGTAACAACAAGTACACCCTCCAGGGGTTCATAAGTCACAGGGATCATAACATGTAAATCACATCCAATAATTAAATTACCCAAACATGTGCATCAAACCTCCCTTTACCTAGACAAATGCTCAAATACGTTATGAAAATTAACAAGTCAGGTTTGGAGAATGTCTCAGGGTGTCCTATTGGGATAATCCTCCTTAAGTTTGGGGCATTTCCCAGGTGAGAACCAATCCATGTCATGTAAGTGTATGAGGTTGCGTGGGGTAAGTGTTTGGGCATGGGGTGCAGTGATAACAGGGAAATGAAAATCTTACCTGTGGGTTCCTTTATAGAGGGCGAGATGCACCTTGTCATAGTTGCCATTGTTTCCTAGCACGTTCATTGCCTTTTGTTCTTAGCTTCATTGCTTTTGATCTTTTGTTTTTATTCTTCAAGGGAAGAGTTGAGGGAAATTGTCCTAGCTTGGTGACCAACGGTGACAACATTATCCACAAACATTTCACGGAGATGAGAAGGCATGTTCATGATGAGACCCCCTTTCTCTTGGATATGCCACCAAGAGCCACTACCCTGGTTTGGTGACCAGATAGATGGTAGTGTCATACCACTACATGCCCATAGTCATAATAGGTCGGCTCGTGATGAGACCTCTTATCCACCAACTAATACCTTGAGTGTTTATTTATCTTATAAGTTCCCTTTCTTACATAGAATCCTTTTATTGCTTTCTCAGGAATCCTTGGGCGAAGCGTCTCAAAGGTTTCATCTTTGGATTTTAACTCTTGCAAACTACTTTTATCCTCTAGGCCTTTAGCCCCTTCTTCCCATAAGGCCAGGTACAACCCTTCATAGCGTGGAAAATACCAATGCTCGAACAAAGGTAGGGGGAGATGAGAGGAATAAAAATGGAAAGTGGTAAGTATGGAGGGAATGAACGATGACCTTTCATAGACCCACCCAGTGGAAATCCATCCTAAAGGGAGATCAAATTACTAGGGAATCATGTCACCCTTCTAGGTATGAACAAGTCAAAGATGATAATTTCCAAGCAAACTTTATGAAATGAAGGAGAATTCAATGCAACATATTCAAGTTATTCAAGAATTAGAGTGACACATACCATGATACCTGGACTCATTACCTTATGGAGCAAGACTTACTTCTACTTAAGGACCAAGCTGGTGGGATGGATACTGCTACTGCTGATAAATGGGCACCATTGAAGAAAAGAGGGGCTTTCCGGGGCCATTCTCAAGTCATCCATCTCTCGACACTCCATGTCTAGGACCTGTGGGCCTCAATACATGATCTCCTTAGTTATCCCTAGGGTAGGGGATAACATGCCTTATTTCCTAAAAGTGGCCTCCATACATAACAATACATATCTATTATTATTCCCCTTGGTCACCTCCCTAGGTACCCCATATTATTGTTGAAATTACTAAGACAACTGAGAGGGGGGGGGGTGAATCAGTTTTTACTGTGCGTAAACAATTTTAAGTCAATTAAGCCATTTTTATCTTTCTCCAAGTGATTATCAATATTATACAATATATGAACAACATAAATAATGAGCATCACTCACACATAAGATATACACAGAGATAGATTTTTCACGAGGAAACCCATAAAGGGAGAAAACCTCTTCTTCTTCGAAAATGATAGGCAGTCTTTTAAGTTCTGTACATCATCTATAATTGAGCACCAACTCAATGTGAGTCTACTACCTCAGTTTTACAAGCTCCAACTTGTTTGAGAGCACCAACTCTCTGGTTTCTCTAGCACCCACTAGAAGGAAGCACCAACTCCCTTAATGTTCCAACACCAACTGGATGGAAGCACCAAATTCCAGTTACACAGGCTCCAACCTATATAACAAAGAACACTTGTTCTCCCTTGCACCACCCTGCAACCCTGGTTTTTCTGGCTGCAACCAGATGGAAGCTACAACTCCCTGTGTTCAAGCACCCACTTGAACCTCTGAGGACAACAGTCCTCCCTAGCACCTCCCTACCACCCTTATTACAAATAAATGATTGAATAACCAACAACACAGATAAATCAATTCTTACCACTTCTTCACTGTTCTGCAGTTCGTCTCTGCTACACTATTCTTTTGCTTTGTTCATACTTGGCTTGAATTGCTGTCTCTTTCTATCTATTCTTTCTCATGCTCTTTGATATGTGCACATTCTTCTCTCTTCACCTTTTCTCCTCTGTTCAACTTCTGTTCCTTATCTTTGATCTTTCTTCAGACTGTGCATACTGTATTTTTACTTTTCTACAGTTCAACTCATTTTTTCAGTCAGAACAACCAACTCCACACGATCACACAGTGTTTCTTTCATCCACTTCCCTCTATAGTTACACCTCGAATCTCCTTGGGAAAAAACGCCTCAGCAACTGAATCGCCAACCGTCCAAGAACCATGTTTCTTTTCTGCTAATTGAATCGTAACTGAACAATTAATTATGAAGAGAAACAATAACCCTTTGATCATATTCCTGATTAACCTACACCATTGGATTATAAATGATGGGTATCACGCTTACTCCATATGCCCATTGGCTGTGACCACGGGCCTAAATAAAATTCCTTTCGCATTTTGCATTTCGACATTTCGCGATTTTTCATGTTGCGAATTTCTGTTGCAAGGCATCTCGACTCTCCAAGTCGCGATCTACGAAACTCCATGTCACAATTTCGCATTTTGGCATTTCACAATTTTTCATGTCGCAAATTCCTGTTGTGAGGCATCTTGACTCTCCAAGTCGCGATCTCCGAAACTCCATGTTGCAATTTCACATTTTGGCATTTCGTGATTTTGACAATTCTTGTGATGAGATATCTTGATGCTCCATCAGGCCTAAATAAAATGCCTTTCACATTTCGCATTTCGACATTTCACAATTTTTCATGTCGCAAATTCCTGTTGCGAGGCATCTTGACTCTCCGAGTCGCGATCTCCGAAACTCCATGTTGCAATTTCGCATTTCGGCATTTCATGATTTCGACAATTCTCGTGATGAGATATCTTGACGCTCCATGTCGTGATCCCTGAAACTCCAAAACTCCATGTCGTGATCCCTGAAACTCCATGTCGCGATCCTCAAAACTCCATATCGCAATTTCGCATTTTGGCATTTCACGTTTCGCATATCGCAAGTTCGAGAGGTTAGGGAACCCCATTCCTTTGAATTTCCAGTCAGCGAAATGACGATCTTTCGTCATGTGTCCTATGGACCCAACAGTCCAGATCTTATCGTGATTTTGAAACTTCACGGGCCTTCGTCGTGTCTGATCAACGATCCAGATCAATCCTCGATCCGACGGCTAGGATTATTTCACAATTTCTCATATCGAGAGTTAGAGAGGTTAGAGCACTCCTTCCTTTGACCTCTCAGTCAGTGAAATGATGATTTGTAACCATGTGTCCTTCCCGAAGATGGACGGTCCTCCTGCTTTCGGGATTTTGTAAGTCTGCTTCACCTTGCACTTTAAAGAACGTGCAGGTTCTCTTGGATCCAACGCCGGTCGGACCTCGGGCTCAGATCTGACGTATGAGATCTGTTCTCTTCTACTGCGCGCTCCTCCTATCTGAATTCAGATCTGACGGTCATCGGGAAATCTAAATGGGATCCAATGATCACTGTTGCTCTTCACTATTGAACTTGCCATTGCCATGCTATTATCGCTGCGCTACTGATCGTGATCTTTGCCATCAATGACAAACACACATACTCTGCCTCTATCTGAAAACATGCCAACAATATCCCCCTTTGACATTGATGGAAACCCCTTGAAGAACATCTAACTATACCACTGTAGCATCATTGAAATTACCACACTTTCTCCCCCTTTGACATCAATGTCAAAGAAGAAACACGCCCCCCCTGAGCTCTTAGAGTACATACTCCCCTTGTCAACTATGAGCATTTTAGAAATACAACATATATTCAATAAGTACTCCCCCTGACCAGGTGAACAGATTAGACGCAAGAATTTATAACCCCCAACTTTTGACGAAGATATCCAAAAGGGGTCGCTGCTAACGGTTTAGTAAAGATATCAACTATCTGTTCTGTGGAAGGGATATAATTCAGCTGAACAACTCTGTTTGTGAATTTTTCTTTGAGAAAATGGTATTTTATTGGGATATGCTTAGTCTTGGAATGAAGAATAGGATTCTTGGAGACACTAATGGCACTGGTGTTATCACAGTGAATTGTAATCGGATTAGTATAGTTTACCTTCAAATCTGCAAGAGTTTGGATCATCCACAAAATCTGAGTGCAGCAAGTAGCAACAACAATGTACTCTTCTTCTGTAGTCGATAAGGAAATAGATCCCTACTTCTTACTAAGCCATGCTACCAACAAGTCACCCAGGAAGAATGCACCTCCACTGGTGCTCTTTCTCTCATCCACACAATTTGCCCAATCTGCATCTGAATAAGCAGTTAACTGAAAATTCTGATTTTTGGGATACCATAGACCATAAGTCATTGTTCCCTTCAAGTATTTGAATATCCTTGTGACAGCTACCAAATGACTTTGTTTAGTTGCAGATTGATAACGGCCTACCATTCCAACAGCTTGCATTATATCAAGACAGGATGCTGTGATGTACAAAAGACTACCTATCATAGAGAAATATGTCCTTTGATCAACATCCGGTGAAATATCATCTTTACTGAGCTTGCAACCAACCACCATAGGTGTGCTAATAGGAGAGGAATCCTCCATCTGAAATTTCTTCAACATCTCTTTCAAATATTTTTCTTGAGAGATAAATATTCCTGCAAAACTCTGATTTACTTGTAAACCAAGAAAATATGACAGTTCTCCTATCATGGACATCTCAAATTCTATTTGCATAGAGTTAGCAAACCACTGGATAGATGATTCATTAGTACAACCAAAAATAATATCATCTACATAAACCAAAAAAACTAGTAAATTATCACCTTCAGACTTAATGTAGAGATTGTTTCCAACAATACCTTTCTTGAACCCTTTGTCTTGTAAAAAATTGTCCAGTCTATAATACCAAGCTCGTGGTGCTTGTTTCAGTCCATATAAGGCCTTCTTCAACTTGCAAACATAATTAGGATTATCTGTCAATGAAAATCCTTCAGGTTGCTCCATATATACTTCTTCCTCTAGATCTCCATTAAGAAATGCCGACTTAACATCCATCTGATAAACTTTAAAGTTCTTATGACATGAACAAGCAAGAAACATTCTGATGGCTTCCAATCTTGCCACTGGTGCAAAAGTTTCATCAAAGTCCCGACCTTCAACTTGTGCATAACCTTTACAAACCAATCTGGCTTTATTTCTAACAACTTGTCCTTTTTCATTCATTTTATTCTTGAACACCCATTTGGAACGTATTACATTCTTATCTTCAGGTCTAGGGACAAGCTCCCAAGTATTGCTCTTCTCAATCTAATCAAGCTCTTCATTCATAGCTCTAATCCAATCATCATGCTGGCTGGCTTCATCAAAATTTTTAGGTTCAGTCATAGATAAAAAGGCAACATGAGATTGTTTTGAGTCTTTAATCAATTTCCTTCTTGTCTGAACTCCTTTATTTATATCTCCAATTATTTGATTTTCAGGATGATTCTTTCTAACAATTCTGAGAGGTGATTTTGCTTCTTTCTGTTGATTCATGTCAGTCAGAGTATTCATATCTTCATCTGATTCAAATTCTTCTCTTTCTGATCCTTGGACCTGTTCATCTTCGTATTCAACTATATCTTCTGTGCTTGGATAAGCACTGCTTACATTTCTAACCGAGATTTCTTCATCAACTTTTATGTCTATACAATCAACCAGTTTATGCAGTCTCTTATTGTAACATCTGCACCCTTTACTGTTTGTATCATAACCCAAGAAGATACCTTCATCATCCCTATCATCATATTTTCCAATATTTTCATCATTGTTGTTGATATAACATTTACTCCCAAAGACCTTAAAATGCTTGATTGAAGCAGGTCTTCCAAACCATAGTTCATAAGGAGTCTTGTCACTATGTGGTCTGAGATGTGCTTTGTTAAGAATATGAATAGCTATATGAATTTCTTCTACCCAATATGTCTGAGGTATGTTCCTTTCATTCATCATTGATCTTGCCATTTGCTGTACTGATCTATTCTGCCTCTCAACAACTCCATTTTGCTGTGGAGTTCTTGGAATAGTGTATTCTTGTTTGATCCCATGTTTATCACATAACTCTTTGAAGTTCCATGAACTAAACTCTCCTCCTCTATCATACCTTACTGCCTTCAATCTTTTTCCTGTTTGATTCTCAGTTAGAGCCTTAAACACTTTGAATTTTTCAAATGCTTTAGATTTTTCCCTTCAAAAAGGCAACCCATGTTAGTCTAGAATAATCATCAATAATCAACATAAAATAATTTTCTTTTCCTATACCTTCTTTCCTTGATGGTCCACATAAATACATATGTACTAACTGGAGAGGTTTTTCCGTTGAAGGAAAGTTTTTAGATTTGAACTAAGTGTGAGTAAGATTTCCTATCTGGCAGGGTTTACAAACAGAGTCATATGACTTTGATATCTTCAGAAGATCTTTTACTGCCCCATTGTTTCTGAGCTTGATTATATGATCAAAATTTAGGTGTCCAAGTCTCCTATGCCACAACCAACTTTCATCATACTTTCTTAAGTGGCATTCTTCTTTTTCTTCTTTTAACACATAGACATTGTTTTCTGTTCTTATCCCTTTTGCAACTAGCTATCCCGAATTCACAGATTTTATTCTACAATCTTTAGAGGTAAAAAGGACTTCACATCCTCGGTCACAGACTTGATTGAAACCAAGCATATTATGTTTTAGACCTTCTACAAACAACACATCTTGAGCTTTCCCTTTGCCATTACTCAAACTTACTATTCCTTTACCTTTTATTTTCCCTGGTGCATCATTTCCAAAAGTTACATTCCCTGATTTGTTTTCACTTAGAGTTAGAAACTTACTTTTGTCTCCAGTCACATGTTTGGAACATCCACTGTCAATATACCAGGGATTATTTTGTCTTTGGGTTGATAACACTAATCCGCACTGGTCATCTTCTTTCTTCTTCCAAACCTTGAAATTTTCAGCAGCAGGATTCAGATTTGGCTTATAGTTTCTTAAGCGACAGTCTGCAACTTTATGTCCATAATTATGGCAGTTGTAACATTCTGGTTCACTGAATAATAGATCATAATGATTGTTATGCTCATAATTGTTGTTGTGTTTCACCTGTGTCCTTCTCCCAGTCATCACATGATTTATAGTCTGTGATTGTTTGTTGCTTGATTGTCTCAATATTTATGGTGGCAGATAATTATTCCTTGAAAAACTTGATTGCTCATATCTAAATCTTAAAGAACAATTTATAACTTTGTGACCAAAGTTAGAGCAGAAAAAACAATAACCATAGAAAAAACCTTTGTACCTTGAAAAAATCTGTCTTCTTTGAGGAGGTCGATTTCCTTCATGCCGATAATCTCTCTGATCTACATATTCGGTTCTGGTACTTTTTCTTTCATTCCTTCTCGGTGGCTGATTCCCTTTCTTTGTTTCTGCAGAGTGACTGTTGTCAATGTTTGAGGATTTGACAAACTTGATGGGTTCTATATTACTTGAATGATTACTACTTGATCCTTCTTCACAGCCCAAACCAACTTTCAACTTTGGATTCCTTTGCTGATTTAGAATAGAAGTTAATTCTTCTGAGGCTTTAATACTCGACAGATTTTGGTGATACAATGCCTTAAACTTCTCCATTTCTTTTCTAGTTTTTACTATCTCTTCTTCTAAGGCTTCACACTTCGATTTCTTCTCTAATAACCGTTGTTTCAGAATGTCTTCTATTTTCTTTGCCTCTTCTAACTCCACTTTTAGTAGAGCAAAATCTTCATCAGGCTTTTTATAATTTATTTTAAACTGCATCAACAACCATTTTTGTTTTGTCTTCTTACATCCGAGTCTGTCAATTTCCTCCAAGGCACTGATTAATTCACCTTCCATATCCACCGCAGCTTCTTCATCATCCATTTCACCTCCTAACTGTTCATTATTAAGATCTCCCATGGCCATAAGCACAAAATCATTCACTTTGTCTTCAGAGGATGAATCACTATCTATGTCTTATGAGGAGTCATCATTGTTTGCACACAAACTTTTCTTTTAACTATATTTCTTAAATTTGTATTTCTTTTCATCATCAGAGTTCTGGTCCTTTTTCTGATGAGGACACTTAGATGCAAAATGGCCTATCTTACCACAGTTAAACCATTTGAAGGGGAGATTGCCTTGATATTTTCCTGATCCTTTTTTTAACCTTCTCACAAATTTTGCCTCAATATCATCTAATTCTGAATTAGTATTCTTGTTTGCTTTAAAAGATGTTTCTCTGGTAATGGATTTATCTTTTCTAATTCTCATTTCATATGCAGTTAGAGTTCCTAGGAGTTGATCAATGGACAGAGTTTTAAGATCATTTAGTTGTTCTATTGCAGAGACTTTTGGATTAAATTTATCAAGCATAGATCTTAAAATCTTCTGAACTAAGAATGATTCTTCAAACTTCTCACCAAGACCCTTCATGGCATTCACAAGTTCTTCAACTCTTAAAAAATACTTGATAAATATTTCATCTTCAGTCATCTTTAGTTGTTCATATTTCAATCTATATGTTTGAAGTTTGGCATCTTTTACTTTCTCATTTCCTTCATAGCTGCTAATAAGTTTATCCCACATTTCTTTGGTAGTTTGAAGATGCATCACCTTCACAAACTTAGCTTTTGCAAGTCCATTCAAGATAGCATTCATTCCCTTAGCATTAAAGCTAAATTCTAACTTATCATCCTTGGAAGCTAGCACAACATGCTTTATGTATTTAGTCTCTACTACATCCCAAACATCAGCACCTAAGGCCATTAGGTATGTTCTCATTCTAACCTTCCAGAAGGCAAAATTTGTTCCATCAAACAGAGGAGGCTTAGTGGCTGAAGTCCCTTCATGACTTGTCATGTTTAACCTTACAGATCTACCTTTAGATAAAAGGAACTTGCTCTGATACCAATTGTTGAAATTAATAAGACAACTGAGAGGGGGGGGTGAATCAGTTGTTACTGTGCTTAAACAATTTTAAGTCAATTAAGCCATTTTTAATCTTTCTCCAAGTGACCATCAATATTATATAATATATGAACAACATAAATAATGAGCATCACTCACACATAAGATATACATAGAGACAGATTTTTCACGAGGAAACCCATAAAGGGAGAAAACCTCTTCTTCTTCGAAAATGATAGACAGTCTTTTAAGTTCTGTACATCATCTATAATTGAGCACCAATTCAATGTGAGGCTACTACCTCAGTTTTACAAGCTCCAACCTATTTGAGAGCACCAACTCTCTGGTTTCTCTAGCACCCACTAGAAGGAAGCACCAACTCCCTTAATGTTCTAGCACCAACTGGATGGAAGCACCAACTTCTAGTTACACAGGCTCCAACCTGTATAACAGAGAACACTTGTTCTCCCTTGCACCACCCTGCCACCTTGGTTTTTCTGGCTGCAACCAGATGGAAACTACAACTCCCTATGTTCAAGCACCCACTTGAACCTTTGAGGACAACAATCCTCCCTAGCACCTCCCTACCACCCTTATTACAAATAAATGATTGAATAACCAACAACACAGATAAATCAATTCTTACCACTTCACTGTTTTGCAATTCTTCTCTGCTACACTATTCTTCTGCTCTGTTCATACTTGGCTTGACTTGCTGTCTCTTTCGATCTGTTCTTTCTCATGCTCTTTGATATGTGCACATTATTCTCTCTTCACCTTTTCTCCTCTGTTCAGCTTCTGTTCCTTATCTCTGAGCTTTCTTCACACTGTGCATACTGTACTTTGTTTTTTCTACAGTTCAACTCATTTTTTCAGTCAGAACAACCAACTCCACACGATCACACAATGTTTCTTTTATCCACTTCCCTCTTTAGTTACACCTCGAATCTCCTTGGGAAAAAATGCCTCAATAACTGAATTGCCAACTGTCCAAGAACCATGATTCCGTTCTGCTAACTGAATCATAACTGAATAGTTAATCATGAAGAGAAACAATAACCCTTCGACATATTCCTGATTAACCTGCACCACTGGATTATAAATGATGGGTCTTGCGCTTACTCCATATGCCTACTGGCTGTGACCACGGGCCTAAATAAAATGCCTTTCGCATTTCGCATTTCGGCATTTCGTGATTTTGCATGTCGTGAATTCCTGTTGCGAGGCATCTCGACTCTCCAAGTCGCAATCTTTGAAACTCCATGTTGCAATTTCGCATTTCAACATTTTGCAATTTTGCATGTCACGAATTTCTGTTGCGAGGCATCTCGACTCTCCAATTCGCGATCTCCGAAACTCCATGTCGCAATTTCACATTTTCGCATTTCGCGATTTTGAAAATTCTTGTGATGAGATATCTTGACACTCCATCAGGCCTAAATAAAATGCCTTTCACATTTCGCATTTCGGCATTTCGCAATTTCGCATATTGCGAATTCCTGTTGCGAGGCATCTCGACTCTCGAAGTCACGATCTACGAAACTCCATGTCGCAATTTCGCATTTCGGCATTTCGCGATTTCGGCAATTCTTGTGATGAGATATCTTGACGCTCCATGTCGCGATCACCGAAGCTTCGAAACTCCATGTCATGATCCTCGAAACCCCATGTCGCGATCCTCGAAATTCCATATCGCAATTTCGCATTTCGGCATTTTGCGATTTCGCATATCGCGAGTTCGAGAGGTTGGGGAACCCCGTTCCTTTGAATTTCCAGTTAGCGAAATGACGATCTTTCGCCACGTGTCCTATGGACCCAACGGTCCAGATATTATCATGATTTCGAAACTTCATGGGCCTTCGTCGTGTCTAATCAACGGTCCAGATCAATCCTCGATCTGACGACTAGGATTATTTCGTGATTTCGCATATCGCGAGTTAGAGAGGTTAGAACACTCCTTCCTTTGACCTCTCAGTCAGTGAAATGCTGATCTGTAACCACGTGTCCTTCCCGAAGATGGACGGTCCTCCTACTTTCGGGATTTTGTAAGCTCGCTTCACCTTGCACTTTAAAGAACATGCAGGTTCTCCTAGATCCAACCCCGATCGGACCTCGGGCTCAGATCTGACGCATGAGATCTGTTCTCTTCTACGGCATGCTCCTCCTATCTGAATTCATATCTGACGGTCATCGAGAAATCTAAATGGGATCCAACGATCACTGTTGCTTTTCACTATTGAACTTGCCATTGCCATGCTATTATCGTTGCGCTGTTGATCATGATCTTTGCCATCAATGACAAACACACATACTCTGCCTTTGTCTGAAAACATGCCAACAATTACCCCCCTAGCTACACGATAGAGTCATCAAGGTTTTCCCTTTAGAGGAGCTACCTGCATGCATCATTACCAAAATTGGTTGTTCCACTATTTCTCTGGTCAACATATCGACAATGAAATTTAAATAACCATGTTTAAATTCAATATAAAAATAAAAAATTTCTAACTATATAGGACATTTTTCAATCCTTGTATGACTATTAGTTGATACTTTTTCATATTTCAACACTCTTGGAAACACCTTAAAATTTGTCTTGATTACGAATCTAACATGTTTTAGATATAAAAAAAAAAGTGTTGAATTAATTTTTGTACTACTAGAAATTCTTTATGGCTAGAAGGATAGTTCAATTCACCCCCTCTAAAAGAACCATAGGCATATCCACACCTCCTTTGCCATCAATTTCTTCAATGATGACACTTCCCCATGCTATGTTAGATGCATCTATCTCATTTATATACTTTCCTTGTTCGGTGGGAAGAGTGAATGCTAGAAAAGCCTTTACCTTTTATTTTATTCCTTTTACCACTTTTGTCATACTTATAGACCAAGGGGCTGCTAACTTCTTTAAACTATGATGTAAAACAAAAATATCCTTAGCCTGACCTTTATAGAATGGTCTGACATAATTCAGACTTCCCAAGAATGTTTGTACCTGTGTTTTATCTATGATTTCATTTGGGAACTTGTCAAAGATTTTGAGAATATGTTATTGCAATATAATTTGGCCTTTGTTGATGTTAAAACCAAGGAATTCTATGTTAGTCTTTTGTAATTCTATTTTTAGGAAGACAAGACTAAGCCATGCTGAAAAAAATTCTCATAAAACTTTTGTAGATGTTTTAGGTGTTCTTGAATGTTCTTTGAGCAGACTAAAATATCATCATTATGAATGATAAGCCATGAATATTTCCAGAATAAGTCTTCCATACTCCTTTGAAATTCTCCAGGGTAATTCTTTAATCCAAAGGGCATAACCTTCCATTGATAATGTCCATGGGGAACCACAAATAGAATTTTATGGCAATCTTTAGATACTATCCCAATTTGGTAGAATCTTGATTTCAGATCAAATTTTCTTATGACTGTTTTTCCTTTGATCCTCTTTAAAAGGGAAGCTTTATTTGGAAGAGGATATATGATGGGTTCTATAACTTTGTTTAGAGGGTTGTAGTTGACTACTAACCTTATTTTTCATCTCTTCTGTTTTATATGTTTATTAACGTAGAACCATCTACAGGCCCAAGAACTCTTGGATGGTTCTATCAAGCCTTTATTTAGAAAATATTGAATTTATTCTTGGCAGGTCCTTATTTCAGAAGGGCTCATAAGGGAAACATAGGATTTCTGAGGAGAGACATTAACCAATGGATTATATGGGAGAGACATAAAATAATTTTCTCTATGGCAGAAGGAATTTGGAGAATATGATGTGTAGTCTTTGATTAGATTCTCTTTAATAAGATCTAGTATATTCTAATGAGTTAGTGCATAACATGCACTTCTTTCCATTTTATTTAGTTTTGGTGAAGATACTATATGCTTTACAAATCCCCTAGGCATAACATTACTAGTTCTAGACATGACTTCAATGGATAATGGAGTATTTACATCCTAACCGTTTATACAAAATTTATATTATTTTCTTTGGGATCTAGAGTGACAAGAGAGACTAGATTCACAAATCATATCCTATAAAACTATAATATCTAATATTGTCTAGACCATGGAATGACAGACTAAATGCTTGGCTTTTTATTTGGAGTGGAAATTGCTTTGTTTCTCCAAATATCTCAATAAATGATCCATCTATTTCTTTTCCTCCTTGTGCGGTCTATTGCAAATAATATTCAGGAATTGAATTCTTTCTTAGTAAGTTCAACTGGAAACAAGAATCTATGAAACATTCTAATTGTAAGGGGCATGATCTTTAGGGATGAACTAGACTTTAATAAAATACTTCATATTTATAAAAGCCAATAAGCTTGGTGGAGATTCTACCTTCTTTGGTACCTCTAGGATGGATTCATCTTTTGAATATTCTTTTGTTGAGCTTCTTGGTGTTTTTGGTTCATACATTTCTTCCCTTATCATTTTCTTTTTCCTGTGTCTTCTTGTGGAAGAAGGAACCTTTTCTGCTTCTTCTATAAAACATGGCTTTTATTCATATGATGAATTCTCTCTTTCTGCTCTAATGGTTTCTAATATCCCCTTTAGCTCCTTAATATTTTCAATTTCTATTCACATTATTTCCGTTTTTCTCTAATATGCAATATAATCACACTTTCTTTATCTTTCCCGAGTTGTTATCTATCTATGTGGTTGTCAAGATGCTTTGAATAAATTTCTATAGGAGAATAATAACTAGAGCTTGATTTGTATGGGGATTCTGCTACTTTCTTTGTTTTCGAAGTAGCTTGAGGTCTAACCAACTTCCTTAGTATATTTTTTTCTCATTTTTAAGGCTTTCATGATTACATATTTCCATACTGGGATTTATTTAGGAGAATTCTCTATTTTTGCAATTCTTGTTTCAACATTAGTAGAATACATCATGTAGAAATCAAATTGTGGACGGTTATGTTCCCCTTTAATTTAGTGGCTTTGGAGGAGTATGATAGGTTGAGTCATTAAATTATTTTGAGGAGTCATCAAAATCAAATGTTTTACCCCCCATTTCTAGGGGTAACTAAGGAGATGATGTCTCGAGGCCCGCAGGTTGCATACATGGAGTGATGAGAGCTATATGAGAAGATAGAGCCGCTCCTCTTACCACACATCATCACTGATCGACAACAACAACGTTCACCATACCAGCAAGGCCCACAGAGGACAACAAGTCTTGCTTCATGAGGTAACAAGTCCGGTATCATGGTAAGTGTCATTTTAATAATTGAATCATTTGAACATGTTGCAAAGGGTCCTTTCTTGATTTTGAAAACGTTTGCTTGGAAATTATGCCTTTTGCCTCATTTCACCTTGGTGGTTGACATGTTTTCCTAGTAAGTAGGTCACCCTTGTGAAAATGGATGCTACTAGGGGGTCTCCTTAAAGGGTCATTGTACCATTTCCGCACATACTTATCACTTTCCACATTTCTTCCCTTTCGTTTCCTCATCTTTTGTGTCTTCGAGCATATTGACCCAAGAAGGGTTTGTACTTCATTTCATGGGAAGAAGGGGATACAATCCGAGAGGGCTAGTAGCTGGAAAAAGATAAAATCCATACATTATCCTTTAGATGCTCATCCTAAGGTCATGAGAGCAATGGAAAACTTCTCCAAAAAATTCAAGGACCTGTAAAATAAAACACATAATTAATAAATGTCTCGCATGTTGAGGGAATGAATTTTGTAGTGTATTTTACTTTCCTTGCGCATGACACTCTGTGTGTTCCTAACTACAAGTGGCATTGCGGTGCTCCTCACTTTCCATTGCACACAACACTCAATGCTTTAGACCCTAATCAATTAATGGAAAATAAAGGGCTTGGAAAAAAGTTGCATTATAAACGAGGATGCAACACACCCTCTACAAAGGCACCCATAAATGAGACAATATGAGCCCCTGTATGTTAAGAAACTCCATGCCCAAAATTTACACCCTCCATCAAGATCTACTTATTTGTCATTGAAAAAAGCTATTTTGCAAAGGTTGCTATAAGGAGTAAAAGGGCTTACACCATTGTAGATTTACCTTGCTAAGGTTTTTTTGCTCTAGGGAGTAAAAAGGCTTACACTCCTCGAGAAGTAATAAACCTTAGCTCATAAACAAGAGACCCCATAACCCAATAGATAAGGCACTTATCTACTTGCATTGGAGATTGAATATTCATGCATTAGTATACATGATTTCTTGAGATATTGCAATTGTTCAAGTTGGATTTAATTCTACAAGTTCTAAGATTTTTTGTGCCCTAGTAGAGTCTTGATTTGCTAAGTGATCTCGTTGTTGTTATAAACTTAATGCTACAGTCAATAGGGCTGTATAAATCTCATCTTCCTTTCATTGTTTACTCACCTTTCTACCATTAAATTTCACTTGCAAGTTGCCATAATTAATCTAATAGTTATTAGCTATCTGGGTGGTTTACTTGTTGATTATAATGGGTGGAATTTGCTGCTGTAGCAATTGTTTGCTACAACCATAAGACTATTACAAATATTTCTGATAACACTAACTAACAACCCTCTAATTGCTATCAAAGTCTTTCTTTAATTAGTGGAAATTTATCTTTTTATTGCTATCTTTGTTTCCAATATCTTGTACTTGAATTTGATGGTTAAATTCACAGCTATTATTATCATTTGTTGCTGATATATATATTTCCATATTGATGCAATTTGGGACAACAAGGTTTCTTTATGAGTCCCCTTTGGTTTTGAGGCTTCATTTACTATATATTGTCTTGTTCCAGGTAGGGATAACATTGTTTTGTAGGTACATCACCTTTGACAATCATCTAACTTCTCACGAGACTGTTTCTTAAGCCTCATCTCCACTCTTGACCTTGAACTACATGTGAATCCTTCATCTCTTTTCATTTTCCATCGCAGTCCCCCTAGGGTCATTTGATATTGAACCCCCTTTGTGGTGATTCTATCATCACTAAAGTGAGGGGAGTTTTTATCTAAGATGAACGTGGGTAAATATTCTGATAGTTGTCACACATTTGTGGTTTGGGTTGGGACTTTCCCAAACTACAATCCGTGTGACAACATTTTTGCGCCATTACCGAGGATGATTTTGAATCCTTTCTAACCCTTAATGACACTTGGAAAATTATCCCAAAGCCTTTCCCTAACTTTCCAGGCGACTCCACCTGAGGGAAGTTCCCTTTCCCATTTTGATGAACTTTCTGAGCTCATATGACGACTCCACAACCTAAGAACCCACCTTTCCCCAAATCCCTTCCCTAATTAATATTCAAGCCTTCCAAGGTAGCCTTCCCCTCATTCCAATGGCTTTCACTTAGGCTAGCAGCCTTTACAAGAATTTGAATATGGCCACCATCCTTGGTTATCCCATTGAAATGCCCAAAGAGTCTCACAAATGGTTTCCAAAGTTCATCGAGAAAAACCTTATCACACCTGAAGAGTACCTCGAAGCTATGTTGGACAACTGAGAGGGGGGGGGTGAATCGGTTGTTACCGTGCTTAAACAATTATGCTTCTTTCAAACTCTTTGCTGAGACACTAAATGATGATCATAATAATGCACGGAAATAAACAATGGCACATTCAGCATCAGTCACATATATGAGAAACACAGAGACAGATATTTCCTGAGGAAACCCATATAGGGTAAAAAACTCTTTTTCTTTATATGATAAGTAATGGTTACAATATTTACATTATCATACATATGAGCACCAACTCATAATGAGGCTACAACCTTTGTTTAGCAAGCTGCAACTTGCTGAGAGCACCAACTCTCTGTTTTCTCTAGCACCCACTAGAAGGAAGCACCAACTCCCTGGTTTTTATAGCACCAACTAGAAGGAAGCACCAACTCCATGGTTTCTCTAGCACCAACTAGAAGGAAGCACCAACGCCCTGTGTTCAAGCACCCACTTGAACCTCTGAGGACAGCAATCCTCCCTAGCACCTCCCAACCACCCTGAAATATAAATCTTTGATTCTGAAACTTATTACAGTGATATAATGTTCAACAATGGCTTACCCGACTTATCACTGTTCTGCTGCATTTCGTTGCTCTGTCTGCCTCATTGCCTTTCTGCTCACATCACTTGCGCTGTCTGATCTTCTTATTTTTATGCTCTGTGCACCATCTCCATTCTCTGCACAATTCCTCTTCTGTGCTATTCAACTGCTTCTCTCTCCTCCTTCTTCACACCTGAATCACCTTTTTTTTCAACAACACTCACTACCACCTCCAACAACAACAACAACCGCATCTCTTCTCTGTACCGTGTATTTATAGCTTCTGTGCACCTTGTGCATGCAGTGTTCGCAATGCCTTTGCATGCTGACTCTGCACCGTTATCCTCCACCTCTCGAGTGCTCTGTCTTATTATCATCATGACTCTTCATCTTCTCTGGTGGTTCGCCCCGCATGTCCAACATCACTGTATGTTATACTGAGATTCCTCAGTCTCTCTGGTAGTTTAAGACTCTTTGTCTTCTCTGGTGGTTTGCCCCGCGTGTCCAGCATCATTGTATGTTATACTGAGATTCCTCAGTCTCTTTGGCAGTTTAAGACTCTTCGTCTTCTCTGAGACAGTCGAACTTCGTCTTCTCTGAGATAGTCGAACTCTTGATCTTCATCGACCCTCATCGACGGTTCATGATCTTGGTGAATCAACGGTCCTGATCTCATCGTGATCTCGCATCTCACTGTTCCTGCATTGGAGATTTTCGTTACTCCAAGTCGCGATAGGTGAGACTCCGAGATGGAGCTCAGATCAACGGTACACATCTTTTGGTGTATTGACGGTCATGATCTTATCGTGATCTCGCATCTCGCTGTTTCTTCGCTGGAGTTTTTCGTTACTCCAAGTCGCGATAGGAGAGACTCCGAGATGGAGCTCAGATCAACGGTCCACATATTTTGGTGTATTGACGGTCAGGATATTATCGTGATCTCGCATCTCGCTGATCCTAAGATGGATATTTTCGTCACTCCAAGTCGCGATAGGCGAGACTCCGAGATGGAGCTTTATGGTGCTCTGATATTTCTCCACGCGTCCTCTTGATCCAACGATCCTTGATTAAATCGCGATTTCGCATCTTGCTGTTCCTTTGACTTTCCAGTCAGCGAGATGACGATCTCTCGCCACGTGTGATCCCCCGCGCAGATCCAACGGTCCTCCTGTGATCCGGATCCGACGACTGTCCTTCTCTCACTACCTCGCGACCTCGCGACTTGGAGTACCCAATGTTTGGATTCTCAACCTGCGAATTCCCGAGTTCATGAGATCTCTCGATCTCTTTCCACCTATCCCCCCAGATGGATGGCTATAAATATCTTGCCACTTCGCCGCCTCGCGTCCTCGCGCCTCGCGCCTCGCGACTTTGAACACCCAATACTTGGGCCTTTATCCTGCGAACCCTCGAGTTCACGAGATATCTCCGATCTCTGCCACACATCCTTCCCAGATGGACGGTCCTGATCTTCTCGCCACTTCACCGCCTCGCATCCTCGCGCCTCATGACTTTGAACACCCAATACTTGGGCCTTTATCCTGCGAACCCCTGAGTTTGTGAGATCTCTCCGATCTCTGCCACGCGTCCTTCACAGATGGACGGTCCTGATCTTCTCACCACTTCGCTGCTTCACGACCTCGCACCTCGCGACCTTTAACACCAAATCCTCGGCTCTTCCACTCACGAGCTTCCGAGTTCGCTCAGATCTAACGCCTGAGATCTATCCTTCTCTTCAATGCGTGCTCTTCTTGTTTTTATTCAGATCTGACGACCCTCATGCTATCGGGAATTTTGGATGGGATCCAATGATCAGTGACGCTTCTCCTCCAAGTTTACACATCCTTCTTACTTGGAAGAATTTCGACTCTGCACTAATTCCTCCTGAGCCTACGTTGTTCCTGTTTGTCCATCGATGCACATTCTGATCCTGCCATCTTCACTGTTGTACTTGCCATCAATGAAAAGTATATGCTACTTGTTAAACATTTGCCAACAATCTCCCCCTTTGGCATTGATGGCAACTAAGGCACCCGAATTCGTTTCTCCCCCATTGACATCAATGTCAAAGAAGAGACAAGCTCCCTATGAGCTATTGCAGTAATTTTAGGAGGCATTAGATATTCAAACAATACAAATCTCCCCCTAACAAGATGGACTCTTTTAGATGTGAAATGAAATGACACCCAGCTTCTGTCTAAGATATTCAAACGGTGTCTTGGCTAGGGGCTTAGTAAATATGTCTGCAATCTGTTCTGTAGTGGGAAGGTAATGGACCTGAACAATCTGATTGGTGACCTGCTCTCTCAGAAAATGATATTTTATGGGAATATGTTTTTTCTTGGAGTGGAAGACAGGATTTTTAGACACACTGATGGCACTCGTGTTATCACAATGAATTGGGATCGGTGCAGTATATTTTACCTCTAAGTCCGCAAGTGTCTGAAGAATCCATAATACCTGTGTGCAGAAGGTAGCAACAGCAATGTACTCTGCCTCTGTGGTTGATAAATAAATGGAACCTTTCTTTTTACTGAACCAGGCTACTAAGGAGTTACCCAAGAAGAATGCTCCTCCACTGGTGCTTTTTCTCTCATCAACACAATTTGCCCAATCTACATCTGAATAAGCAGTCAACTGAAGACTTTGATTTCTGGGATACCACAGACCATAAGTCATTG
>ML801528.1:27339-38048 GCA_009831015.1 Picea engelmannii | reverse complement strand
CAAGATAGCATTCATAGCCTTAGCGTTGAAGCTAAATTCTAGTTTGTCATCCTTATTAGCTAGCACAACTGGCTTTACATAACCAGTCTCTACCACATCCCAGACATCTGCACGTAAAGCCATTATGTAGGTTCTCATTCTAAATTTCCAGAAGGCAAAGTTTGTTCCATTGAATAGAGGGGCCTTATTGGCTGAATTTCCTTCATGGCTTGACATGTTTAAGCTCTAGGATCTACCCTTAGATAAAAGGGGCCGACTCGGATACCAATTGTTGGACAACTGAGAGGGGGGGGTGAATCAGTTGTTACCGTGCTTAAACAATTATGCTTCTTTTAAACTCTTTGCTGAGACACTAAATGATGATCATAATAATGCAGGGAAATAAACAATGGCACATTCAACATCAATCACATATATGAGAAACACAGAGACATGTATTTCCTGAGGAAACCCATATAGGGTAAAAACCTCTTTTTCTTTATATGATAAGTAATGGTTACAATATTTACATTATCATACATATGAGCACCAACTCATAATGAGGCTACAACCTCTATTTAGCAGGCTACAACTTGCTGAGAGCACCAACTCTCTGTTTTCTCTAGCACCCACTAGAAGGAAGCACCAACTCCTTGGTTTTTCTAGCACCAACTAGAAGGAAGCACCAACTCCCTGGTTTCTCTAGCACCAACTAGAAGGAAGCACCAACTCCCTGTGTTCAAGCACCCACTTGAACCTCTGAGGACAACAATCCTCCCTAACACCTCCCAACCACCCTGAAATATAAATCTTTGATTCTGAAACTTATTACAGTGATATAATGTTCAATAATGGCTTACCCGACTTATCACTGTTCTGCTGCATTTCATTGCTCTGTCTGCCTCATTGCCTTTCTGCTCACATCACTTGTGTTGTCTGGTCTTCTGCTTTTTATGCTTTGTGCGCCATCTCCATTCTCTGCACAGTTCCTCTTCTGTGCTATTCAGCTGCTGCTCTCTCCTCCTTCTTCACACCTGAATCACCTTTTTTTTCAACAACACTCACTACCACATCCAATAGCAACATCAACCGCATCTCTTCTCTGTATCGTGTATTTATAGCTTCTGTGCACCTTGTTCATGCAGTGTTCGCAATGCCTCTACATGCTGACTCTACACCGTTATCCTCCACCTCTCGAGTGCTCTGTCTGATTATCATCATGACTCTTCAGCTTCTCTGGTGGTTCGCCCCGCGTGTCCAGCATCACTGTATGTTATACTAAGATTCCTCAGTCTCTCTGGTAGTTTAAGACTCTTCGTCTTCTCTGGTGGTTCGCCCTGCGTGTCCAAAATCACTGTCTGTTATACTGAGATTCCTCAATCTCTCTGGCAGTTTAAGACTCTTCGTCTTCTTTGAGACAGTCGAACTCTTGATCTTCATCGACCCTGATCGACGGTTCATGATCTTGGTGAATCAACGGTCCTGATCTCATCGTGATCTCGCATCTCACTGTTCCTTCGTTGGAGATTTTCGTTACTCCAAGTCACGATAAGCGAGACTCCGAGATGGAGCTCAGATCAACGGTCCACATTTTTTGGTGTATTGACGGTCAGGATCTTATCGTGATCTCGCATCTCGCTGTTTCTTCGCTGGAGTTTTTCGTTACTCCAAGTCGCGATAGGCGAGACTCCGAGATGGAGCTCAGATCAACGGTCCACATCTTTTGGTGTATTGATGGTCAGGATCTTATCGTGATCTCGCATCTCGCTGATCCTAAGATGGATATTTTCGTCACTCCAAGTCGCGATAGGCGAGACTCTGAGATGGAGCTTTATGGTGCTCTGATCTTTCGCCACGCGTCCTCTTGATCCAATGGTCCTTGATTAAATTGCGATATCGCATCTCGCTGTTCCTTTGAATTTCTAGTCAGCGAGATGACGATCTCTCGCCACGTGTGACCCCCCGCGTAGATCCAACGGTCCTCCTGTGATCCAGATCCGACGGTTGTCCTTCTCTTGCTACCTCGCGACCTCACGACTTGGAGTACCCAATGTTTGGATTCTCAACCTGCGAACTCCCGAGTTCGCGAGATCTCTCAATCTCTTGCCACCTATCCCCCCAGATGGACGGCTATAAATCTCTCGCCACTTCGCCGCCTCGCGTCCTCGCACCTCGCGACTTTGAACACCCAATACTTGGGCCTTTATCCTGCGAACCCCTGAGTTCGCGAGATCTCTCTGATATCTGCCACGCGTCCTTCCCAGATGGACGGTCCTGATCTTCTCTCCACTTCGTCGCCTCGCATCCTCGCGCCTCGCGACTTTGAACACCCAATACTTGGGCCTTTATCCTGCGAACCCCCGAGTTCGCGAGATCTCTCCGATCTTTTCCACGCATCCTTCACAGATGGACGGTCCTGATCTTCTCGCCACTTCACTGCTTCGTGACCTCGCGCCTCGCGACCTTTAACACCAAATCCTCGCCTCTTCCACTCATGAGCTTCCGAGTTCTCTCAGATCTAACGCCTGAGATCTATCCTTCTCTTCAGTGCGTGCTCTTCTTGTTTTTATTCAGATCTGACGGCCCTCATGCTATCGGGAATTTTGGATGGGATCCAACGATCAGTGACGCTTCTCCTCCAAGTTTACACATCCTTCTTACTTGGAAGAATTTCAACTCTGCACTAATTCCTCCTGAGCCTACGTTGTTCCTGTTTGTCCATCGATGCACATTCTGATCTTGCCATCTTCACTGTTGTACTTGCCATCAATGACAAGCATATGCTACTTGTTAAACATTTGCCAACAAGCTATTGGTGTGGCCTTGGAAGACAATGATATAGAACATGAAGACGTTGCAATGAATATATTAGCTATGTCTCTAGATGAAGATGCTATAAAGTGGTATAAAGGATTACCTGACAACCAATTGGCATCCTATGAAGCTTTCACTAAGTTGTTAAAGGAAAAATGGACAACAATGAAGGATAGTAGAATGTTATTGGTGCAATTCAATCAAATCAAAATGAAAGAAAATAAAACAGAGAAGGAGTTTGACACTAGATTTGACAATTTGCCTAATCAAATCCCAAAGGATGTATGTCCATCACATGCAACTGCTCTCCTCCTTTACTTGAATTCTTTCGAAGGAAAATTCAATTTTATTTTAAAATAAAGGATGCATGATAGTTTGGAAAAGCTCATAGAATATAGTTCTTAGATTGAAGAAAACCTCATCAACTCAAATATTGAGCCCTTTCACTTCCTTTGTGCCAAGACAGAATCAAAGACAAAGAGGTTAGCCAATGAAGTCTAGGATCTGATTGCACTCATAACTCAAAACTTGGATCAAATGAATACTTAGTTCATCTAGACTTAGAATTAGATCATGTATCATCATCCTTCCAAAACTTAGTTTATCAGACATCAAAACACATGTTGGGAAAAAAACAAGAAGCCAAGGCGCATGACACCTTATATCTAGTTGGGATGGTCAACTTGGAGGGATCACCATGGTGTTTTCCTTGCCAGGAACCTCATCCAGAGGAATATTTACCAAGATAGATGAAAGAAGAATATCTAGGTACCATGGATAGGTTAACCTTCATTGATACACTTTTCACTCTCCAGAATGATGAGTGAATCGATGTCACTGAAGAACAACTTGAAGAGTTTAGGAAGAGGGAAACTAGTTGAGATCAGTTGGAGGTGATGAATTGAATGGATGAAGATATGAAAGATAAGTTAAGAAAAAATGAAATCTTCACTTACTCGAGGAGGAACAATGTACTAGTTCCACCACCTCAAGAAACAAAGAAGGACGTTCCTCCAACACCTCTATCTAGCAAGGAAGTTCTTCCACCTCCTCTGCCACCAGTTCATGACTTTCTTCTAAGGCCCACACCATCAAATGAAGAGCTTCATCTAAATATAGATGTATCCAGAATGAAGGGAAAGATGAATATGTCGGTACCTGTGGTAGAGATGTGCAAGATTCATTCCATAATAAGGGAAGTTTTAAAGAATGTAAAGGTACAAGATGAAGTAGGAGATCCTCTGGTCATCCTAAATACTATGTATCATGGAGGACACAGAGAGGAAAATCCTCCCTTTTATCTTTCTTTGGGTATAAATGTTTTCCGCTTGAATAATTGTATGATGGATTCTGGAGCCTCAACAAATGTGATGTCCCTAAAGGTCATGAAGTAATTTGGTTTGAAGACAACTCACCCTTATGGAAATGTTTGCATCATTGATTCAAGAAAAGTAAAGGTGTATGGTCTCATAGAAGATGTAGAGGTCTATCTTCAAGATTTCGCTCATATTGGCCTCACCATGAGTATAGTTGTGATTAATGTTCCATATGCTTGGGGCATTCTCTTGTGAAGAAGTTGATCCGCCACCCTTGGTTGTTTTCTCAGTATGGACCTTACTCAGGCACATATACCTATGGGACATGGGACATTTGAGATCTTATATAGTCAATGTGTTGTGAAGAATCATGTGGCTGACCCGAATGATCCCAATTATTATTATGATGAGTATGATATGGGACCTCACATTATTGAATATGATCCTTAGGATTTTTCTTTTTCACAAGATGATTGTATTAATACATTACTCCAGAAGACAAACAAATACAAAGAGAGGCTTGCAAAATATCAGGGTAAGGATTTAGGGTTTATCAAAATACTTAAGAAATATGAAGATAAGAAAGATAAAGGGAAAGAACAAACTATCAAGAACATGGTCGTGGGAGGTCCACACACTCAGCCTTACATTGGAAACATACCCTATGTTAAGTTTAATGAAGGAATCCTTTCACTCATGTGGGATAAGAAAAAGGGAAAGACAAAGTACTAAAAATAAGAGTGAAGTTGTATGGCTTTGCCCTTACATCGTCAACAAGAAGTCCAAGAAAGGTACTTATTATTTGTCTGCCATGGATGGGAGGAAGATTCTATTACTGGTTTATGGATCTATCCTTCAACCCTACATCAATGGAACCTGACTTCTTCAGGGTGATGGGCCCCAGGTAAGTAGGTAGGTCATTTTCTTTCTTGCATTTTCATTTGTGTGTTCATGGAATTTTAGTTGTATTTATGTAGATTTGCATGTTCACATATTTCTTTATTGCAATCATGCATAGTTTTTTTTCTACATTTTCTTTTATTCATATTACATGTTAGTTAGAAATTTTTGAAAAAATGCAAAATTTTCTTTTTAATGCGTAGTTTGTTAGAAAAATAGGACCGTGGAGCAATAAAATAAAACAAATGCAGCAAAACACAGAAGATACACAATACAAGAGAGACACATATTTACGTGGTTCACCCAGTGTGGGATACGTCCACCAGAGAAATTGCCAGGTCCTTCCTTTATTATTATCCAGCAAATGAAGGGATACAACCTACAACAAAGCCCGCTGTAACTTCCTCTTCTTTCTCTCACAGTCTCCTCTCTCAGAATACAATTTTCCCCATCAACCATAGCTGCAATACATTTCCCTCATAAAAGAGGGCTGCCTTCTAGGGAAAAAAACCCTAACATAATCTCTACCGTTATATCTGTGACCTTATAATGAATGGTCCAGAATTACAATGAAATTACAATATACTTTTACAAGGCAATTTTTCCTTCGGGGGCTTCACCCTTGAACCCCCATCGGGGGATGCTGCCCCCTAACCCCTGCTGGGGGCTTGCTTGTCCCCAGACCCCCCAGCCGGGGGGATAGCCCCCCCAGACCCCACAGAGGGGGTACCCCCCCCTACACTCCCCCACGTGGAAGAGTGTACATACTTCTGGGGTGTAAATACTTCATGGGGTATAAACATGGCTGAGAGTAAAATACCTCTGAATTAGGAAGATAATCAAGCTCCACAACCAACATAGTTGGATTTTTGAAATTTGTGATCATATGAATAAAGGCGTGAGTGAGCCACCTTTGATACAAAAAAAATTCCATTTTAGTGTGTGTAGGCACATGTCTAACCAGAATATGCTGAGGTTCTCATGTCCCCAAGTAGGAGCCAAATGTTACCCCCCATTTCTAGGGGTAACTAAGGAGATGATGTCTTGAGGCCCGCATGTTGTAGACATGGAGTGCCGAGAGCCAGATGAGCATAAATAACCCTTCCTCTTACCACACATCACCGTTGATCAACAACAATAGCCTCCACCACACCAGATTGGCCCACAGAGGATAACATGTCTTGCTTCATGAGGTAAGAAGTCCAATCTCATGGTAAGTGTCATTTTAATAATTGAAGCATTTGAACATGTTGCAAAGGGTCCTTTCTTGATTTTGAAATTTTTTTCTTAGAAATTATGCCTTTTGCTTCATTTGACCTTGGTGGTTGACATGTTGTCCTAGTAAGTAGGTCACCCTCGAAAAAAATGACTACTACTAGGGGGTCTCTTTAAAGGGTCATTGTACCATTTCCACACATACTTATCACTTTCCACACTTCTTCCCTTTCGTTTCCTGAACTTTTGGATCTTAGGGCATATTGAACCAAGAAGGGTTTGTAACTCATTTCATGGGAAGCAGGGACAAAAGGCCCATAGGTATTGTAGCTGACAAAAGATAAAATCCATACATTATCCTCTAGATGCTCACCCTAAGGTCCTAATAGCAATGGAATGCTTCTCCACAAAATTCAAGGACTTGTAAAATAAAACACATAATTAACAAATGTCTCACTTGTTGAGGGAATGCATTTTGCGGTGTATTTTACTTTACTTGCACATGACACTCTATGTGTTCCTAGCTACAAGTAGCATTGCAATGCTCCTTACTTTACATTGCACATAACACTTAATGCTTTGGACCCTAATCAATTAATGGAAAATAAATGGCTTGGAAAAAGGTTGCATTGCAAACAAGGATGCAACACACCCTCTACAAAGGCACCCATATATGAGAAAATATGAGCCCTTGTATGTTAATAAACCCCATTCCCAAAATTTACACCCTCCATCAGGATATACTTAGTTGTCATTGAAAAACTATTTTGCAAAGGTTGCTACAAGGAGTAAAATGGATTACACCCTTGTAGATGTAACTTGCTAAGGTTTTTTTGCTCTAGGGAGTAAAAAGGCTTACACCCCTAGAGAAGTAATAAACCCTAGCTCATAAAAAAGAGACCCCATAACCCAATATATAAGGCACTAATATACTTCTAGAGATTGAATATTCATGCATTGGTATACGTGATTTTTTGAGATATTGCAATTGTTCAAGTTGGATTTAATTCTACATGTTATAAGCTTTCTTGTGCCCTAGGAGCATCTTGATTGGATAAGTGATCTCATTTTTGTTATAAACTTAATTCAACAACCAATAGGGCTGCAACAAACTCATCTTCCTTTCATTATTTACTCACCTTTCTACCACTAAATTTCACTTGCAAGCTGCCATAATTAATTCACAAGTTATTAACTATCTTTTGGGTGGTTTACTTGTTGATTCTAGTGGATAGAATTTTTTTCTGTAACAATTTTTTTCTACAGCCATAAGGCTGTTACAAATCTTGCTGATAACACTAACTAAAAACCCTCTAATTGCTATCAAAGTCTTTCTTTAATCATTGGAAATTTATCTAATCGCTAGCTTTGTTTCCAATATATTATACTTGATTTTGATGGTTAAATTCACAACTCTTATTATCATTTGTTTCTAATATATATATTTCCATACTGCTGCAATTTGGGACATAAAGGTTTCTTGCTGGATCCCCTTTGGTTTTTAGGCTTCATTTACTATATATTGTCTTGTTCTGGGCATGGATAACATTGTTTTGCAGGTAAATCACCTTTGGAAACCATCTACCATCTCACAAAAATATTTCTTTAGCCTCATATCCACTCAAATTGACCTATAGGGACATCCTTCATCTCTTTTCATTTTCCATTGCAAACCCCCTAGGGTCATTTGGGATTCCCCCCTTGTGGTGATTGTATCATCACTAAAGTGCGGGGAGTGTTTATCTAAGGTGAAAATGGGTAAATACTCCCATATTTGTCACACCTCTGTGGTTTGGGCTGGGATTTTCCCAAACTACAATCAATATGATAAAAATATGTACAATCACTTCTTGAAAATTCTGATGCATGTAGAAAATGGATCTCACCTGATGGTGTTTTAGAGGCTGAGAAAAAACATAGATCCCACCATTCTAGTTCTAGATCATTTGTAAATAAGGTAGAGAGATGGGACTTATTTTTCTTATGAGGACATTCATTGGCCTAGTGGCATGGCTTCTTGCAATTGTAGTAGATTACCCTATTGGAAGAGGAGTTGTAGTTTTTAAGATATGGAATCTTTTTATGATAGTTATATTTTTATTTGCCAACACACTTTTTCTTATCAAGTTTCCATCTGGGTCTAGAAGTATAAAACTTTCCTTTATTTTTTCAAGATAAATTGATACTATGATGTGCTCTAGTAAAAGTACCATATCCCCATTCATGCATATCTCCCATATCTTTGCAAAGAGATGGTTTGAACATTATTTTAAAATCTTTTAAAATCATTTCTAGCCCTTTTTTTGGGACAAATCTCTTGAATAATTGTCTTAATATGGAAATATTCCATATATAAATACATCTGTGTTGTATGAATACCTTTATCTTTGAAATATTTCTCTACCACATCAGGTAAATCTCCTGGAAAGTTGCGTGCATAATACTTTATGTAAGCTGGATCACTCATTTTTCCTTATTGAATTAACAACTTTTGCATATGACAATAGTATTCTCTGTGCAATGCTACATTTCTCAATCTTTGACTCATAAATAGAGATGCTAAATGATGATAATATACTCCAAGTACATTAGAATCATAAAATTCATTACCCAATGCTTCTAATATATCATTACCATCAATGGGAAAATTTAGTAATTCATCGTTGAATTCGGTTGGGAGCCATTTCCACCAATCCCAGACAAGTCTTGTAAACTCAGATGTTATTAAGGTGGCTATATATTTAGGAGTCATTGTATCATCTGCAACTTTCTTAGAAATTTCCTAGTTTCCAAGAAATTGGTGTGCATCTTTGATTTCATTAGGAGTTTGACACCCAATATTTATAATGGGATGTTCAAGAATAGTACTGACAACTTTATTGACTCCATTTACTCCCATTGTGGAAGTACTTTCTCCTTTAATATGAGATGATGATGCATGTGTCATGCTATAATCACCATGAGAATCTTGTTTGATGGACAAAGCCTGTAAGTACTTCTCTTTGTCTGGTCCTTTTAGGGCCTTCCACCATTGGTTCATTGCAACTATTTATTGCCGAATCAATTCTTTCTCTTCTCGGGAGGCACCAAAGTCCCATTCTGGTCTAGGATCTTCAACACTCATCATATCAAGGGATTTATTTATTTTATGTCTCTGATCTTTCTGAGAAATATCATGCATTCCTCTTTTTGCAAACCGTTCTAAAACTGTTGGGTTTTTGTTGGGATTTTTAAAATATTTTTGGATTTCATGTATTTTAGAAAAGACTGTATCCAAAAACTATAGTCGAGATTCTGTATCTTTAAGGGAAGTTGTGTCAACTAGAACATGATACACAACTTCTAGATTTTAGGAGATCTATTTTATTTCTTGTCTCTCTTCTCTTGTAGATTGTGCTAACCTTAGCACATCTTTATGAAGATCATCAATCTTGATTCTTGTAAGATGAGCCTACAATTTTTCCCAATTTAGTAATTTACATTCATCATTTACAGACTGATCATTATGAATAAAATATTTTCCACTTGAATAATCTCTTTTTGTCTTTAAATCTTCTGAGTACTCACTAAAACCAACAACAAGTACATTTTTTCTTAGGAGAAAATATTCTTCCCCAGTAGGGTGCTTTCTTGTAGATCCACTACGTTTTCTTGGTAGAAAAAACATCATAAGGTTTGTAGTTGGTGCTTTTAATGATATTCTTCCATGGACATTATTTAACTTCTTGTTACCCATGATTTTGGTCATCATGATGATGTATTGATGTTGGTGTACTCAGGCTCCTCATAAGAACTTTCTCCTGAGAAAAGTGACATTCATCTCTTCCCAGAAAACTTACTTTTGAAGAGAGTTTGCAGGTTGCTAATATCCCGGGGTGCGAGAATGACCCATTCTCGCAGGCTACCTTAAGCTAGGGTGCAAACTTATCGCACTGTGCTACATAGCTAGGGTGCGAACCCTCTCTAAATCTTGGAAAAAGATGGATTCTCGATGGTTCTAGAAGGGAATCTTCTAGAAGAATGGGTTGGCATTCAAATGGTTATCCTTGTACTGGATTCCCTGATATTGTGGGATCATTCTTATCCAAGTAACCATCTCATTCTCTCCTATATATTGATGGAATTCTCATGAAAAAGGTTAAGCAAGATTCATTGGAGAATTGGTGAAAGAATTGTGTGAAGGACTTAGCTTGAACAGGAGCTTGGAGACTCTATCAAGTCTATCAAGAGGATTTGATCTTCTTCATGCAAGGATCGAGCAAGTGTGTGTGTTGGAGCCAAGAGCCACTGAAAGGAAGCTTGCGACATCAAGGTGATCATGTTGTAATCTTCTATTTTCAATTAATATGATATAGTGGCATGTCCTTTTCCCATAAAGCTATTCTCACTTTATTGTGTAATTCCTTGATCATACACATAAGTTGACAGTTGAATATATTTTGCTATCTTCACTTTGGTTGGTTTGTGTTGTCTTGGTCTTGACTT
>ML801528.1:7414-17922 GCA_009831015.1 Picea engelmannii | reverse complement strand
TATATAACGATCAAAAGAGTTTTTTACAAAAAAAACGTTTTGTCCGAAGACCAAAATGTCAAAATATGAAGCTCATAGCTTCTACAAAAATATGTCACGGATGACGTTCACGGTAACATACGACTGCCCAAGCAACCCTACGAAGCAGTCAGCCTATGGACTCTAACACTCCTACTGTGTGACGCTGATAACGTCGTGGAACCTCTCCAAGAGGCATGTCTGGAATATCTGCTGTCAAACCCTCTAGGTTTTGTTCCACTGCTTGATAATACTCGATGTCCCATTGTGGCACTGGTGCTACCTCTCCTCACCGCTAAATGGGAGAAGTATCAGGAGGTCGGTAAGGTCCAACATCTTTGTCATCAACAATGAATTTTGTATTTAGTCTTTGGACAAACATATAAAAACATTTGCATATAATAAAATTCACAAAAACATTTAAAAAGGAAAAAATGTGTGTACTTCTTACCAAGTTCCCCCCACTGAGCATCCTCCGGCAACACTAAGTCGAGATCTCCTCGAAAATCCAACCCGACATAAGCATAATCGTCGACCATCAACATCTGTGGTCGCAGCTAGTCGAAGAAGGTATCATCATACTTGATAATTGGTCCAACTACGTGTTGGGCCATGAGCTGACACCATCTCAACATTCTTGGATCCCTGGGAGCCGGTAAATTCCACTCAACCTGCAGCCTCAGTAAAGGAACCCTCTTGAGAAAGAAGGACACTAACAAAGACCCGCACCCGAATTGCTTCAGGTTGCCTCGTCTGCATTTGGTCAACTGCCTTTTCATGCTACGAAGCACTGCATCTGCCCAGTTAAAAACCCGAGGTTTAGTACACTCTATAGCATACTGAAAGTAACTCTGGAGGGCCATGTGAGGAGCGGAGCTCCCGGCCATACGTGCAATGGTGAACAAAATAGTGTGGAGGGTCAAATCCTGCACTACCCAAATAGCTACTTTCCCTTTCTTCCTCTCTGCCTCGGGAACACAGTGTAAGCGACAACACTCACTCATGGGTAGCCTGCCACCTCTGCTACCAGTCAGGCTCACGTGGTACCCACGCCGTGACAGTCCAGTCAAGAAGTAAATTTACTCAATATCTAAGGATAGTGTGTGGACCCCTACATGGAATACTTGCTATTCGGGATCCCACATATGCACAAGGTACTCTAATAACCTGACTTGGGCCCTCATGCCCGGGATACGAAAGTAATTCAGAAGACCACAGTTTCTCAAAGAGGCAATGGTGGGTGGATGATTTCCAGCAATGGTATTATCTTCTTCATGCCCCCTATCACGCCATTCCAAAACCATTTTGATGGCCAATTACCTGCATAAGAAGCACAAAAAGAAGATTAGTAACTCTACTCACAATTTGGTTTTCTTTCATTGGGCAAAACTTCAATTTTTTTTTATGCTTTGTGGTTCTCGCAGGTGCCCTTTAGGCACAGTGTGAGAACCTCGCAGGCTATTGTGGGCTCACCTGCGAGAATGACCCATTCTCGCAGGTCCCGTGTAGCCCACCTGTGAGAATGTCTGAGCGCAAGAATGGCTCACAAAACAAACTCAAAAAATGTGTTTTTACCAATGAAAATGAAAATTTAAACCATGAAAGAGTAGAGGACAAAGACCCTACCTCACTGTCGTTGACGGCTCGTCGAATGGATGCTCGTAACTCCCGTAATCTGACGCCAAATTTCGAGGGTAAAAGAGGGGTTTTTTGGCTCAAATAGTGATAAAGTGAAAATGATATGGTAAAAAGAGTTTTACTTCTTTATATTAACTTTTACCATGTTATTTATTTTTTATAATTATTTATTTATTAAAACCTAAACCCTAATGCCCTTTTGAGTGTAACTTTTGCAGGCGTAACGAATTCGATGTTCATGTACAGGGATGCAGACATAATTTTTCTTTTTCATCATGTATTTTGATTGTTTTTTATGGTTTTTGTATAAAACCTCGAGCTTGGTCTTTGTTCGTTCTCACGCTCGAAAATACATGAGAATGTAATCGAGCATACTTTTATCACTTTTTCAGGCTCAACATGGTTATATGAAAAATGAACCCCCCTGGAGTCCTCTTTAAGCTCTTTTCAGACTCTCTAAACATGAAAATATAGCTGAGCGATCTTGCTATTTTCATGCTCGATAAAGTATTTGAAGAAAGCGTATGGTGGGCGATAATTTATCTCTTTTTCGGTCTCATCAGACTATTTTACGAAAAAGGAACTAAGAGAGTTCTCTTTTAAGTGTTTTTCCAGACTCTATAATCATGAAAAACCTTCGAGTTTTCTATCTTTGGACTCGTTAAACAAACATTGACAGACCCGTAATGGGACCGAACCACTCCTTCCTAGGGTTCATTAAAAATACTCCAAAGGACTTATCCGAAGGATAAGCTTATATCAACAAGAATATGTTATCCTCCTCAAGCTTGCGTAAAAATAAAGAGGTACTTGCCAGAAATGGTGGGGGAAAATTTGGGAAAGGGATATGTTCTCATCTTCGTATTGATTGGCAGTAAGTGTTTCTCTTGAACATGACACCCCTATTCATTATATTTGAAGCCGGTTTGGGAAATCCATTTGCCTTTCAAGGTCATACCCTATGTCGTCTTTGAGTCAATGCTGCCAAATCATTGGTCGTGTCGTTCATATGTTCAAGAGAAGTCCATCTGAAACCTCTATTGAGTCGGTCATCTACAGTTGTCCATTCTCTCTGTGTTGGCCTTCCCTGTGTCCAGTTCAATTTACATCATACTCTGTTTCACCTTCAAAATCTGTTATTCATTTCGTGTTATTGATGGGGGATACATCAAGGCCCTCCTGTGATGAGTTTTGTTCCATCGACTTCAGCTCATTATCCGAAAACAAGACTTAGAAATTCTTTGGTACCTTGGAACTTGCATGCCTCAATGGCAGGTTTCCTCGCTTTCGACAATGGGTTTACATCATTGACCCCTGATCGAAAGATTTCATCGAATGTTTGACTTCAACTCACTCATTCACACTCAATGGATTGTACTAGAGTACCTTGGGATTCATTGACATCAATGGTGATTTCCCTTGCACTTGTTAACGGTTTCATCAATGACCGGTAATCAAGTGGTTTCTGCCATGTTCGACTTCAACACATGTAATCACATGGTTAGATTCATACTTTTGGGAGACGAGATTGAAGACCCTGGATATCATCTCTTTGTGCAAGTTGCGATGGAGTATGTATAATTTGCGACACATAGATCCACTTTGTATGTCTCGTGGCTATGTCGTCTTAATTTGAAATTTCTCGCATAGATCCATAGTGTATTCCTGGTGGCTATGCTATATTTTGACGGCATGGATCCACAGTGTATGATTGGTGGCCATGACCTATGTTTACAATGCCATCCGTTTGTGATCTGAGTATGGGAATGCCTACCTTAGAATTGATATGTATGATAATCTGCAGATGCTTGGTTTTTCGTAGGTTTCCGATTAGGTGTGCTCCTAGTTTCCGACACACACATGCAGTTTACAAAGTCTTTCGACTGTCACTAGTTCTGGCCTCATACTTTGGGGGGCATTCTGTTACCCATGATTTTGGTCATCATGATGATGTATTGATGTTGGTGTACTCAGGCTCCTCATAAGAACTTTCTCCTGAGAAAAGTGGCATTCATCTCTTCCTAGAAAACTTACTTTTGAAGAGAGTTCGCAGGTTGCTAGTATCCCAAGGTGCGAGAATGACCCATTCTCGCAGGTTGCCTTAAGCTAGCGTGCAAACTTCTCGCACTGTGCTACATAACTAGGGTGCGAACCCTCTCTAAAGCTTGGAAAAAGATGGATTCTCGATGGTTCTAGAAGGGAATCTTCTAGAAGAATGGGTTGGCATTCTAATGGTTATCCTTGTACTAGATTCCTTGATATTGTGGGATCATTCTTATCCAAGTAACCATCTCATTCTCTCCTATATATTGATGGAATTCTCATGGAAAAGGTTAAGCAAGATTCATTGGAGAATTGGTGAAAGAATTGTGTGAAGAACTTAGCTTGAACAGGAGCTTGGAGACTCTAGCAAGTCTATCAAGGGGATTTGATCTTCTTCATGCAAGGATCGAGCAAGTGTGTGTGTTGGAGCCAAGAGCCACCGAAAGGAAGCTTGCGACATCAAGGCGATCAGGTTGTAATCTTCTATTTTCAATTAATATGATACAATGGCATGTCCTTTTCCCATAAATCTATTCTCACTTTATTGTGTAATTCCTTGATCATACACATAAGTTGACAGTTGAATATATTTTGCTATCTTCACTTTGGTTGGTTTGTGTTGTCTTGGTCTTGACTTCACGAGAGCACCGGAGCGAAGCGGGAGCAACATAGACCCTAGGAAACGATACAAAGGTATGTTACTTGTTCCTCCCTACTAGCTAATTCAATGATCAAAACTTAGGGAAAGAGTCATGTCCTGTCCTGTTTTTTTCTAGATCCAGGTGGATCTAGGGAGATCTGTTAGTGTCTGCACCTACCGATTAGTCCGATAACACTTCTCCTAACATGCAGGGAATTCTAAATATCTTCCTGAATGTCGTAGCTCTAGTTTATTTTCACTTGGATATTTGGGCTTAGAGGACTGTGCACATGCATGTTGTATTTATGCATATGATATGTAAAGTTTAGGAGACTTGAATGAAAATGATCTCTGAGACATTTGGATTGGGATGGGTTTTCTAATACTTTGTTGTATTATATTTTTCTGTATCATTTGATGTCTAAACCCACCATATTTATTTTCCCAAGATCTTGGATAAGAAATACCCGTCCAGTCAAAATTTATAAGCTGGGAATTTTTTGAAGTGTCTTTTTCCACCATCCTGTGCAGGCATGAAGTGTCTTTCTGAAGTGAAAACAAAGTATCATTACTGAAGTGAACAATAACCATGCACTTAAGTTGGATTATTCAAGAAGCAAAGTTCATATCAAATCGAGTAGCAAGGATATAAGTTTTAAGTAGGTCATATATGTAAGGGTCTTCAAGTGATATTGGATATTTGGGATATATAGTTGTGAATGCAGGACCATCACATAATGGGGCTTGAAACCCTCCTATTAAGGTGTCACATAATTTGGTATGGCAAGTATCAATGATCCGACACAAAGGGGAGGCATGAAGGTAGGGTTGACCTAGTGGTTTGAGGCCGAATTTAATAGCTCCAAGATGTGCATAGAAATAACCATGATTTTTATCCCAATTGATAACATTTTTGTCTAGGATATTGATATGGATTGGGTCATCATTAGAAGTAAAATGAAGATTTACATAATGTACTTTTATAATGAATGAGACAAGTATTTCCACCATTTTAACTTATAAACTTGATGAGGGTATATAGGTGGTAATTCCCAGCATTCTATAGAATTAGGCCGAGAAATAGAGAATATATTACTATATGAAGTAGTGGCTAAGGAAGAAGCTCTTATATCTAGGAGAGAAGTAAAATAGGCATTGACAGTTGAGATCTCAGAGCGATTGATGACATATAAGGAGGGGTCCATATTTTATTATATGAAGTTGTTGATGATTACAACTTCGTGAGACATCCTCCAGGACATGTTCTCCTCTGAGATTGAGTTGAGTCGACCTGTGAGAGATCCCGTGTGTTGGGTGTGTCTTTCCTCTCTGGACTAAGATGAGACGATGTGTGCCCCTTTGTGGGGTGAGGATGCCTATGAGATGGGTGTGTCGTTCCTCTCTGGATTGAGATGAAATGATGTGTACCCTTGTGTGGGGTGAAGGTGCCCATGTGATAGGTGTGCGTTAGACTCTGGAATGAGTTGTTATGACATGTGGTCTCCTGCCTTATGGACTCAGTTGAGTCAGGATTGAGATGGTACTCTAGATGATTTTCCTGTGGACTCAGTGAGATAGAGATCTGTTGAGTAGGATGTCCCTGTGGTTGAGCACAAGTGGACGTGGCCCTAGTGGATGTGTGAGATCCCTTGCTATATTGTGTGAGAGTAATATTTATCTATAACCCTAATTGTGATGTAAAGGGTACAGGTCGACTCCACCATATGTGAAAGACAATTAATTTTTATTGTAATAATTAATTATTTTCTGAGTTATTGAGGTCGACTCTGTTGTGCCAATAGACACCCATTTTGGTTTGTTCAGCCTAGTATAAATAAAGGTGATTTCCCCATTGAGGAAACACACTTGTCACTTGTCATTTCAGAATTTCAGCAAGTACATATTCTAGGGCTGAAGTTTGCACCTCTCTTGGGCCCAAGTTTCAAGGTAGTAGAGAACCCTCTTGTGTGCTTTAGGGTTTCATGGTTGGAGGATCTTCTATTGAGAATATAGCAAAGGATTGCTGGGTTTTTCTCCCTTGTTGAGAAGGGTTTTCCCATGATATTTCTTGTGTTCTTGTGCATGGTTATTCTTCTTGTGATCTTGGTTATTGCAATACTTGTAAATTGTGTAGCTGCATTTGTTCATGGTTCAAGTAAATGATAAAATGAAATAAACCTCATGCTTGAGCCTAGCATAGTGAAAAGTCAACAAAACCAACTGGTTTTTGCAATAAGATAACCTTAGAGATGAGATAAAGACAACCCAACCCAACCAATGGTCATCATGATAGTGGTCACATTAACCCATATTTTATTAGGGGCTAAGTGTCACGGGGGATTCACTAAGTGAATCTATGACATATCATGTTCATTTTTGGGATATTAAAGAATACTCTTAATTTCACTAGATATTGAAAAATACCGGTCAAAATATTTTTGTTGAACCCCCCTCCTAATACATATATTCAATTAAAAATCCCTATAGTTTTATTAGATATTGTAGGTATCCATTTTTTTCATAGCATTTTTAATACCTTTTTGTTTGTTTGTTTTTATTTCTACCCCTATTACTTAGACAACACAAAAACTCTTATAAGCGTGCAAACCACTAAAATAACCCAAAAATAATTAAATAAGTGCACTAACACCCCAACATACAAATATACCACTATAGTAATATAACTTAGGGTTCAAGGGCTTGGTGTTATACTACTTTCACCCCTCTCTTCAATCTAATACATGGTCATGCATTCTCTTAAGAAGGGGTTCATGTATATGGATTTCTATTTGTATACCTAGAAGGGTGAGCCACCTCAAGTCATAACTCTTCGTCCCTTAGATCCATGATCTCATAAACATTTTAAATAAAAATATATGTCTATCTATCAAGATTATATTTGAAATAATCTATTCATGTTTTGTTATCATTGAGACTCAAAGACACTCTCATTAAGAGAGATGTGAGAGATTGTGACCTAGGGATCAATCTAACGTAGGGGCCTCCTTATTGTCCTTTAGGTACAAATGAATCATTTATTCCTTGTACTTTATCATTGTATTATATTTTTTCATACATATTAAGATTAAGGTCGGTTGTAACACCAAGGATATTATTTTCATTTGAGGGATGAGACCCATATTTCCAAATAGGAGACCTAATTTTCCGTCGAAGCTCAATATAATTGGGGTAATCATAATCCTTTCCCTCTGTAATGAAAAAGGGAAAGTGTATGCATCTCCATGAGGCTATGTAGATGGATCATGTACGTTGTGTAGTGATATTGGCCTCCCCACAGTTCTAAAAAACTAGAAACCATCATTCTCCCAACTGAAATAACCCAATCACCTACTCAAAAAGATCCCTAGATAGTGAAAAATCAAGGTTTGTAGGAGAGCCCATTGAACTAGTGAACACCTTTAAACAAAAAATATGTGATTTAAGGTTACAACCTCACTGTTGATTTTTTGCTTCAGAAAGAGAGTTTTACCATTGTCGATTGTGCATTGATTTCTTACCTAACAAGCCATTGTCCAATACCTATAACACCTTTGTAATACCTATAAATCCCACCTACTTCAACTAGAAAATCCCTCTCCCCACCTTTTTATGAAACAACATATTAACTTGATTTTCACAATTTTAAAACCCTTTTATAAATGTAATCCATAAAATAATTTGTTTTGAGAATTTTGTCCATTCAATTGACAAGAAGTATACATATGAGATGAGATTCCTGAAGTTTAATACCTTACAAATAGTCATGATTTAAAATGAGAAATTACATCCATTTTCTGAACATATTTTCAAGATTAAGTGTATCCATCCAGCCGAACTCTTAGCTAAAAATGATCTAAAACATTATATGCACTCTCATTGAATTAAAATAACATATTCAATCAAAGAGAAAAAAAAACATGGCCATTATGATTAAGCCAATATAATAATTTTCCACGCTAAAGAAGCATGATTCCACAAGTATAAATGTATTAGTTATCCATCACCCCACCACAAGATCAAAATTAAAATAAAAAATGATCAAAATGCTTATCCTCAAAGTTTTTTTTTTAAATTATAAACGTAACTTAAATAAAATTAAGTACTTCTTTGTTATTGCTATACAAAAAAGTTACAATGCATCCATCTCACCACATTAACATGATCCTTGGTAAAAATATGAGGAAGAGTATGTTGACGTTAGAGAAGGTCGATCTCGATGACTAGGGCCGCAACTCAATTCATAGGGTGCTGCAAGAATGCATTCAGGGACGCATAGTGAGTTGCAGCTGAGACATAGAACCCCAAATTCAAGGGTGAGGGGTTTACTTTAATCCTACATCTTCTCCATCTATAACTCGAGCAAGATGGGAGATTACTGTTCGAAAATTTGTAGAGATTTGTTAAATCATTGGAAGCCATTCCTCAGCTGGACTTCATATCCTTGGAACCAAGAAGGAAATACCTCATACTGTTTGAGTGTGCTCTTTTAATAAAGTTTATAGGCCTTTGGCTTAGTCCAAAAATAATGGAAACTTTGGTTTCAATTAATGGTCTCAAAGATCAAAGGAGAGGTATCATTTTAATTTTAATTTTTTTAATTTTTATTTTTATTTTCTGGATATTTTGTTTTTTATTTTCTTAATAAAGGAGAATACAGGGGAATGTATCTGGTCATTGGACCCAAGATTTCAATCTAGAAGAAGAAATAAATGCAGCCTCTGTGTGGCTATATTGCCTCATATTCCATTTTCACCCTCAAAGATATTGGAAACAAACTGGGAAGATTCATTGATTGAGAAGAACCAAAAAGATTTTTTTTTCCCTCTGCAAGAATATGCATGGAAGTGGACTTGGAGAAGGGACTCCTACCCTTCAAATCAATATAGATGGGTGGATTCATCAAGAGATCCTAGATTATGAACATATTCCATTCAAATGCAATATTTGTCATGTTTATGGAAATTTTTCCAAAAACTGTCCAAAAACCCTTAGAGAAGTAGCCTTCATCAAAGCAAAAAATAAGAGAAGATCCTAAGTTCAATATGGTATCAAACAAATGCATGAACTCTTAGCATAAGTGGCAGTCTCATTCATTTTCATCTCAAGAGGTCTTGTCTACCTCAAGAAATATTCAATTTGAAGTTATGGAAATATAGAGGGTTTAGTAAATCTAGAAGATTTGGAGAAAGAACCTAAAAATGAAGCAATATAACCCAACATAGGATAAAAATTCAATGATAATGGCATAGATCCATCCTTGGAGGACCTTGAGACTAATTCTCATGCATAAAATTAAGTAGAAGATGAAGAGGAGGAAAAGGATGCAAAGGAAACCATGGGGGCTTCACCTTGTTGACCAATATCTTATCACGTCCATTCATAGAGGGCGTTTTTAAATTGTGTAAAATAAAGTCAATATATTCTGGGTATTGGGGGGGATGTGGGGTATAGGGGTGTTTATAGATATTGGGAGGTACAAAAAGTGGTATCTAGTAAAAATAGGGGTTTCTTTTATTGGAAATATGTATTGGGAGGGGGGTTCAACAAAATAATTTTTGGAGGTTTTTATCAATATCTAGTAAAATTAAGGGTATTCTTTAATATCCTATGAATGAAGGTGCTATGTCTCAGGTTCTCTGAGTGAAGACCCCGTGAAGGAAAAAGAAGAAGAAGAAGGAGAGGAGGAAAATAAAATAGAGGAGGAAGAAGAGGATGAAGAAAAAGAACCAGAGACATCAATGAGGGATGGCATTGAATATTCTAAATCCTTTGTTGAAATTATAAAGAAAGAACCAAATCCTTCCACTACTCTCACAAGGGGAAGGAAATTCAATCAAGATCAGAGAACTTATCAAGCAGAAAAAACAAATACCCTCGACATATCAGACATTTATAATGCTTACTTTGGGCAAGCGAGCAACTACAACTAGCAAGTGATAGCTATGTTTTGTTTATGTACTTTCCTTTGTAATCAATTTGTAAGGATCTACTCTTGTGTTTAAGAATTTGGCAAAAAAATCCTTTGTACGGAAATTTGCCTTCTATCTTCCCAGTTCCTTGATGGGGAAGGAGAAATTTGCAAATCTGCAAGATCAACAAAAATATCAATCAACATCTTTTGTATACATGCTATTAGTCATGCTACAACTTTTTTAATATACATATTTCC